>WAAD01009143.1:167192-266588 GCA_013389945.1 Fregata magnificens
AACTAAACTAGGGGCGGGGTGGTGATGACAGACCTACAGGCTGCTTCTACTTTTTGAAGTACATTCTATAAAACCAGGTATCTCCTTCTCCTCTGTCGTTGATGTAAATCCAATCAATGTACTGAAGTTTCTCCTGATTTGCCCCTAGTGTCATAGAGATCTGATACATGTCCCCACAGAATGAGCTCCTGTCTCAGAGCTTAAGCGGCACTATCCCTACCTAACATAAGTCCATTTACTTTGAGTGTCATGGCACATTGCGGTTGTCCGTCTCCTACTGTTCTTGTCAACTTCTCCTAGAATTTAATTCTTAAGAACCAAACTCATACTGAAATGATCCTCACAAGAAGGGACTCGAGTAAAATGGGGTAAATAAATAAAAAGAAACAGCAAGCTGTTCCCTTTTCTGGAGTTCGAGGGACTGAAAGTGGAAACCTCAGATTCATGCATGCAAGAAGAAACTCCCTTATTAAGCATTAAACAGTCTAGACAATTTTAGTTGCCACAGTTAATGTAGAGTCCCAAATCAGTCATTTGGAACATCAGGCAGGGAGGAAGGATTTGTGTGTGCTATTCAGTGGAAATGGTGTCCTCCAAAGGAGAAACATCCATCCAGTTACAGGAAAAAAGCATCGCGATTCTGATTGAACAGTAAAATAACAAAATAGTTTGGAACAGTTTTTTTCAAAGTTTCTCAAGTAGGAAGGGATCAGGTAAAAACTGGGAGCAACCTTACCTTTCAGTTCTTGGGCAGGGGGATGAAGGCAGCATAGCCTGTGTTAGCCATTCAGCCTGTAACCATGTTTTGAACTTTGAGATGATGGAAGCTGATGCAGAAACACTAGATACCAAATGGAGTAAATCAGCCTCCAGCAAAAGGCTGTTGCCAGAGATCTTTGAAGCAGGAGGAGGACCTTGTAGCAGTTCTACATTATAGGTAGGCTTAAAGTCTGAATACAGTGCAGTAATGTGTTGTTCTTGAGAGCAAGAAAGAAAATGCTAGGGAGGTCTTGCAGATGACTACCAAGCAGTCGTTGTCCCTAGAGACACTTGGATAGACACCAGTTAGAACTTCTGAGATGATCTGCAAAAAATCTCAGGTGGAAGAGCACTGACTCCAAGGTGCCAAGTTTAACTTCTGATTCCTGGCCCTACAAGGAGAAGATGTCAGCCTGCGAGGCTTAAAAATAATAACTCTAAAATGCAAGAGTATAATCAGTTAAAACACATGAGGATCTTATGCTCAGATTTCATTCTGATAAGTCTGCAAATTTGCCCTACATCTAAAGCCATGCAGGTAGCCGCCTTACTAGGCAGAACTGCCTAGGAAGAAATTGCACCTACTTGGTGAAATGAGTTATAAAAAGTTTCATTCCAGAGATTTGTCAGTGATTGGGGCAACAAAAGAAAGCCAACTGCAATATACTTTAGCAAATCCTTTTGTGGGTAACTTACATGGAGCGAATGGGGAGCAGGCATGGGTTTTGCTCCATAGGCTGTGATTGAAGAGCTCTGTTGATTCAAGCTGAGGCGGTTTAAAAAGTTACTGCCAATTACTTTGCCCTGCCTCTGCTGAAATTCATTATCCTTGAAGTAAAAATAGCAAAAAGTAGTGTGTCTGCTCCCCAGCCACTGCAGCTCCCAGCCCGAGGGCAGCGTAATCCACCTTCAGGTTTTATTTGGTGTTGAGGCAGAGTGTGAACTGAGGTGGCTGGGGACTTTGAGTCACTAACTCATCAGATTTAACTGTGGCAATGAGGTGGTGTGGGAAGAGGATGGGAAGACCGGCAACCTCTTCAGTCACCGCTGTTAAATCCAGTAGGGATTGTTTTGCGGATTGCTTACTGTCCACATTGCAGAAGTTGCAATGAACCTTTTCTTTCCTGCAACATGGTTGACCAGTACTTTGCTGTCTTCAGGGGGTGAATGGGCCCTATATTAGCTAGTAACTCTAGTCATCTTCTAATTGACCTTTAATGAGTTTGCTTGGAAAAGACTTGATGGATAGGAAGTGAATATCAAATATGAGTAGTAAGTAAACAATGACTAGAATGGAGCACACTCATCTACCTATGTTATTTTAGTGTTTTCTAAAAGATAAAATCTTAGTTTGGCTCCTGTAACTGTTTCGGGGGGGGAATATACTGTCAAGTGACAAATGGCTAACCATGCAGTCAGTAGGTATAAAGCAGCTGTACAATTCAAAGCTGCTTCTGGAGTCATTTTTAAGAAACTGTCAAACTCATTGAATGGGGTAAGCTTGAAGGTGTGTTTATGTTGGTTGCAGCTCTGTGATTCTTCTCTTTTAGCAAATTTCAAACTAAAGACTAGATTATGGTTTTTTGTTGGGTGGGGAGGGTGTCTTTTTCAGACATGGAGATGTCCAGAGGACCTTCTGCAGGGATCTAAAGTTTTTAATTTACACTAGAAAATATTTTGTGATGCATCATGTTATTTTTACAGGAAAAGATGGACAAGTCCATGAATCTCATCCCTTTATTCATGCTTGCATGACAGTAAAGCTTTTAAAGTAGACCATATCTACTTGTAAGGTGAATATAGGCTTGATGTAGAAAGGCACTTTGGCATTAGTAAAGTGCTTAAGCACATGCTTAACTTCGAGTATAGAAGCATGCAAGTAGCTTCTTGAAATTGAGAGGTAACCTGAGGCTATATTTAACACAACTCAAAAGCTTTCTCAAGGAGGAAAGGGTTTGATTCTCCCTCCTTCTCCTCTGTGAGGGACACAACTGAACCTCCTTTTGTAAGAAGGATTTTTCACTGTAGCCCCCAGGGAGAAGCAGGGAAGTAGGAAAGGCTTGAAGAAGATTTCCTAACATGTGCTAACGCACTGCTACCATGAGATAGCATAATTTAATCATCATGATTTTCCACTAAAATTATGTGAAAATGCCTTAGTTTTATAGTATGGAAATTTTGAGAATTTCTGCTAAGTTTTGCTTTTGCATTTGGAATCCCTTTGAACCCAACACTCAGGTCTGCGAGCTTATCAGCTTCACTCATAGCCAAAGAAAGCATTCACTCATACAAACCCCTATAAAGTCAGAGCTCTGTTCCATACTGACTCATTACTAGCCTCTTCTTAATAGATGAACTCTCAGCTTGCTTTGTTGTTATTTTTTGGTAAGGGGAAAAAAAAAAAGTTGCTTTTATTTTTAGCTAAATTGGGTGGGCTTATTTAAACTGAAAGTGATGCTCAGGCTTCAAAGAATCCTGTGCAGTACATTTTTAATCTGTTGGGTTTAGTGAATTCTAGTCACTAGAAAATACTGTTATCTAGGTCAGATTTTTTGAATATTGTTTTTCTGTGGCTGCGCATCCTGCTGTGCTTTCTCTAAAATGAGCTCCCCAATGACATCTTATTGTTTTACCTTCTCACAGCTTCCTGAAATAACTTTTCTAACTATAAATGCAGGTTTTGCTTTGTCTTTCAATGTAAATGTACCAATGGTTGAACCAAGGTCCACCCATCTAAGATTCAGTCCTAAACTTTCTTGGGGGACAAGAGGAAAGGACGTAAGATGCCTCAAAGTTTTATCTTTGGTTTGAAGTTTTGCCTTCCTGGAAGGAATGGAGAAAAGATGATCAACCAGAATTTATTACTGAATTTCAAATGTATTGACACAACTACTTCTCAACTATTCACAGCAAAATAGCCTTATCCATACAGCAAAACAAGACACCACTTGATGTCGTGGAGAGGCTCTTCGAGGTTTCTGAGCATTTCAGTTCTTTCTGGCCCTTTAACAAGACATCTCTAGCTATACCCTAACTTATGTCTTAGTGTGTCTCCCCAAGAGACTTCTCAGTCTCTTGGACAGAAAAGTGTCAGGACTGTTAGCCATGCTTAGAGGAGGGGACACTGAGCAGTGGTCACCCAAGATCACCCAGCAGATCTGTGGCAGAGTAGGAAATTGCACCAGTTTCTCTTCAGCTGGCCATCCTGCCCCCTTCTGATACCACATTTTCTTCAACATGTTACATGGATTGGGCACATACCTTCATGCTCATTGATAGAATACCGCTACTCAGCTATGCAGTTTCTTTGTTTGATGGACGTCATTCTCCACTCCTGGTGGAATGATTACTTGCATAAAAATATTTCCAGGGTAGTCTAAACAGGTAGATGTTTTTAACTTCTGTGCTTAGCGATAATTTTATTTTCATTTGTTATTGTGCTAAATAGAAATTTTATAGCCTTACCTGGTAGCAGACACTACATGTGAGCCGATATGAAGTTTATGTAAGAGGTCCTGATTTAGAGGTGTTCAGTCAGAATTCAGGATGGCAGATTGAATCCACACTATTGCCTCCACATCCAGTTATTTACACCAAATCTTGTGCCACCAGTGCCTCCCATGCTAAGCACAAACAGTGCTGCAACAGTATGTTGTCAGGAGGGGACACTTTTTCCCCTCATAATGTGGGGTGGAAACATTCTTGTGCAGCATGAAAAGAACTCATTAAGTCCTTCCAGTGAAATCCCATGAACTGGGAGATTTCTACAGGAAAATCTTGCATGGACTACACAAAATTGCAACAGCTAAATTATTGCACGCGTTTTCTTAAGCGTATCTTGGGCAGAGAGATTCTTTTCAGCTTACTGAATAAAATAGGCTGTCAGAAAATTGCCCTTTGCACAGACACACCTGTAAATAGTAGTCTCAATTTTGTCTTAACAAAGGTCTTCTTTTCTCATGTGTTTTTTTTCATCATAGAAATATTAAAACTTGTTAGTAATGTAATAGTAACAATGTGCTATGTGGGGTATTGATTCCTGACAGTGATGTAGCAGATCAACTTATAAGCAGTTGAAAGGAAGAGACAGTTTTATGATCTAAATGGATAAGAAGAGAAAAGCAGGGAAACTATGTGGAGTTTATATCAGAATTGGGATACTGAAATTGAAAAGATGAGAAGAAAGCTGGATGACAGCCTGCTGAAAGCACTTCTAGAGCAGCTCACTCAGTGCTCCCTGTTCTGGAGCTCAGGTGTTGGGGGTCCTGGACTTCCCGTCTGTCTCAGATCAATGGCAAATCTCAACAGTCTGAAAACAAGGGCTGTAGCAGAGCACTTGAGGAGCAGTTGCTCTTAACTGCTTGAGCTTGGGTTGATGGGGTGAAGATATGGTTGGGGGCTTTCTTTTTGCTGAAGAAGAAAAAGGCTGGATAGAGTCACTGGTGCCAAACCTAAATAAAACTGACTGGTCCCAAGGAGTTTTGAGATCTGTGAATGCTAGCTTGGATTATTTGTCGGTGTTAGTATGAAGCTTAATTTTAATAGATAAATAAATAGAATACTGCAGCTTTACTAGAAGTTTGCAGCTGGCATTGAAGTACAGGAAGAAAAGAGATGTGGACTTCAACCAACAAGAAATCTAGCCTTTTAAACCGACCTGATCTGGTGCAATTTTATGTTCAAGTAACACAAGGAGGACTTCAAATGCAATTGCATAGATGGTGCATAACTGACTCCTAGCAATGGATGATGAATATGGAGGTGCCTGGGTTGGTTTTTATTAGATGTACTGTCAGCCTCTGACACCATTGATCACAAAGCTTGTTGATGCGTGTGCTGTATGATCTACTTCACACCTAAGTTAAGCATTCAGGCAGGTGGTCAACACAATAACTATACCTCTCCTAAATCCTATTTAAACCCTAGTTTGAAAGTTCATGAGGGAGTTAAAGCTTGCTGGTCCTCTGCAAAAAGGGAAATTACTCTGGGGTGAATTTAGCTGTGTGAAGGAGCAACTAGCTGTGGATTTGTATTTCAGTAAGCACCTGCCTCGGATTAGATCTCCTAGTACTCGTTGCTGAAAAGGTAATGCATGGGGAAGCATCTATGGAAACGGAGGCTTTTTTTTAGTAGCAGTTTGAAGGTAAAACCATCTTCTCAATCCTTTGCCAGTTCCATAAATACTCAATTCTGGTTTTGTTATGTAAATTAAGTGCCATTAAAGACCAGCTGTGGCGTTGGATTTGGTTTTCTTTGTATACATTGTATTTGTGCTGAAGACATATATCCTTAGAAAGTACTTGTACCTATTTATTAAAGGTTACAATTCTGGCTGAAACATATTTATTTGGACATCTCTGACCAGTGACATTTCAAGACCAAGACCTTTGAGGTTCAGTGTGTAGAACAAAATGTTACAATTCCTTTGTTTCTGCCCTCAGATTCATTCATTGAGATGGCTGAAACTGTGCCCGGTGAATCAATGGAGAGCTGTATCTTGCCCTCCTCAAAGCTGGTGGGCAGGGATGGGAGAGGACAGCAGGGTGGCATTTAGAGAAAACTGTCCTTTTTCTCCACAGCGTCAGTTGTCTTCCCCCATGTAAGCTTGGTGATGCCTGTAATGGGAGTGGGAGTACTGCCTTGTATTAATTATGTTTTCTCAACAAAGAAAGCGTTCAATGATCTTCTATTTTTAATACGGACGATGTTCAAAAATGAATTAATTTTGATTAATTCTTGTCCATGTTAAATGGCTTCATTTAACAATATGATTTCATTAGCAGTCCAATTTAGTTCTAACATAGTGCATTTTATACAACAGGCAAGGTATGAGAGATTGACAACTGTCTTTTTCACCTGCCTCCTGTAATGCTAATGCCTAGGACAGCCTTTCTGCCCTGTCCTCAAAGGACAAAGCCTGCTCTTTGCAGGGTGAATATCTCTCCTCTTTTCATTACAGAGAGGCAAAGGACACCTTTGCCTAACCCTAACTTTTCACCCAGCCCAGCCAGGGCTAGCAGTCTATGTAAATGTAGTGCAGTATAAAGCCTTCTTGGAGGGTACCAGGGAAGAGCTTTGTCCAAAGGTTTTCGTTATCTGAACAAAGAAGTGCCCAGTCAAGGAGCTGACACTTTTTGTGGGGTGTCTTCTTGGAAAACTGGGCCCTGTCATTAGTCTCAAACATTTTAACCATTCAATAAAGTGTCCGTCTGCATCACTGCTAGTACTGATAATGGGTCCCGGGTTCCTAATGCAAATAATGGGTTCTTGTTGTTACTTTCTGCTCCTCTATCTATTTAATCATGCATTGAGAACAGTCTGCCTGTCACTGTATGTTAAGCAATAGCAGTGGCATTCTTGAGGGCAATAAATGAACAAAGTCATCCAAAGAAGTTTTAGGGCCTTTTGGAAGTATATCAAACCCAACAGCAGGTCAGGGTCCCAATTTATGCTGGGCTGTCAGCATGCCCTATCTGAACTGACTCCCCTTGGTGCAACCCCTTTGTGGAAAAGGGACCAGACATGCCTTGAGTTTGCAGGGTGGCTGCAGGCCTTCCCTCTTCCTCCCAAATCAGCAGTGCACGTACGTGCCTTCAAGTGCAGCAGCGTGGTTGTTCACTGAGCAGCCTGGGTTTACGCTTCCCCTCTTCAGGGGTGTGAGGGAGTGGAAGCCAACACGCATCCAGGCTTTCTGCAAGTTCCCAAAATCAACTGCCCCTTTTTTTTCAGAGGTGGAGGAAACACCCAGGTCCAGACAGTGTGCAAGTTCAAAATCTTCTCAAAGCTAAAGATAATGCAGCTTGTGCATTTCAAAAGAAGCAAATGATAAAACTTTAACAAAACAAGAAGCTGCATTCCTCAGAGCCCCTCTGTGAAGAAGAGGCTGAAAGAGAAAACAAGACAAAAGATGTTAGCACACAATGTTTAAGCAAAAATGCTCAGCCCTACTACTGCAGTTCTTTAATACATCCTAAAGCAACAGTAGAGGCATAATCTTTTTGCTTGGAAGTTCACCTTTAAATGAAGAAAACAGCCCATTAAAGTGTATATATTATCGAGCATCATTAAGACACAGGCTAATGCTCACATACAGGAGCTGAATAACAATAGCCTAAGGGTAAATGCCTTTAAATTTGTAAGAACGCTGAAGAGACAATATTATCTTTAATACGTTTTAATTGGCAGTGATGGATTTATCCTAACTTTCCATTTCACTAATTGACTCTGTAACACCTAATGTTTACATTGTAACAAATTAATCTTATGCTTACAGGTTTGGGTTTTTTTTTAAATAAAGGTGTGCTGTAGACAATTAGTTTATCTACTACTTCCACTGCCATTGATGTGGCTGCCATTTAGTCTCATGGCAGAGCTCCTGGTGGTTTCCACAAGAAGAGTCCTGGGCTTTTAATTCTTGTTTTCAGGACTTAACTTTTGCAAGGAAATATGGATTTGGAGGAACTTTTAAAAATTTTTTTTTTTCTTTTAAAATAAGGTCCTATTTTTAAAACTCTTACAGCGAATGTATCTGACTATTTTTAGCACTGTAGATTGGAGCCTGATCTGCTTTGCCCTTCCCTACTTAGTAATACCAATAAGCTAAATTAATTTACTCTAGACTTTTATTAGTCCCACTGAAAACAATGTCTAGTGAGATTGACGTAGTAAAGGCTTTGTATATGTGGTTTGCATATATATTTTCAGAAAAAGGATTTGAAAAAAAATCTGCTAGCTTTTTTTGACAAAATTTCTGTACAAATACAGCTAGAAGACTAACAATGCATAATGTGCTCTCTGTGTGTGGACTTCTGAAGACCCTCCAACTCTTAATGCATGACATTTTCAAATAGGGCTATGTCTTCAACAAGTAACATCTATATAATCAAATGTGTTTGTCTATTGATTTTTTTTTTTTTTTAAAGCGGTATTAGTTGCATGTTTCATTGAAAAAAGGCTCATCCTGATGCTCAGTTTCAAGGGACAAATTACTCTCTTCAAGATCTGGTTCAGAAAGTGCCATATTGTTTGGATGACGACTGGGTACGTCGTCTATGTTGATTCGTTATTTTGGAGAATCATGACTCATTGTAAATTGGTCTGGGGCTCTCTGGCTCCATTGTATTCGTTTCTCCATGCCCTGTTAACTTAATGCTGATGCACTCCAGACATTCTTTTTATGCAGTGGCCTGGTTTTTGTCTTTTTCTTAATATTGTACAATCTCCCACCACTTATACATGGTCAAAAATTGTATCATCAATTTTATTCTAGTTATAACATTACCCTAGAATCTTTCAGGCGGATTATCATATGTTATCGGTATAGCAGCTGCTTTCAAAATAGAGCAAGATCCCTGGGGCTTCTCTTCCCAGGCAGTTTCCTAATAATGTGTTCTCCAAGGCATCTCTTCTCTCTCTTTCCCTATATGGTGGTGGACAACTATTCTGAAGAGTGCTTCTTCCTAGACCCACAGGTCCAGTCCCCTGCTAACTTGTTTAGCAATACAATCAGTGCAGAGGTGCCTAGCAAGACAGATTTCACTGCTGCACGGACACAGAAATAGGAGCCACAGATGCCTAAATTTATTGGAAAGTGAAGCATTAATTCAACAGGAAATGAATTTTTCTCACTTTGGCTGAACATCTAAAATGCCCTTATAACAAAATAAATCATCTCATTGAAGCAGATTCCTACTGGTTTTGTGCTAAAACTTGCTAATTTCCCAGCTGCCTGCTAGTCGGTACAAAGACAGGTAGCATCCTCTGTTGTGTTTTTTGATCCAGGTTCTTTATTTGCATATGTCAGTGTTTGCAGTAAACAGGAATTTGCAATAACCAAGTGCTGGATCCTATGATCTGGTGACTAAACTTTTCAATCTTTCTTGTTGCTACCCAGCAACCAAATAAAAATAAATCAGAGAAAGCCTGAGATACTCAATAACAATACAAGCGAAGATCATAAAAAAAAGGTATGCAATGTTTATAGGAAGCTACACTGAACAATTTGCATATGTTGCAATTTACAATCACATCTGCTTTGCACAGTTGACAGTCACTTGTCTGTCCCACTCCCATCATAGCCAACGCAGACTAGCCTATGTGGGAAAAAAGCAGAGATGTCTGAAGAATTTTTCTTCCCAGCCCCCTCCTATCTGCATTTCTGTGACACTGTTGTAAACCTAGCTGGGTTATTTGTATCTTCGTAAAGCATATCAGGGTATCATTTTATCTGTTCTTGAGCTGGATTTGTGCAAGTTTGCAAAAATAAAACAAATTCTAATTTTTTTCAAAGAGTTATAATAACAGTAATAAAAGGAAATCAACTCAGAAGCCTTTAACTACTGCAGGGTAAGACCATACATCTCCCTGGGAAGCAAAGCTGCAATTAGCATGTTTGAATGCCTTACTACAAGTGATACTTTGTGAAAATGCAGCACTTTTTGTGGGAATGAAAAGTGCAGTTGCGAAGCAGGTTGTTAATTAACAGAAGCGTTAGTGTAGTGTTTGCTGTGATTTCATTCTAGCTTAACAGAGCAGAACCAAACTGAAGAGCCAAAAAACCAGGCAAGCAAGAGCTCTGTTGTTGGTGGGTTTTTTACAACCTGAGACTTTGACTTTATACATTATTCTAGTCCCCATACATTAGGGTAGGGGGCAGAAAACCATGAAGTTTTGATTTTAATTTGAGCTTCCTTGTGTTATAAGCAGGTACTTCTGTTTTTCTGAGATTATTTCTAGTTGTTGCAAAGCTTAGTAGTGAACAATGCAGTCTTATGTTGTTGAAATATTATCAACATTTTAGTCTGAGTTCAGACTAACACTTGACAGCTAGATTTTCTTTGCAGAGGAAATACGAAGGAAAGAGGGTCTCCCTAGCCTAACAGCATCATGCTAAGGCAGCAGAGTGTTCTCTCTTGTCCTGCACTAATCCCAGTGCCTAAGCAAACCCACCTGTGAATGCTCACCTAATACCATGTCCAGGAAAGGCTTGGAAGTGTGCTTCAGGTTAAAGTGAATGGATGCTGTTTTGTCACCGAACCAATGAAGGTCATTGTGGTCTGCCTGTTTTAATGGTTTTACAGAATTGTTGTGAACAAATGAGGTACATTCTGACATGTGATACAGAGCATCACTAAATACATATACTTAGTGAAAATTAGTGTTGGCAATGCCAGAGAAGCTCATCTAACTCATTTTATCAGAAAAGTCCTTAAGATAGGCAGTCCATTCCAATTTTTTAACTGATACCCTATTTTCTGTCATGTAAAATGCAATAATATTACAGTTTCCCCTTGTTAGATGAGGGTAACCGATGAATGAAGTTGCTTTCAGTGTAAGACCGTATGATAACTCAGCATGACAAAATCAAGTGAATTATAGATCAGTGACAGACGAAAAGTGCTCTGTCCAAATTGTCATTGATATCATGTAGCAGCAAAAAGATTATCTCCTTATGTGCTGCTTTATGAAATGGTTTGCATTGCTTGCTGTTCCTGAGTTGCTAAGCCACTTGGTGCCTCACATCATATATGCTTATGCTCCAGCAGAGAACAAGACAATACCTCCACACCCTGGCAGTCTTAAAGCAGACGCTTAGTACAGCTCTTTCTTTGGGAAGGGGATTAAAGAAGTTTCCCTGCCTCTCCAGCCTCAAGTGCCCATCCTCGTCCTGCTTGCAGAGCCAAGAGTGATTCAGCTGTAACTGGAGAGGGACAGCAATAGCTGATTTTTTCTGATGCTAGGGTTAGTGATGATGCAGTTTGTTGCTGTCAAAGAAGAGAGAAGATTTTTTCCCAGGCTTGTTTCTTACTGAAGACCAACTCAAGAGCAAGAAATGTTTGGGTTTGTTTTTTCCTTGTCTCCCAAAGTCATTTCACATATCCATGGCTCTGCTTCATTTATTCTTAAATGAAATATGTTTTATAAGTAAATTGTCCTTAGCTAAAGCCCACATGCAAGTGAGCACTTAAACCTACATCATCGCAAAAGAAAACACCTTGTGCTGTTGAAATGCCGAACTGTCCCAGGTCTGGTCTGAGGCCAGAGAGCTCCTTTGACTGCCTGTCCACGCTCACAACTGCACAGCACAGTGACAGAGACTGTGATGGCTTCCAGGGTCTGGGCAGCTCTTCTCTGCCTCCTGGAGCTTTATCACCCCTGGCACAAATCTGCCCCGAGGGGATTGTTTTCCTGAGGCAGCCTTGCCTTATGTTATGGAGAATCTCACAGCATGTCCAAAATGGAAAGGAAAAGGCCGCAGGGGGCAGCGTGAGCAGGTCTGGGATCCGGCTTGCACTGTGTGAACTGGCTATGAAGAGGCATGGCTGGACTGACTGTAAGGTATCACCCATTGCCCATCACTGGTACCATTCAGTATCTGAAACACTAAGAACCACTGTGCAAAAAAAACAGGCTTTCTAGCCCCCAAACCCATAAAGACAGGTCTGTTGTATTAGAGTTACGTATTAACTGTGCAGCACTAAACATTAGCAAGAAAAGATTGTTTCATTACTAATACTGGTGAAAAATCAAGTGATGTCTTTGTGATCACTGTGAACAGGACTGCATTTGTAAGCCAAAAAGATGCAAACTTGCAAATCCTTCTTGTTTCCTGTGATCAAGTTATACTCCCGCATCAATGTGCATAGCAACAACTTCAGGGAACAAAAGAGTCTTTGTTTAAAACAAATGATTATACAGTACTTTTTAATTTAGCATAGAGTGACCCTTTATATTCAGAAGCTCAAACGTGTCTACAAATTGTTGGAGTGCCTAAAATTCTCAGCATATTAAAATTGCACTTTTCAGAAATGGAAACAGACTGAGCATAGCAGGGAGCAGACTCTGATTTGCAAGGAAGCAGAGGGCAAAACCAAAGGTAGTGCTGCTTTTTCTTAGTGTTGGTCGCTTGCATACAGTACAGCTATGATTCTCATTTAAAAAACTCATGGTGTGTGATGACTTGTGCATTATGTGATGCTAATTGTAAAGCAGAAGAAAGTGGATGTGATATTGATTAGAACAATGAAGCTTAATAAAGTAATTGTTAAAGCATAGGCTCCATACTGAGGAGGCTCAAAGTGCAAGTTGTTTGCTAAAAAGAAAAAAAAAAAAACTGGGCTGTTCTTGTGAACGAATGTTGGCAGGACACTGGGGATTTTATATCTGTGGTGTAAAGGCTGGTACACCGTAGACTGGAAATGATATAGACTTAGGTAGTGTTTAGCTTTATTTCTATCTGAAGGAATTCCCACATGTCCCCTAGTAATGGTGCAGGGCTGCGATGCCTGTAGTTTTCACTTTGCTGGCAGTGGGAGATGAAGATCATGATGTTCTGTGAGGCCAAAGGGGTTCAGGCTTTTTTCTTTATGCATCTTTTTTGCTTGAAAGGATGTTCCTCAAGACAGAGACTCTTTATATTTGTTTCTACTGTGCCACTAACCCCACTGTCAGTGCTTAACAAAGAGTATGTAGTGTTGCACTGAAAAACAACATGAAAAGAACTTTAAAGTGGCAGAAGCAAGCTCTTGGAGGTTAGGAAAAGCCAGATGTGTGGTTTCTTCTGTGCCTTCAATTTGGCCTTATTATACATACATAACGTGTTACAGTCACGAATGACATCATTGCAGCAGTTTTTCCAGAGGAGCAGCATTCCCTTCGGGCATGAGATGAGCAGCGTTCAAGGCATGAATCGGTTTGGTGTAATGAATGAAGATGTTGTCGAAGAAGTTAATCTAGGAATTGACAGTTGTCTGATGAAGAGGGAGGATGACTTCAGGAAAGGAAATGACGGTCTTGTGTTTAAATCAGATGTACTTGAGGCTGGAGACTGCCCCAGGGTGACAGGGAGAAGGAAAGCATTGGGATTAGCAACTGGGTCTGGACAGTGCAGGAAGGGAGAAGTCCAGCCAGGTTTATCCTTTTCTCTTGGCTGCCTGCTGTGCACAAGCCAGGTTGATCTGCTCCCCAAGGTTCCCAACACAGTGTGTGCTGCTGCAGTGGCAGCAGGGGGGCCCAGCTGTAGGACAGCCTGAGCTTTGGGCATATTGTCATCCCAAGTCTGGAGGATGCAAGCCAATGGTGAGAAATCCTCATTCTCTGTGGTTCGTAATGTGGGGAGAGGAGGTGTCTGTCCAGGTTTGAAGACTTAGAAAAATTCCAATTGGTCCAAAGATGGTGTTGGCAGGAGGCCACCAGGCTATCAGGCCTGCAGAAGACAGCAAAGGAAAGTTTGGAGCCAGGCACTAGTGTCAACGCAGGTTTTGTTTTAGTGGGCAAGATGTGGGTCATGAGCTTGAACCAGCATTATTATATTATTATAATTATTGAGGATGGCAGGACCTCTGAGGAGATGTTAGGAACATGCAATCCTTAGCTGCTCAGATCTTTGTGATTTTGTGGTCGATGGCATGTGCTCTCCAGTTAACCAGAAGCAACAATCCTTTCCTGATCTAGAGGTGCTTAATAAGGAACTGCAGATATTTTGCAGAACCTTCTTTTCATTGGGCAAGACACTGCAGATTATTAAAATATAATATAAGGAATTATATTTTGTATGGAGGGAAAAAGAAGAAAAGAAATATAAGACACAGTTTTGAAGCCTAGATCTGTCTGTTGGGGCTTGGTGGAAGTACTTGTACTTGTGGGTAGGGTTAGGAAGAAATGCCACTTCAGAGTTTGGCATTCTCAGCTCAGGTCTTGGTTTCAACTCATCTCCAAAAAAACACGTTAGCAAAATTGTGGGAACAAGGTGGTTATACAAAGACATGCTAGGACACTGGCATAGAAATGGGATAGTAAAATCTGCTTCTGTGTCTTGGATGGGAAAAACAAGAAACCTGCTGGTACTAGTTGTTGTTCCTTGCCACACACTTCAGTTTAAGCATCCTTCTTTAATCATTCTAGCAGCTTCTAAACTAATCAGATTACTCTTGTGTGGTTCTTTCTGCAAGACAAAAATGAGTTTAAATCCACTTCAGGTGAGCAGGGAGAATTCAGTTAATAACACTGAGCCATTTACACTGGAGTGCCAGCAGATCACTAAAATAAATTCAGCTTGCTTGGCATGCCTTTGATAGTACATCTGCCGTTGAATTTTACCTGATAACATCTGGGCCCAAGTACTTTTCTAAAATGGGGAAAAAAAAAAAAAAAAAAAAAAGAATAAATTGTCATGGAGAAATAGTGTCTGTATTTCTGCTGCATTAAAATTCACTGTAATCATTTTGCATACTGTTTCTCTAAGGATGAGGAGGTGGTAATTTTAACACTAAGGCTTACACATTATCTTCTCTCTGGGGATCTTAAAATATTTCAGAAATATGAAAGAACATTTTCCTTCAGTGATCAAAATGTGTTTGCACAAAGCTTTCATTTTCTTAAAAAGTTATAATTAATATATAAGAAAGCATAATAAATACTTTTTTTTCTTGACTTTTCAGACTGTATTGAGCATTTAGTTGTGACAGCTAACTGGAAAACAATGTATGCCGTTCTTTTCAAAAGAAAAAGATCACACCTGTGCTTTGATGTGTAAATTATTGAAGAAAATTTGCAGGTTCATTTAGCCTCCAGATTTGACACATCTTTCCAATTTGGTTAACTACTAACACTGCAGTTCTAAGACTGATGAAGGCAGCAATAGTAAGAAATGATCCCTCCTCTTGTTTTGCTAGTACAGAGGCAGTTACACTGCACACTGCTGAGAAATTCAGCTCCACAAACACGTCCCTTCCTGGAACCGAGGTAGCATGATTGAGAAACAGCAAGGAATTACAAAGAGGTACCAAGTTGTCTTGTGGTTCCTGAGAAACAGCAGAAAATTTTAACCCTGGCCAACTAGAAATGGGCAAAAGTGCCAGGGAAAAAATGCAACACCTGATCCTTCAGTACCATCCATTTCATATAGCCAGGTATGGTTACACAAACATTTTCTCAGTCAGCAAAGCTAGTTTAATAAGTCACTATTCTTGGACTGTTGTTCACCTACTTCCATGTTGTGCCAGATTATTATTTGCAGGGTTGTGGTATAAACGAGATCCATATTTTGGGTTTAATTTTTTGGTTTGTTTTGGTTTTCAAGTCAAATCACTGCGGTACAGTTTTGTTCAGTTTACAGTTGCATCAGCATGACTGCATGGATAGAGGACTGCAGGAAAGAAGCAAATATAAAGAAAAAAAGGATTAAGACTTCTTAAACTGCATTTGTCATCACATAAAATGTTTCTGAACTCTGCTTTTATTTTTACACGGTGAGGGTGTGCAGTGCCACTGTTCTGATGTGGCAGCACTTTCTTGGGAGTTTCCTAATGAAACAAAGAGAAGGGAGAATTGTCAGAAATAGCATTATCTGCCACTAACCAAATATTTTGTGGAAACAAAGCAGTTTCAACATCTTCTAATGAAATGCCCCTCATTATCTGTCAGGTGACCTAGGGGGCTGCTAAGGGTGTGAATGTAATAGCAGGTATGCTGGAGATAAGGATGTAAAATGTGCACAGGGACTTGCCTGTTGTGATACCAGGAGCTTGGGAGTCTGAGCTGAACTGGCTCAGGATCACTTACAGTTCTTAAATGCATACGTACATAGATAGAAGGAGAATGTTTGATTAATTTGAAATTATTTTTTTATTCCATGTCCATGGAAATTTTTTTTGGCTTCATCCACGCATTTGAAGAGCCGTCAGTGTTTAGAAAGGCTAGTTACATTTGCATGAAACCAAAGAGTCAGAAACTAATGACCTCTAAACAAACTGTTAAATTAGAAACTGTTTTTATGTGGATCTGTCAGTACCTTTTGAAGGTACTTATAAATCAGATTGTGTTAAATTGAGTAATATATTTTATTTTGTGATATTAATTTGAACTAGATTGCCCTATGATGGAATAAACCAAGTTTGTTGCACACACAACTGTCCTTGAATACAAAATGCCATATGTTGTCCAGTCAATTTGTTATTCATTGTGAGCAGTTCAGGATAAACCTGTAGCCAGATAAATCAATCCCAGTACACATGAGAATGGCAAACACACTTACAAAAACTTTATTTCCTTTATAGGCGATTTACCAGCAGGATAAAAACATTGTATTTATCAAACTGTTGACAAGTAGTGGTTGAACTAGCTCCAGTGTTCATAGTAATCACTTACCTGTCGCAGTATTGCAAGATTTTGGATTTAATCTCCTTCAGTGCCAGCATATGATAAATTGTAAATCTATCACAAAAAGTATGCGGTCATAAAGCATCTTAAAGCAGGGACATGTACCAAAATAAGTGGATTAGCTTTTTACATACCAGGAACAAAAGGGACACAAAATCCTCCAAATTAAATTTGTTTGAAAAGCAAACTCAAATGAAGCCAACACTTTTAATCTACTAAAGATGTAGATGGCTGATCACCTTGCAGAGTTCAAGGTAATGTTACCAGCATAAGGATAAGGCCCAATCCTGTATACCTTCAATCACTTAAGCAGTCCCAGTGAAATTAAGGGCATGTGCTCAGGTCATATAAACACTAGCATGGCTTTGTAAACCTGCAGTACCATACCACCAGTGCATCCCTTCTATGGTTACAGCTTGGACTAGCAAGTGAACACATTATAGCTTGTACACAATCTCCAAGCACAGTAAACTACTTCTGGTAGGTACATGGTTTTGACCATATGTTGTCCTGGAAGGTTGTATCGGCAGAGCTTTAGCACCCAAAAATTACCTCTTCTTGCCCCTTGATAGCCCATGCTGGCAGAAACTTGTAGTATAGATCTAGCTAGCCCTTACTAGAAAGTCTGTGTTGCAGACTAATGCTTTCACAGTTAAGTCTACATATAGAACTAGATGTCGTTTCCATTTGCTTTGGTCCTGCGTAGCTGTTACAATTATTACCTACCTGCAATGAGTGGGGATGGCTTTTGCCCCCTTGCTCTGAGCTACGTAAGTCCACGTCCACAGATAGTCCACAGGATGCTACCGTCTTAAATGTCTCCAGAATTTGCAGAACAATTTTTGACAGTGATAGCAGGGCTGTAAGTTTGTGAGTCTTGAGGCTGCAATCATAGGATGTATAGGTCTAAATAGCGAGGCTGTGCTTGGCCAGAATTCCTGCAGGAGCTGGGAGATGGCTGCAGTGTAGGAAATGGCATAGGTGGTTGCATTCAGATGGCTTCAACCACACCTGAGACCTTGGAGTCAGTTTCTGTGTATTCTGATGGCACCCACCAGAGGCGCCTACCCAATGGGAAATACTGGGCACAGGGACTTTCACCCATCTGAACCTGGACTTCAGGATAACTCTGCCATTTTCTGTAGCGTGTGTGCTGCCACTGTAGGGCTTCATGCCTATCTTTTGGCATTGCTAGCATTTTTTCTCCAGTCATTGCTCCATACTTGTCTTTCGTTGCTCATGCTGAGCTGCTCCTCCGTGGAGCAAGGGGACAGGGGACAGCAGAGCGTCCCTCTTCCACACCAAGACAGAAGTCCTTGTTCCTGGTTACAGTCCAGAGCAGTGCATTTCAGTTGGAGAAAAGGAGAACAAGGTGAGGAAAGAGAGTTTTGTCTCAAAGCTCAGACCGCAACTGCTTTGGGCAAGATCTGAAAAGGGGAAAGGGCGAGAGCCTGGCCAGTGGGTACCAGAATACCACTTTGGTAATCTAACAGCTACATGGTATCTACTAGCTGTCAGTTCATCCAGCAAAGACTTCTCCTTGTGAAAAGCCGTTGTTGTTCTAACATGTGCTGTAAATGTATTTTGTGATTAAAGTTGGAAAGTGGAATTTGGAATGTTCTTCATGCAAAAAATAAGACTCTCTGTTTAAAATTAGAAAAAAAAAAAAAACCCAACACAACAATAGACATCTCAGTTTTCTATGAAAAAGCTGGTTTCATTAAAGTTTTTAAAGTAGCCTGCCAGTTACTTTTGCATTTGTGGGGGAGACCAACAAGATGCTTTTTGTAATAGGCTGTGTACAAATTTGCTTCCTGCCAAACCTACATGTCTCGGAGTTGCAAGCTTATGTTTTGCTAAAATATATGAGTCATTTTATCCTCTCCTCCATGGATTCTTAATTTCTTTTTTTTTTTTTTTTTTTTTTTTTTTAAGTATGAAAGGAATTTCATGGCCACGACTAAGAAATTCTGGTCTGATGATTTTGGTGGCAAAATTAATAACTCTGTATCTCGCTTTATGAAAGAGTGCAGCTGTTAGTATATTCAGTTTGCATGTAAAGTCAAGCCAGGTGGTGTTAATAGTCCATCAGTAAGGAGGAGGTAAGACCCACTGAGTTTTCATTATGTATTTCCAAAAACTGGATGGCAAAACAGTCATTTTTAGAAGTGCTAGGATGTCAGCAACTGTAGAGTGTGTGTGTGTGTGTGTATGGGGGATGTGCGGGGGAAGAGAACATGTAGCTGTAGCTATTCCTCTGCATCAGCTTCTGTGATTCATGAAATAGAAAGGGAATGACTTGCATTATGTATTTGCATGACCTGAAAGGTACTACTTATTTAGTCATCTTTGTATTTCATACTTAGACCTCTTTTGTTGTTTTGCTATTATTTCTGCTAGTTTTCTCAAGTATTATTAGAGTACAGTAACATTTCAGTAACTGTGGTTATCTCAGTTATTTGTACTCCCAGGAGAGCTGGCTTCCACCGTTTTTAAATAGCAAAAATATCTGGGAATGGATGATATTTGTCAAATATTTAGGTAACAGAAATAGGACTCTTAGACCAGTTTCTCATTTATGAATTACTAACAAAATAGCTTGCAGAAATTCAGAATATTTGGGTTTGAGTCTCTTGAACTAGCTGGCAGAGACCTGATGCAGGGAAGGAAACAGGCAGCGTGGCTCGGAGGGAGGAAAGGCACTGTTAGTTTGCCTATGGCTTGGGGATATCATCATGGATATCCCTCTATTAACACATACACACCTCATATAAAACATGATGCCTTAGGCTTTATGTAACATCTGAAACTTTGTCTTCGAAGAAATGCTGTGGGAGGCAATGATGTGTTCTTGGAGGTTTGGGGGTTTTTTTCAGCTAGCCATAATAAAAAATTACCTCTGTAATTCTTCTCCAAAGTCCTAATACTTCAACAGATTTTATGTTTCTCAGACTTTAACACAAAAAAACCCCCACACAAAATGATTAATTTCAACATTTTCAGGCTGTCTACATCTTTTTTCCTCAATTTTGTCATTAACCAAATCTGTCACGATGAGAAATTGTGAAGTAGAGCCATTTGGAGGCTATCAGTAAAGCCCAGGAAATCCTTCAGAGTGGTTCACCACCTTTCCTATTTAGAGCACGGGGAAGTCAAGGGAAACAGAGGGAAACATGTAACACATCATGTATGTCTGATATTTCCTGTCCTTAAAATGCCCTCTTTTTCACCCTCTGATCTTACAGACATCCACCAGCAGCCTCTTATAATCAACAGGCTGCTGTAGAAACAGCAAAGGAGTGGTTATCTGTAGAAGTCACCCACAAAGCGTTGTGCTGTTCTCCTTTCCATGCTTTTTAGATGCCTGACCTCCCTCCTTAAAGGTCCAGTTTGTGCCCAGAAGAACCCCTACCTGTGACCTTCCACTCCTCGTTCATCCGTGCTCACAGATCAGAGAAGCTGGATCATTAATTTTACATATCCACAGAAGTTGTCCTGCCCTGCTTTTCTTTGATGCTGCATTTTAGGGGTCAGAAGTGCACAGACTTAACATTTTATTTGGGCCTCCTTCATGCCAGAAAGGCAGAACCAATGTACCCTTGCCTATCACTGTGGTGAAAGTTTTTCATCCTGCGAGGTGCTGAGAATTCACGTCTCAGCTCCACAGCAGACCCAGGGTAACCTGGAGCGCATCTGTAGCCTATGAACGATCCAAACTGACATTTGCCTTGGCGAGAACAATACATAATCTGACATTTGTGTATAGAATGACTGTGTGATACAACAGTGGTTGCTGCTGTATTTTATGTGATCACAATATTATCTCTGAGTGCTGAGGGAGCGTTGGGGCTAACGCAGGCAATTTTATGCATGTAGGACTCCATCGGAATGAATATGTGTATGTATATGTGTATTGCGTGGCTGATCTCTCAATTACCTTGATTTTATATTACAGTACAGTTTGAGAAGACTCTAGATAGCTTGACTGAATGCTGTTGCAAAGGCAGAGCTTCATCTTAATAATAGCAATTGAAGATTTAGATTCTGAAGAAAAAGATCCTGCTCATGAACTCAGTATTAAACAGGCTCAGAGCTGTTGCAGTCTGGGAAAGTCTTGATTTGTTTTATAAATTAATGCAGACTAGTTCCTCTTGGCAATGTTTTGGTGTCATATCCCAGTTTATAGAAAATATATCAACCCTGTTACCAGTGCACATTGGTTTTATATGTAAGTACATGTGTGGACATGAAGGTGCACACTGCTGTGTGTTCCACATACTGAACAGCGGTTAATTAAGCAGAGCACAGTGGCCTCCCACACAGGTTATTTTCCTTCTGTATCTTATCACTTCCCCTACTGAGGTGGAGAATAGCTACAGACAGGAACTAAATTACAAACTGCCCGTTACAAACAGTGTCCATTTTCATTTCACCCGCTCTTAATTGATTTTACTTCAAGGATGTATATATAAGTTGAGGATGAAAATCTATACATAGTTGAGAAATGGAGCATCAGAAAGCAATTTATAAGTAGATTTCCTTAAATGCTGCAAGAAAAATGGTTAATTTGTATGGAGCATGTCAAGGGGAAAAGGAGGAGGAACAGCTAATACACTATAGTGTGGTCCTCCTTTTTTGCTGACCTAAGACCAGCTCTGTTGAGCAGGTTAGCTCTTCAGATGCATCATTGGGTGTAACTAGTTGACTCTGGGCAGTCTTAGACAGTCTCTGTGGGTAGCTGCCGGGGAATAACTGCCCAACATTTATGACCTTTTTTTTTAAGATAGGATGACTGCAGACATCATTTGTTTCATGGTAGCAAGATTTGGTGGCATGGTGGTTTGGCTGCAGCTGTGCCCACACTGGGCAGGTTCTGGGATCCTCCTTGTGCTTGGATTAAGGGGCCTAAATCATCCCGTTATATAGTCAGCTGCACTTAAGTAAGTGAGGACCTGCCAGCGTCTAGAGACTTAGCAGGCATCTCTGCCATTTCTCTTGAGATATATTCTTTTCACTTTTGGAGGAGCTACTCCCTGTTACCAGTGTAGCCTTTTAAAGTGTCCTCAAAAAAGGTTTCTGCACTCTTCCTGAGGTAGGGAGGTGGGTAAAAGGCAGGTTGTGCTTTTGCATAAACTGAATTTCTCTTACTGCTGGAGTTCAGTGGAAATGTCTCGGACAGTATGAACTGTTCTTCCTGTTGCTTCCTGAGATGGGTCTCATGTGCTTGTGGGTGAGCCTGCGGTGACAGGAGAAGGAGAGCTTTGGTTTGGGTCTTGTCACATGGTCAGCAGTCCTCACTGGGGAAGGGAATTAATTTTTAACCTTTTTTGGAGGAAAGTCCGAACCTGAAGTACTACAGTAGAGTGGTTGCCTCCTCTTACTTTTCATTCTCGTCTTTTCTTAAATGAAAGCAAAAAATAGAGATGCAAAGGACCCACATTGGCACTTCAATAACCACAGTCCAGCGATTCTGCTGAAAAAGAGTCTCTGTGGCCCAGTCTGACCCACAAGTTGCACAGCAAAATAGGTAAAACCATTTTCATACGGCTGAAGCCGTAACAGTGAATTTAACTGTTACAGACAGTTGAAAATAAATAGACACAAGGGGGCTCTGTTACCACCCTTGGTGAGCTTCTGTTTTAAATGCAGTCCTGCGCAAAGCAGTGGTCTTGTGGTGGCAGACCTGTATTGCTGCTGTGAATGAATGCTGGAATTCCCTGTCTGAACCTTAAACAGCTAGATTCCAAGCTGGTTATTCAAATTTACTCAAAACATGAGTTTTACCTGTTAAAAAATTTCTTTTAAGAGGACAGACACATTATCCTCACACTGCCTGTCTCAAGTGTGTGTGAATCAAACGTGACCTTACCTGTACCGTCTCTCCAGAGCTCTGAACACTGTGCCAGGAGCACCCACCCTGATGCTTTTTCAACTTTTATGCCTACTTCATTGTTAATATTGATCATGTCTACTGCAATCCCAGACTTAGCAGCCGTTTGGCTGGTCTCTTCCCTCCTGTCGATTACTCCATCTCCATTGACTCTTTCCCCTGTCTCTCTCAATGCTACCTTCATCATCTCCGTGAAGAAAAAAAATATAGCCAAGTTAGCTGACTGCTGTCTCCTCTGCTTTTTGCAGCATCAAGCACCCTCTGTCCCTCCTCAAGTGGTAGCAGAAGTTACCTTCTCTGACTCAGTTTCATCTTTTTATCCTTTATCCTCTGGCTTCTCCAGTCATCCCTGGTAAGAAAATGAGTCAGCTCCACATGAACCTTTGCTCCCTCGGTGTCAGGGTGCAGCTCCCACTCTTTCCTCATTCAGACTTCCCTCTCTGTGTCCTGCTGGCAGGAGACTCCATCCGACACTGGCTCAGTTGCTTACCAAAGCATGTACCCAAGCTCTGAACATCTGAGCAGATGCTAGCACCAGCATCCAAACTGGCATCATCACAGGCAAAAAGCTTACAACTGTATTTCTCTCTTAAGTAATCTGAGTAAAGAGCCATTTCCCCCATGCTGCCCTGTCCTCACTTGACCCTGACCTTACAAACTGCTTTTATTATTAGTGCTTAAGGGGTTACGTTGTCTTCTGTCTCTTCAGTTGCTACCAACAGCCTGAAAGCTTCATCCCAGGTTCATGTGACTAAGCTAAGGTAAACATCCATACATTCAAACACTTATCCTGTCTTTAAGGACACTTTTTATGAAACATCCTGGGGACAGAGGTGCTACTGAGCCACATCTGACCAGCAGTATAGCACAGACATCTACTAATTGTCCAGTAGTGGTCACTAGCTGGTACTTCAGAGGCAAGCCTATTTTCACCTTGGCTGTGGAGCAATAAATTTTTATGAATTCTTCAGGGAGAATTTCTAATTAAGCATGACGACTTTTGTTCTTTGCTAATACTGGCAAGATGACAAAGCCTTGTCTAATTGTAATAACCCTCTGCATGTCTTATGTTGTGTACAGTTTACTTTGAAGCTCTAGAAAAGCAACGAGTAAATTTGCGTGGCCATTGGCCCTGCACAACTGCTGTGTTACAGCCCACACTTGTGAGGTACAAAATGAGGAGAGGAAGTGAATTTACCTAAATTTAAAAAAAAAAAAAAAGAAAAAGAAAAAAAAAAAAAGAGGAAAATAATTGTTAATAATCTCTGTTAATAGGATTTTCACAGGCCTGCCCTGCCACTGGAACGTCTCTCTCCTCAGGGCAGATTCCCCACCTGTTCTATCCAAATAGAAACCTATGAATAGGTGATATCTTCTCTCAAACCGTCACTACTTCTTCAGACATCAAAGATATCGGGGGGTTGGTTAGGAAGGAGGGGAGAGAACCTTGTTCTCCTGGGTTTCAGATAGTCTTCAGCAAAATACTCTACACTGATGACTCTTTTCCTTTGTGTTAGCTGTGTATTTTTGTTTTGCTCTGTGTTTCCTTCCAAAAGTTTGAGATGTTTGCTTTTGGGATTATGTCTTTTATGAAAATAAGCAGGCTTCCAAATGCAGTCTGTCAAGCTTGCCAAGTCACTAGACATGCAGGATGCCAGAGGATTTTTTTCTTCTCTTATTGCCTGTAAGTAGATCAGCAATGTGGAAGCTTTGAGCTTTTCAAGGTCCCCAGCTCACCTGCTGTATCTTGCTCAGAAAAGGTGAGGCAGTGAAATACAGACGAGGAGGAATTTTTTGTCTTTCCTTTTTGTGGCATTCCCTCAGGGACAGCAGCATAGTGCATGGGCTTTAAGATCACAGCTTTGGGGGCACGGGGAGTTACATGCCATGGATGGATGAAGTCCCAGAAGGAAGCTGGGACTGCTTTTGACTGGGGCAAGGGTCAGTCTGGCCATATGGCAAAGAAAAGTCCAAATGCTTGTGATGGCTAATTAAGGGTACACAACTATGGGAATCAAGCTATCACCAAGCTCTTTAAGTCCAGCTCTTGTGTGTTTGCATGCTACCGATTACTTTTGGGGACAATGATTTTTCTTCATTATTATTCTGAGAACTGTATGGCCTCCTTTTGGATTATCTTTAAGTAATATCTAGCAAAATACATGTGTCCAAACCAGCTGGATAATCTGTTCAGTGTGACTGTTCCTGATGTGCTTGTTACAGCAATAGAGCCCAGAAGACCAGCAAATAACACAGAAAAAAAATCTCCAAAAGTAAAGGAGCAACAAGACAGGCAAGATTTTAAACTCTCAAAAGTGAGACCATGTTGGGGATTGTTTTGCTTGTTATCATTATGGTCTGCCCATGCTGGTGCTTTAAATTTTAGTGGCCCTGGTCCCTAAAGCCACGTTGTATGGCTTGTTCCGTCGTTACTCTTCTTCTGTTGCCAGAGGTGCCTTCCTGGAGCGTTTCCTTATGGAGGCAGTGGATGCTTCTTGACAAATATCTGTTCACCCTCTAANCAACACGTGATCTGTTAGAGAGAACGTCTTTCAATGTTTATGATGGTTTGCAGGTTTGAGGGTTAACCAACCCACTCCTAACACAAAAATAAATGGTAGTCACCAATGGTGATTTCCACTGTGTGGAATACAAGCTGATACAGGCACAGGCATGTTATAGATGCCTTGCACATCTGATACACAGGTGACCCAGTTCACATCTGATATTATGTGGGAAGTTATCCATCAGGGTGACTGCTAAACTGTGTGCTCAGTGGTCCGTGCTATGGCACTCTGCAACAGGTGTTGGCTGTAGCTGCATTTGGAAGGATGTCAGGTCATGCTGGAGCCTGGGTTTAGCTCGTTTATTATAGGGACTTTTGTCAACTGCTACAGATCATTTCAGACTGCTTTGTGATTCTCAAGGGATGAGGTTGCAAACGTAGTTCATGAAAGTTATATTAAAGTGATCAAGCACAACATGAAGCTTTAGCGAGAACGTCTTATGTATTGCACCCATGGACTCCGCCCAAACATTAAAAGGAACTGACTTAGTGACTCATTTTTTCATGTATCTTATCATCCATCAGACAACAGCATTTTCAGAAGCACAGGAACAGGTCAGATTATTTTGATGTGTTCTGCAGCATGCAGCATAGATTTGCTTTCCCTTTTTTCCCCCTTCTCTTCCCTCCCTCCAACTCTGTCTCTGTGTCTCTCTCTTTTCCAATTTATCTGGATTAAACAAGTCTCTGATTATTCTTTATGCCACTGCAAATAAAGTCATTTTCAGAAACAGATGTCGAAAGAGCCCAGTGAAATAATCCTGGAGGCAGATGCAGTCTTCCATAAGCTGCCAAGCGCATGGTGCAATCAAAGTGATGAAACAAAATGGAACAGGCTGCAGAAAAAGTAATTAAATTATAGTTCCATTGTAGAAGCACATTTTAAAATTACTGAGATTCAGAGCCTATAATGCTGGTATTATAGTTGAAAGAATACTTGCCATGGGTCATGAGCATTTTTTTTAACAGTTATTAATCATGCTTGACTGGAAAGACATGTGTAACCTACAACAAGCAGTGGCTGTAGTTGTGCCAAAGGAAGCTTTTGTTCCCTGAAGAGAATTGTATCAAAGGCCAGTGTGTCCTATTCTTACGCGTGCAATAGCAAAGTGTAGAATCTGAAACAGGGCTTTTCAGTTTTCAATACAGAGTACTGGAGGAGAAAAAAGAAAATAAGTATTGTATCCTTTTGAATACTATATGACCTCCTTTTACTCTTACCAAGTTAACTTACTCATTGACTAAATAACAATAAAAAAAAAATCACTAAAACATCCCTCCTCTCCCTAACTTAAGTAAAGATAATGCCAGGGCTCTTATAAAAATGGAAAAGAGACAGAAAATGTACAAAGTCTTGGAAACTGGAGATTAAAAGGACCTCATTAGTTCATTTGACTGTTTCCTTTCCATTACAAAGTGAGTCTATAGAAAAGCAGATAGAAATTTGCAGTTATTGATGTAAATATTACCCAAACTTTAGCAATGCTTTTTTTTTTTTTTTAAATAGTAACCTATTCCTCAGTACGTCTCTGGAGTCTCTGCGATAAGTCAACAATTACCATCTCTTGATCTTTACTTCTTTTCCTTCAAATGAGCAAATGGACCACTTTGTGGTCCCAAGCCAAAGGTGGGAAGGTAAGGGCAGCATCAAATCCTTCGCATTAACACAGGTCCTGTCTTGTTTTTGTAAAGAACATAGGACAAAATTCCACGTCCAGTTACATGTGTGAAACTCTGTTAAAGGCAGCGGGGTTGCATATGAGCATCAAAGCTGCTGGAGTGGCTGGCAGAAAAAATTGAATATATACCCTGTGTCTGCTTAAAGTACCTTTTGCAGGGAGTTTCTCCAACATGGGGGCCTTTTTAGTCATTGTATTAGTTCACTTCCAGAGTACCTTCCGCTCACTTTTCTCTCTTGTGATGATCACTGTGAGCAGAGGAGAGCGCGTGGTATGGTTGACTGTGAGCTGCTGAGTGATCAGTGTGCATCTGCTGACCCGCCTGCTGCCAGCCTGTCTGGGAATCGTTCGCTGCCGGGTTCAGACCACAGCTTTTCCTGCGGTGGAACCATGAACTTGTGCCCCTGGCTAGGCTGCAGCTCCAGGAAGCTGGTGTGACTTTGAAACATCGGACATCCCTGTATCTCTTCAAGATGTTGAAACGGGTCGGGGAGCTTATATATACGTGTGTATATATATATATATATATATAGGCATGTACGTACAGATGTATTTGTAAGGAAAGGGACTGAAGGATAGGCAAAAGGCCAGATACTTCATGAAGCACTGTTTCAGCTGAGTGGTTTTGTGAAGCAAATGAGTTGTTTATGCAAAAATAAGCTCTTTTCTTTGTAAAGGTTGCACAAAAGTAGCAAATGGATAGCTTTAGTGTTGTTTTTTCCCAGTGCTAAAGCAAGATATGGTGAGTCACTTTACAGCTGACACTTTGAAGTCATTAATAAATAAGCTATTTGATTTTTCTTCGCTCTTGAATACTTCATCAATTAGACTTACTTCTGAGTTTTAAAGATTCTCCTGGTTTAAATCGCTGACAAAAATATTGATTTAGGTGGCTTCAGTCTTGGCATGTGTTTGGCTCTTTACTCTGAGTATTGACTGCCTATAAAAGAGTCATTTGTTGTAGGCTGGTTGTTGGGTTTGGGGTTTTTTTGGGGGTGGGGGGTGGGGGGATTTTTTGGTTTGGTTTGGTTTGGTTTTTTTTAAATCTAGTTTCAGATGAAGCTCTGGGAACTTATGGGGTTTTTTTTACCCACTGCATAGTCCTGGGTTTCACAGTGAAATTCTTATAATGCTATATGTTTTTACTAACCACCAGTGATTGAGAGCTTAAATATTCATCTTGTGAGCCTGACTTTTGAAGGCAACAATTCCAGAGACCTGGCAGGACGTTGCAACACTGCTTTTTGTTTTTCCTTTTATCCCTGTGAATGATGGAAGTCTTCACAGCACTCAGCCATATTTGCAGCTGTTACAGCTGTGCTCCTGTTGGGCCAGTTTCTCTCCTCTTCTTTCTCAGACAATTCACAATCCACCCTTGCCTCAAGCAAGTGTGGCATCCCAGAAGGGGGCCTGTGACTCACATTTCAGAGACTGGTACCAATCCCATTCTGACAGAAAGATGGGAGCTCATCCTCTTCCCTCCCTTAGATGCTGTATGAATTTCCTTTTTTTTTAAATGAATATTTATTTTATTTATCTAGGGAGCTTGAATGGATTTTCAAATCACAGCCTTGTAAATAACATAATTAAGGTGATTACAAAAGTGATATTTTTGCTTGTTTGTGTCAGAGATTCAATTATATCGATATGTAATGTTTTTCTGTTAAATAAGGTGAAATGTATTATTATCATTAGCCTCTTTTCCCTAACCAACAACTGTGTTTTATACCAGATTGAGTGAAACAACTGACTCATGTTTATTGAACTGGATATGTCTACAAAACATTTAATTTACAAATAGGTTGGACAAATATATGTTCTAAGGCAGATGTCATTTCAACATTGATGGAATTATAAAAATACAAATTTATTTAAATATATGTTTATTCTGTGTCCAGTGGGAACATACTTGATGGGTTAACATTTCCCAGTAAAGAAGGTCCCGTATTTCTTGAGCTATTCAACTGGTTTGGGGTTGCCCAGCGGAAAAGGACCTGGTTGACAGCCGGCTGAACATGAGCCAGCAGTGTGCCCAGGAGGCCAAGGCAGCCAACAGCATCCTGGCTTGCGTCAGGAATAGTGTGACCAGCAGGAGTAGGGAAGTGATCGTGCCCCTGTACTCGGCACTGGTGAGGCCGCACCTCGAATACTGTGTTCAGTTTTGGGCCCCTCACTACAAGAAGGACACTGAGGTGCTGGAGCGTGTCCAGAGAAGGGCAACGAAACTGGTGAAGATTCTAGAGCACAAGTCTTATGAGGAGCGGCTGAGGGAACTGGGGTTGTTCAGCCTGGAGAAGAGGAGGCTGAGGGGAGACCTTATCGCTCTCTACAACTACCTGAAGGGAGGTTGTAGTGAGGTGGATGTTGGTCTCTTCTCCCAAGTAACCAGCGACAGGACGAGAGGAAATGGCCTCAAGTTGCATCAGGGTAGGTTTAGACTGGATATGAGGAAAAATTTCTTCACCGAAAGAGTGGTCAGGCGTTGGAACAGGCTGCCCAGAGAGGTGGTGGAGTCACCATCCCCGGAGGCGTTCAAAAAAACGTGTAGACGTGGCACTTTGGGACATGGTTTAGGAGACATGGTGGTGTTGGGTTGACAGTTGGACTTGATGATCTTAGAGGTCTTTTCCAACCTTAATGATTCTATGATTTTTTCCCTTTGATCAATAAGAAGCTATCTGTACTCTTGTATGTACTGACAAAGAAAATTATAATTCTTCTTTGTGGGTGTGAGACTATTTTTACTAAAGATAAAAAAATCATTTAAAGAATCATGATATTCTCAATATTTGCTTATTAGATCATGCTCTAGCAATCTTTTAACATTTGTCCACATCTATCATGTAAAAAATGTACCTTGCTTACTTTCCAGCATTTAACTATATTCTATGTATATATGCATACCATATTAAAATATATCTTTTTATATATGTATATAAATCTTGCTCACTTAAAAATTCTTGGAAATAGAGCATGTGAATGATTTCTCTATTCTCCCAGAGATCTCAAAAAATGGAAAAGAACAACATGTGTTTAGGCTTGTCTCTTTTTTGTTTGGTGCAAGTACATTTATTTTTAAATCAACAAGCAAAGTTTGTTTGTCCTGGAACATTTTTAGTTGTTTTATTTGCTTTCAATTAAATTGAGGTAAATTTGCAGTTGAAACATTATTTCAAAATAAAAGTATTTCATTGGTGAAATGTCAAAGTCATGCATTTGGCTTTTGGGGGCAGAGATAATTTAACAAATATAACACACATTCACAATGTTTAGGTCATCAGAATCTAGGTTTTTTTCAGGAACAGGTGTGGACTGAAAATCTTTTATTATGTGGTAGGCCATTCTTGTAAGCAACTCTGTGCTGGAGAGACCACTCTCCTACTGTTGATGGTCTTAATTCAATGCCGTTCAATTTTTTCCCCACCTTCACTGTGACGTATATGTACATTTCTGTACATATACAGATTATTATGAGATTTATTATCTCTGGATATCTATGGAATGATTAACACAAGTTAGTTGGAGTGTCTGTTTCTTAGTTGAACACAAGCAAGTAAAGCAAAATTTTTATTTAAAACTTGAGCAACGTAAAAACAAAGATTTGAGAAACGTGATGCCTAGCTTGAGGGTTTTGGAGCCACAGGATCAAGTGGCAGGTAAAGTTGATTTTCTGCTCAAAGCTATGATTAGAAATTATTCTTTGGTAAATAGCTGGTCTACCATATGCATTTATTGTCTTCCCTGATCTTCGAAACTGCCAACTCCATCATAAAGCCTACAGTTAATTGCATTGCGTGCCGTTAGGAAAGGAAAGAAAGCACCTTCTGCTCTGTCCTGAACGCGTTGAATCCTCCTGGAGAATACTTCTACAGAATAATTTATGGTGGGCTGCCACAACTTTCTTATTCATGGAGGGCTTTATGCTTCATTAGTCTAACGTGGCAGCTTCCATCTACAAGAGCTTTTAGCTGCCTGACTTTTTCACATACACAGAAGAGCTAGTTGGCTGGTGGATCTGTACAACGTATTGACGTGCACACTTTGGTGCTTTTTTTAAGTTCATGGCAAACTGTAAAGATGCTCTCTGCATTCCTGCCAAAGTAATTCTTTCTGGAATAATTACAGAAAGGGGAAAAAAAAATACTTAGAAAGATGGAAGATATCATTGGCAAAAGAATCACGGTGTTTTTCATAGCCTGGAAACTACTTACTTCCCTCAGGATCCCAGATCTGTTTGGCATTTGCTGAAGGCCATTAATACAGCTTTTCTAGATTTCCTGAGACTTGATTTCCAGGCATTTGATAGCATTTATTACCTGTTTGACATGATATGTTTTCTGAAGGGATAACTTTCTATATTTTGGCAAAGTGTGTAGCTGACTATTCACATACAGCATAATATTTTGATATTACTTTATATTAGATAAGTAACTCATCACTGAATGTTGATATTAGGAAATAGTTTTGTGAACAGTGAGACAATAGTCTTTATTGTGCTTCTGTGAGTTTTCTTCCTGTAATAAGTTCACGATGCCATACTGTTTACTCAAAAGGCTTTACACAAGATGTTATAAGTAGAAGAGTCAATAAATATGTTGCTGTTCATTTCCTTTAATAAATCAAAAAGGGAACAACCAGTGCCATCGGCTGAAGCATATGCTTTTTGACCAGCATGAGGAAAAGTCATCCATTTAAAGAATGGGGCTCATATATGTCAAGTTCAGCAGCTAAACATCCATCAGTTGAGAATAGAAAAAATAAGTCTCTAAGCTTTTGCTGTTCTCTTCAAAGAGTATTTGACATCTAGTGATCTTCAGCAAATGAGATGTAACTATGTTAGTCGTATAGGGTAAGGGCATTTCTCGTTTTAGGGAGAACACAAAGACAGCTTCTTCTATAGATAGGATAGGTTCTTCCTCTGAAAAAATAGCATTAAACGTATCCCTCAAGGAAAAACTAGTACCACTTTACATACTTCATAAAATAACATTTGAAACAGTGCTCCTGGAGTCTTGACAGTTTTTATACTTGCTATTGCCTTTAAAAGTTTTTCTGCTATTTCTTCAATCTGTTATTCCCTTATCAGTTTCATGTCTTTGGCAAACCTGCAACTTCCAGATACCTGTAGTAACTACAGAGTTTAGCGTATCAGAGAGAGATTTTTACAATAATTAGTAAAAGGAGCACATGGCTTGCTAAGGTGTGTAACTGCCTTTTGTTGGTAGCAGTGAACTGGTGGAATAATGTGCTGCTCTTTGACCCCCTTTGACTCTTGAGATAGTATTTTACCGCTTTTTTTTGTAAAACAGATTTTTTGTATATCTGTTTGTATACTCAATTTCTGCTTTTTCAATGGCTCATATTCAGCTTATTTTCCTATTAGTTAATTGTTATCTAGATCTCTTTGAGCATGTGATTTACGAATTTCCTGAAACCTTGTTCTCCCTAGTGTTTGTTTAAATTTCATTCTTCAGCTATTCCTTTGTCTTATTTTATCTTTTTAGTGAAAACCCATTTTACCAACTGACACCCCCCCGCTTTGTTCTGCTAACACAAAGAATTAATTTTCCCACTTCTGGATTTTTGGATCCTTCCCAACTATCAACTTACTTAAAATGGGCCATGATATCACAATTTAATGGAGCCATGTTCTACAGATCTTATTCACTTCATTAAAGAGTTAGAGATTAACATTAAATCTATTTTGGGATATAAGTGATAAGGATGTGAATAAAATGTATAATCTCATTCCTTTGTGTACAGTCCTCTCTAGTAATTTGGGAGATAGAACTGGTAAAGTAGAAAGGTTAATATTACACCTGCTTCCTTAGCTATTGTTCATTAATCAGATTCTCCTGGTGAGGCTTCTGTATAAAACTGGAGTGCTTCAAAGTGTGATTTCTCCTTTTCCAAATAGTTATTATTGGGAGAGAAATCCTTTGAAGAGCTGTCATCGTTATTACTGTTCTGTTATTGTGGGCATCCTGTGAGCCTTTTGTTCTTAGTAACTCCACAACGATATGGTTTATTAGCAGTAGATGTCTTCATCCTTCAGTTGACACATAAACTGAAGAAGTGTATGTTTAGCAAATGTCCAGTCATCTTCTTTTGCTTCAGCTGAGACCATAAATAGCTGCTGATCTTTATCACTTTTCATCATTTCTGAAAAGAAACAAAATAATACAACTGGAGCTGGTTTTGCTTTTGATTTCACTTTGGGTTGTGGGGCGGTTTTTTAACTTCCGCCAGTGTTTTTCTGTGTAATTACACTGTTTAGTCCTTCGACATCCAGAGATGTTACCTTCAAGTGAAAAGCCATAGATAATAACTGCTTAGCTTATCAAAGAACTTGAAAGCAAAGTAGTTATTTCTTCATTTTATAGCATGAACCTTTCTGTGGCAGACAGCTTATTTTTAATTTTAAACCTTACATATATGGCTGAATGTGACGATTTCTATTGATAATGTCATCAATTCTTGTCCTGTAGTAATTTTCTAATGTTGCTTTCAGTCTCCTTCCCCTTTCCTATATTTCTTCCAGTTTAAATGAAAGAGTAAAATCATGTAAGTAGCATAAATCTGTCCCTGAAGAATTCTGCTCTGCTGAAAGCACAGGTCATTTCTTTCTATCCTGATCCCTGGCAGCGTGCTTCTTCCAATTCCCAGGAGGTCTCCCTCCACCTGGGAGGCTTCTGATCAAGAGGACTTAGCTACAACCTTTTCATGGCTTCCCGTGTTTCAGTTTTCTTCAGTCTTATTTATTGACCCTTACTATCTTATTTTTTTGGTAATAATACTTTTTTTTTTTTTTTTAAGAGTTCTTGCTAAATAAACCAATCTCTGAACTATTTCTTCACAACATCAGTATGTTACTGTCCAACTTCCAATTCTTCGTAACTCATGATAATTCTCTTCGTTCGTCTTCAGGTTACTCTGCTCATGTTAGTCTCCTTGTTCAGCCTCTGTCTTTTCCTGCCCCCATCCCTATGGCTTGATCATCTGCTTAGTTACCCCTCCTTTGGGATGTTTCCATATATTCTGTAAATGACAGATTTACTGTCAGAGACTGGATGTTCTTATGTTTCCCTTAATGAAGTTTTCTTTTTCTAAACCTACAGATACATGGGAACTAGATGACTGAGTTTAAGCATCCTCATTTAAATGAGACATGGCTTCTGCTGAATGTGACTATAATTTCCTCCATTCTTTTTTCTTTGTTGTAAATTTTTTTTCCTTCCAGTGGAACAACTGGAATTTGTTCTTTTTTTAATTTTGTCTGTAGATTCTTCCTTGCTTTCTTCATAATTACATCTTTCTGTTGATGGTGATGAAGCACCATAATTAGGTTCAAGAGTCCGTTTTGAGGCTCAAGCACAGGGAATGCTGTGCTGGGTGCTCTGACCAGTTTAATCTTTCCTGACAGATTCAGATCTAACAACCATACAATCAAGTTTTCACATACCAGAGCAGGATTCCTCCTTGAATATTTTCAGGCAGTTCTTACTTCCACATTGTTTTTTCTCACATTATTCTCTGTATCAGCCATCTGAAGCTTCATCTCTCTCTTTCTCTCTGCCTTTCTCCTTCTCTCCTCTCTGCATCTCTTTCCTTTCCAGCACACCTCTATGACTGTGCAGCTCTGTCCCATTTCACCCTGTACACACTCTCTCTTTCTCTGCCTCCTCCCTCTCATTCCTCTGGATCTTCCAGATGAGCAGCTTTTTTGGCAGATTCACGGATGTCAAATAATTTATTGTGGCTTTAAACTCAGAGATCAATTGCCTGATGTCTACCTTGGTACTATGTTGATTTTATTCATCTTTGGCATCCCTGCCTGGTGTGCAGTCAAAGGCTTTCTTATCCTGCGTGCCTAAAGTGGTCACCTTAGAGATTTAAAACATACATATATTTCTTTTTCAGCACTGTGCAACCATATTCTCTGCAATGTTCTGCTTATTTTCTTGGGAGAGGATTAGTAGGCTGGAGGGGTAGGAGAAAGGGGGTCATGAGATTGACTTTTCACACCTCAGGCTTCAGGCAGCCATCTCACCCTACTGCCTTGGCCACATGGATTCCTAACCTCCATGTGTGTGCGTGTGTGGGTTGTGTCACTACCCTTTGGCTGTGTAGTTCATCTTGTAGCTTGTATTAATTCAGTGAAATCCTTGAGGAACTGTGTTGTTCTTTGTAGTAGCCTGATGAACATATGGCTTAGCTGCTTGTTGTTTTAGTTGCTTAATCTACCAACAATTATAGAAAAGCCATGTTAGAAAATTGATTGTTCTTATGTAGTGAATAGTGAGCATATAGAACATGCCATTTTATGCCAACTTGGGATAGCTAGTATTGAAAATGTATAGAAACACATACTTACAGATAAAAACATTTGCATAAGACTACACGTGCTTTTTATTGGCGTTTTCAAAAAGCTTTTTTTTTTTTTTTAAATGCATTTGGATGCCTTTTTCTACCTAAAGAGAAATTTTCACTTTTTACATGATAAACAGCAGTGGAAATGTCCTCAAAAGTTCACACTCAGCCCCACAGAAGGCAAAGATCTGCTGTTTGCTGGGAACTATCTGATGCGATCTACTTTCCTTTGTTCCCTGGGCGTGATTTTTTTTTGCTTGTTACCTGGAGCTGCAGAGCCCTGGATGTTGGATTTTGTGCATTCTTGTCCAGAGTCCCAAGGTCAGAAGGAGGATGTTGTCCAGCCATCCTCTTGTTGCTGCCAGGTCTCTGCTGAAGGCAGGGTAAAATGCATGAAACCTCACTGTTAACATTCAGCCATGCCATTGACTGTAGCTGCCTCTCTGGTCACTTGGGGAGTCCCCTGAATTTCCTCTGGCATCAGGAAAAGTGTGACACATTGATTTTTTTCATAGTCTGAGACTCAACTCTTCCAGCCCCCAGAGTAACCATGGGACCTCATCACACAGGGTTTGAGAAAGGAAAGCCTATGTATTTAGCCTTCTGTTTGCTCACACAGAGAGGCATGCATAAGCTGGGAACATAGTAAATTGTTCAAACTGCTGATTTTGCAAAGGAGAGGGAAATTATTTTACTGATTAAATATTCATTATGTGTTCGTATATTACAGCAGTAAGTTTATAAATACACGGATGTATTGCTGGCTGGTAGGAGGCTTTGTAGAGGAAACCATTCTCTTCCTTGTGTCATGACCTGACATCTCCATGCACACAGAGATCTAGACCAGCACGTTTCCGATGATGTCTGTGGAAAAATTTGCTTTAATTAGTTAAAAATAATAAAGTACAACAATGCATTTTATTTTAATCTGTCTTTCAAACTGAAATACTCAGATAATTAACAGTCCTGTAGGTTTACTTTATAAAGCTGTAAATATTTTACCAGAATACTTGGCCTCTCAGGAAAACTGGGGCGGTTGTAAATGACCTGGCATAGTAAAAACTCTTCTCTCTTCATGGTATATGTATAGGTTTCACATATTCTTCCTTATCATGTGAGGTTGCCTTTTTGAATTCATTCCCTTTGTATCTCACACAGCTGCCTAACTCCTTGCAGGCACATACGCTCTCAGCCCTCCCCCAGACATCTGTTCTGCTTCTCAGTACCAGGTGCCAGAGTTTGAGCTTGCTGGGAGGAGGGGCAGAGACAAAATCCTTCAAAAAATTAGATGGTAGTGATATTTTTAACAATATTTGTGGTGGAATTTCATTTTTAACCTCTGTTTTTAAAAAGAACCCAAAAGATGTTAGCTAAAAATTCAGATTTTTTTTTTTTTCCAGATTTTAGCTGGAAAAGGTCAAGCTTGGGTGGGGGTTGGTTTGTTGTCTGGGAAAAGGCTTTCCTCCAAAATTTTTCCCAAAGTGAGCATACTGCTGTAGCACCACAGCAGTAAAGGCCATAGCAACTGTAAAATTGTATCTAGGCTGGCATTGTTTTTCCCACATGGGAATACATTTCATTAGAAACATAGCTGTACCTATATCACTGAATTTTGGTCCACAGAAGGTCTTCAATACCTTGCTTCTACTTGAAACACATCCATTATGTGAAATCTTCCAAGCATGCCCTAAGCTACCATGGGTTTCTAGAGATCTCAGATGGCCAGTATCGCTCCCGTAAAGTCCAGAATGCCGAGATGTATTCTACTGTTTATGTACCAAAGTGCTCCTGTTTGGCATCTTGGTTTTTTGGTTGTTTTTTTTTTTTTTGACAGAGCTGAGTAGAAAATGCTCGGGCTGTCAGAGCCAGAGCATTTCCCTTGGCAAGGAGCAAGGAGCAGGTGAGCACCATGGGACCATTCCCTTAGTCTGGGAACAACCACAGTCTCCTTCTCTGCTCCTCCCTCTGCACTTGTCAGAAGGGACTGTCGTGGTCACCCACTTGCAGATTTTACTGTGAGTCCTGGTCTAACCTTAAAGAAGCAGAACACAGCCCAATACCTTTCTCTGTCATTTCCTACCAGCAGCCTTGGGACATTTTCCTCTCTCCCTCTTGCACGCATGGTGCATCAGGGGCATGGCCAGGCTGCTTCTGTGTTCTGCCTTCTCACTCGGGCACCTTGCTTCTCTTCTGCTTTTCTCCATCTGGATAGGTGATGTGTAATGTAAGTGATAAGCCTAGAAATGTGGAATAAATGGGTTTTATTTCCATTGCTGTGGTCTGGGTGGTTGAGCATATGGTATGAAATACACTGAGTCCATGCTGGGTTAGAGAAAATCAGCCCTGGCAATGGAGCAGGTAGGCGGGAGCGAGTAGTGCCTAATGAACTTGCTTTTAGGGAGGAGGAGTTTAAGTTGCTCTTTCTCCCTCTTTCTTTTCACCTCTCCTCAAGCATGTCTGCCTCTTATTCTTGCAGTCACCAAAGGCACAGAAGCTCTATGTGGTCCTAAGTACTCCTGCAGAGACTTGAGAGAAAACTCTGCATCTTCCAGCATATTTCCCAGCAGCAAAAACATCAGGAGTGGCTTGGCCACTCGCAGGCTCAGGCTGAAGCAAGAAGCATCAGCCATCACAGGAGGGACTTTCTGGAACGGTCTTCAGATTATACACAGAAGGCAAAATGTGTAACAAGGGGAAATGGCAGTCGGCAGATTTAAGCCAGATAAAGTGGAGCACTTTTTCCCACACTAATAATTAATCTGTGAGACCAGAACTTTTGGAGACCAGATGTATGGATTCAAGAAGGGATTAGACAAATTCATGGAGGAGTGGTCCACCAATGGCTATTGAAAATTCTGGTCTGGGTGCAGTCTCCCAGAAGACCCTGAATCGCTGATTGCTGGCAGCTCAGCAAGTCTGTATCAGGGACGACTCCATACATGTTTCTTGTGCTCTTTCTTTAAGCATTGCTGTTGACTTCTCTCACACATAACATGCTCAACTAAGATGGGCTTTACTTTGGTCTAGTATGTTAGTGCTTAGTGGCTTTTAAGATGGAGCTTAATCAGTTGATGAAACAGTCTGCATGATACCGCCTCTGGCATTTTTAGGGGAATGATCTCGTAGGTCCCTCCAGTAGTTTGGTGCCACGCCTGAGCAGTCTCCACAAGGGGACGATAACCTGCCACCCCACTGAGACACTGCTGTACGCTCTGAGACACAAAATGTTTGTCCATAGGGGTGCTCATTAGGCAGTGCTCAAGCTAGCCAAATTTTTGGGAAGCTCCAAGATGCGAAGCTAATAGGGTTGTCGTTAATAAGAAATGGTTGCTGAGAGGTGTGATGTCTGTTTAAGGGGTTTTTATGCTCTATAAGATAGGCCTGAAAAGAACAAAACCAAATAAGGAGTCTCTAAGCCTTTTCTACTGTGGAATTTGCCTGTCTTTGGTAATATTCCTTCCTGTCCCATTTTTTTTTGTACTGATAAATGTCCTTGCATTAATAAACTCATAATGCATCTTGTTTATCCCTTCAAAGCCAACCCTTGCAGCTTTCATTAGCATTTTACGATATTTATGGCTTTGTAAATGACTGAAAATCTGCAATTTGTCATTAGGAATTAAGAAAAATCTTCCTTCTACTTAGGGCTGAAGCTCAGCTTTGGCCTTTGAGGGACTGAGCCACCTCTGGGCCTGGTAGACAAAAACAAAGTCAGACAGTGCCCAGATTTACAGCAGCAAGTGGCTCTTAGTTACTCAGATGTCTTTGATAATGTGTCATCCACTGTTGCTGGCAGGGATCAGTGTTTAGGCTCAGAATTAATTTCTCTCTAGCTGGAGAGAAAACAAAAATATCTCTTCTGCAAGAGCAAAACAAAAAAAAAGAGAGAAGTAGTGACAGTGAGAGAAATTAAAACAGTACCAGGCATGTGTAAAAATGCATATATGTATTGCATATACACACATATATACATGCATTGCATATAACAGAGAGAAAATGCTGTTCAGAAGAAAATATTGTATTTCACTCTGTTGTGCTCTGTACCTTCAGCTTTGAAATACAGGAAGTTAAAAGAATTTTTAAGGTTTCAAAAGGGAGTTTATCTTGTAATTGGTGAAGGCCTAAAGAGTTGGTTGGGGAGGGATAATAATCAAAGGAGCCTTTTCAGCACTAAATTGTAGTCCAGAAAATCAAAGGGAGGAATGTTAATTGGTTTGTACAACATGATATTCTCAGTTCAGAGTAGCTTCAGCCACTCAATGGTACTTTTTCTTTTTCTCTCTGTCTTCGTAGGTTGATTAAGTGAATAGAAAAAAAAAAGAAAAACAAAGCTGCTTTCAAGTATTGAAGATACAAGGCCAGGATGAACACGAAGGACACAAAAGTGACTGAAGGAGGTCTCAATGTCACGCTTACCATACGCCTTCTCATGCATGGCAAGGTGAAGCATTTACTGTTGCCACAGCAGTTGCCTGTGTATTGACTGAGTGTGTGCAGTTTCCATCAGAGCCTGACAGTGGCATTGACAGAGGGTCTGCTCCTCCTCCTCCTCCAACTTGAGTCAAAAGCACCATTGCCATGACCGAAAAATCACCCCCTGCCTTTCAAGGCATCATACTTAAGTTTGCACTGCAGCCCAAGTTCATTGGAACAAACCCTGCCTGTAACAAACCCTTTTTGAGCAGAACCAGCGGCAAAAAAAGAGTTCTTCCACTGACAGTTAGCCAAATTAGGCAGACCCTTGTGTAAGGCTGACCTGCATATGGCTCGCCTTTCTCATCATTTGCTGGATTTTGCAGGGTTTTTTCTAAGATACCAGAACATTGACTTGTGTGAAACAATTGCCACAGAATTAGACACAGAATGACTATTTCTGTTGAATGCAATGGGATAGTTCTTCATTATTCTGATGTAGCATCTCATTAGAGTGAACCCCCTGATATACCAAGCATTCGTCCAGGTCCCCTGCAGGTTTATTTTGGAAGGTTGACTGTCATTTAGTTTCTGTCCAGCGCAGCACTTAGGCATGCAGATAAGTGTGAAATCTGTGCCATAGACAAAGAGCCAATTCAGCATTGTCAGACTGAACAGTCTGATAGATGTTTATTTCACATTGCCAGATCACAAAATAAGCTTTTAATTAAAAAACACATTTCATAGGTTTGTTTGTCTTATTTGCATCAGGCAACACCAGGCATTTTTAGGCTTAATGAATGAATGTTATATAAAGGAGATGGTTTTGGCTCCTTAACAAGGAACAGTGAATATATATATATAATTTTGGAGATCAAATTTGTATATATAAATCTAAAAAGTATTTTTAATTCTAGAATTTAATTTAATAACTAAAAATACATTTACATTTTAAAACAGTGCATAATTCCAACCTACGGCATGAACACACGTATGATATACCCGTAGCACAAATAAGAGACTAAGGTATCTCCCTCTGTATTTTACTTATGGAGCTGCTAAGAAGTATAAGGGGGTAGAGTTTAAGTTTGCAAATTAAAAAACTCAGAAGTTAGGTTATGTTAGATCAAATTATGTATTTTCTCAGAAATGATCCAACCGTTTTGTTTGATTTTTTCCCTCTGAAATATTCAGCTTCAGGCAGGCATCTGGTATGTAAAATCTGCATCTTAAATCAAGATCTGTCAAACAAATTTAATAACAGTCTCTCTATCAAACCCACCTAAAATCTGTATGCATGTCTGCACTCAAAATTAGGTCTTAGGGGTTGATTCTACTGGATTCTGGTTCCAATCCAGAAAAGCATTTGGACACATTCTTATCCTGGTGGGTACAAGTAGCCCTTCTGGTTTCGGTCAAAATCCCATGTGCTTAGGTGTGCTTTGCTCTACTTCTTTCAGAGTCATGCCATTAAAGCAAAAAATCAAACATTTGTCATTTTCAGGATATTTTAATTAAACTGTGGGCTAGGGTTCTTTGAAACAAAAGATATAGGAATCAGAAATGAAAGAAAAAACTAATTTTCTGTGTTAAACATCAATGATTATGTGTGCAGCCACTTTTAACAGTAATGGAGGTTATGTGTCCAATCTTCAATGCATATGTAGCCCCAAGGGTCTAAATTAAGCCCATAAAAGCTGCAAAGTTCAAATTTTAAGTGGGAGTATACCATGCATCCTCAGTTAACAAGGCACGATGGGTATACTGTTAACTCTACTGTGCTCTAATCATATACTCTATTGTGCCTAAGTATTGCAAAGAGCACATTAAATCAGAATTTATTTTGGTGATAAAAGTCAGACCCTTATGGTTTCTTTGATGTCATTTCTGTGATTTAGAAATGCTAATATAGAGGAAAGACGGATGCCTAAGTCAATATGAACTCAGTGTGAGAAGGTCACTCTGAAAGCTGCATGTGCCTCTGAAAAAGAAGAAGAAACATGTTTCTAGGCTCTTCCTTAAGATTTGTTGTAGTAATGACACTGGTAGAAATTGCTGATTTCTAATTAGTATTTCTAGGCAAAACAATTAACTGAAGCAGAGCTTGGGCAGTAAATAACTGGTCATAACATAACATAAGAGAAGAGGGGAATTAAAAGGTTGTTTTTACAACTAACAGTAGCAAACTGGATTCAGTTAGATAATTTTAAAGTAAGATCATTTAAAAGTTATTTATTTATTAGTGTGTTTCATAGTAGTACGATGGTCTATCCCCACCAACCTTAACTCTGTCTGTAAACCTCTATCACCAGTGTACCTTTGCATAAGGAAGGTCTATGTGCTTTGTGACATTTGCATTCATTTTGATTGAAAGTCCAAACTTGTGCTACTATGCTTAGTTATCTCTAAATCCTGCAGATTTAGGAAATTTTCAGCGTGTACTTTTCATGTGATTTGTATAGGGGCTTTAAGTCAAGGATGGACATCTTAATTATGCAATTGAGCTAAATTCTGTACCTGCAGACAGAAAAATCAGGATTTGTATGAATGGTCAGACCTGTGCGAGAAGGTAGGGAATAAAAGAACATCTTTAACAACAACAAACAAATCAAGTAGCAAAAATCAAAGACAACATTAGTGTCTGGTGAAAGGAAAACAGATGGGAACAGTCCTGAGCTCCACGAGAACCCAGGGCCAGTGTCTCCCCACAGGCAGGACACCTCTAATCAGCTGCTTTGCTTTATCTTGCTTTGGGGAGAGAAGAGGCTGTAGGTCCAGCTGAGCTCCTGCAGGGCTCTGTGCAGTCTCCTGTTGAAGAGGCTGGGATGGCCACTTGGAGGACCAGCTCAGCCGCTCTTCCGCAGCGTAGCAAGATTTGGGAGCAGCTGGCTGGCAATGAGGCAAGGCACAGCCTTCATTTTCTCAGGGCAGAAAATGCGATGTTAAGGGAGGCAACAATTTTTTTATCTGTGGAAGCAGCAAACAGGCTTGTGCGGGCCCTGCAAAAAGCTAACCGCTGCAAGGTGTAAAAGGTTAACCTCAGGGTAAATGTTTCCAGGGCCTGATATGAAAGGTGTCCTCCTGAGCCAGGACTTCAGAGGGTATGTGGTGATGTAAGATGAAAGGCCTAATTCTCATCTTGTGCCATGTTACATCATTTTAAATGTTATGATAGTGTGACAGCCCTGAAGAGAAAGCAGGAGCATTACAAAACATTTCTCATACTTTCTTGCAATGAATTAGAGGGCACGTGTTAGGGACTACGCTACAAGGGCAGTGCTCAGATGTTCTTCACATCTACAGAGAAGCAACTGTCTCTATTTGCAGGGGATTTGACAAGCAAAATTAGGAAAAACTTCTTATGCGGATGTGTGCGGAGGGGAGGAGGCTGCCCAGGCATGCTGCAGCATCCATCACTGAGGTTTTTAAGGACAAATTAAACATAAATGAATACCATCCCATAAAGCTGCCATGGCCCTGCAGCCTCTGCTGCCTGGGACCTTTTTGACTGGGTTACCTGAATGCTGCTCTGGAGAGGGCAGGAACTGAAGACCCTTTTGAAGCATGTGCAGGAGCTGGATATAGAGAGTATATTAAATAAAGCAGAGATGCATTTTCATCTTTTATTAATGAGAAAGATGAACCACATTAAGGCATAAAGCTGTTTCATGCATTTCAGTAGAGAAGAACAGGGAATACGGGCTGGGGCTGTTTGCACTGCCCTACTTCTGTATTTTCCATCTAATCCCTGCTGTTTCTTGAAGTAAAATAAGTAAAATCACTGTGTAGGGCAGAGATGTGAAGGGGTAAGGATATTTTATTACCTTTGTCGCTTTAAAACTGGAATTTCTAGGCAGGATTGGAATATTGCAGTGATTGCAAGATTTCTGCTTCCAGCAAAGGCAAAAATGGCAGCATTTACGCAGATCAGATCAACGTTTTTGAAGGGCTTATGGAACACAAATTGGGTGTGTGTGCACTCGTGGGTAAACCGTCCCCAGTTATCAGAGCCCTCTGTAAGGAGAGGCAGAGTTCAGTCTCGAAAAGAAATGTGCCTTTCACTTTTCCTTACTTTTTTAGTTTTTGTCAAAAGCAAACTTATTTTGGCTGTCTGCATGTTATAGGGTCTTTGATGGACCTCGATGTTTCTCTCTTATCATTCCTTGCTCACCTTTTGCTGAATTTTTTATTCCCATGACTTGTGGCTGGGTTTTTTTCTCGCTTACTGCCACAGGTATTGAGTTTGGAAGATTGTGGAAAATCGTAGCCTTGCCCAGAGGTCTCTGCCGACAGACCTTAGTGCTTGACATCTGCAGTGTTCTTGTTCTAGTTTTGGTCAGTTCATGCCCAGAAAGAAATAACTCTTGAAAAAGCACCTACTTTGACTATACTGAATAATGATTACATTATTTTGGACTGGTTTGGATTTGTACACAGCCAGTGTTAACAGGTTGATTAAGACCCTAGAGACTCACCACTAAAGGTTAATTTTAAATGTGGATGGTAAAGAGACTGCGCTGGTAGAAAGATGTTAAATTTCAGGAAAGGAGCTTAATGGAGATTTAAAAGTTGGGTTCATGAGGTGAAACAGGAGAAAGTGTTCAAATGCACCAGCATGGAAAGGGCAGCAGGGTCACAAATCCACTTTGGTCTCCATCTCGTAGTGGTGGCACAGGAGTCTCTGCTTCCTCCCTCCAGTACAAACCTGTAGAAGAAAAAATGCATCATTTCCAAATGCACTGCGTAAAGGTGTGCATTGATGAAACTGTATTAGGTGCAGTGAAGTCTGCAAGAAACCGAAGTAGAATATATTAAATAATGAGTCTGAGGAATCTTTTAGAGAAAGGGGAAGGAGTTCAGAAATAGAAAACAAAATGGATTAATAAAGTCAGATGGTTAGGAAGAACAAGGAAATAATTTACCGGTAGAATGAAGGAGGGAAGGGAAAACTGGCAGGGAAGTAGGACTCTTGCCAAATACTGAGAGGTGTACATTGGAGAGTTGAGGCAATTAACTGGAGAAGGTAATTTAGAAGATACTTGTTCAGTGAGAGAAGGAAATCTGGAAAGCATAAAAGGCTGAAAGGCATCAGATGTGGCAGTGTCTAGAGAGTGACACATTTGGGATATGTTGGGTTGGAGAGAAAAGCTATTGCAGCAAAAGCATATGCAATTTTGGATGTATAGCGTTGGTGCATCGTGGGGCAAAGAGATGGTAATTACCTTACTGTTGTTCTGGCAAAATCACGCCTGCGGTTCTGTGCTCAGCAGCAGGCACCACCTGTGTGAGTGATGTTGAAGACTGAGCATGGGGGAATTCACAGAAAAATAACAAAGTTTTAGGAGGCTGAGGAGACTGAGTCTAGCTTTCTTCAGACATTCTCATAAATACCTGGAGAGAATAAATACGAGTGTAATGGAGTGTCGTTATTTTGAATGATACAAGTGCTTGTGGCTGGAAATAATGGGATAAAATATATTTTTGAAAATAAATCCTAATAAGGGAATCCCAGGAGAAGTTCCTGGTATTGGGATTTTTATGAGGTTCTGGAAGTCTCCTAAGGAGATTTTAAACATGTCTGGGGAAGAGCAGCACATGTGCTACGTAGAATGTATAATCTGCACTGATGGAGGAAAGATGAGATGACTGAGTGGAGCTTTTCCTTCCCTGATACCATTTGCTCAATGGTATGTTTCTCATAGTTTCAGCAGTAGTGAACTAGAAAAATGTACCTGCAGTCAAATGTTCAGGTTTGGACAAAACTCTGAGTGCTTTGCTTTTTAGGCACTAAACTACCAGCACTTACAGCTTAATTTTAGATGCCCTGAGGAACTCTTATCTCCCAATGGTTTCAGCAGGATCAGTGGGTGCCTTGTGGCACTGGAAGGACTGGTTACAGCAGACTTGCATCCAGCTTCAGTGGTGACTTTCAGACACGTTGGTGATTGTTTTATGATGCCATATATATAATTTTTTACAAGAAAAAGAAAAAAAATTAGACTTATTATGGTGATTGCTCACACTTAACAGCTCAAATATAGACAGAATAAAATCATGGAGAAAATTGCCGTTTTCATTAGTATAGACAATACAGTTTTAGCATCAGCGATTTCTTTTAGTGGCCATTTTTTTGTGCCTGCTTAATTGCCCCCTGAAAGATTGTAAAGCAAGCACAGAAATAATTTTCCCCATTTTGAAGGTAATGCCCTTCTCCTTCCCCATTTTTTTCTTTTATTTTTTACTTATTAAAATATAGCATAGAACAAAGTATCTTTGAGAATCACCTTTTCAGTAATTTAATCCAAGCCGTAAAATGCCAACCAAGCTAATGTTTGTTCTGTTCTTTCTAGTTTCCACGAACTCTGTCAGGGTATTATGAGGATTGACTGTCCTGCCTATTGCTATTACAGTTCTTGTTTTGTTTGTTTGCATTACTGTGGTACCTAAGAGCTCTAGTCACGGAACAAAACTGTGTGCAAATACACAACACAAGATGGATCTCCTCTTAGTGTGTTTGTAGTAACAGCTGAGAGTTTCTCACTAGCCTAAAAATCCACAGAAAGGACAGAGGTCTCTCCCCCCAGCCACTGGGCACTGTATGTTCCCAAAACCAAACCCCATAGCCGAATTTTCCCACTTGTGTCAAACAGAATCTCCTCATTGGTCCACAGCTGTAATGAACTGAGACTGCAAAAGGCACAGACCCTACTCAGTGTTGCTGCTTCAGCATCACAGGCAGAGGAACAAGCAAAGGGACAGAACCATTTTTTGGTTTGTTTTTCTGCTATCAAAAAGCAAATGAGAAATGCCCACTGGCACAACTGCCCAAAAAATGGTAGATGGACCTGCGGAAGATTCATAACGCCGGCATCTCCATCAGAAAGACCATAATTTGAAGGTTTCCTCATACACTACCACATTTATTAACACGAGGTCTGTCTCAGTAAGGGCTTGGACTGCAGTGTCTTACTAAATTAGGGCTGTTAGCATCAGGCAGTGACTACTGAAGCATCACCTAGGAACATGAGATCTCCCGTGTTAGTGACGCTAATCCCACATAATCCCAGAACACAAATCAGACTCTCAATTTATCTGAGGCAGCCGTTTGTTCCCTGAGGTAGACATGTTACATCATGTTTCCCAAAACTGACTAAGACTTTTTTTCCGGCCTTTGAAAAATGCTGATGCCCTGCATGCTCCATACAAACACATTGTGCAGAACATCTTCATGGAACGTGTTCCTGGGGTCTTCCATACAAGCATCTTCATGAACTTACACAAGTATTGACAACTCTATCCTCAGAACAAGGCTAAGAGAGAGAATTGGGTTATGTTATGCCTCTTTATGGATGGGAGAAAGACAACTGTTGCCGGTCTAGAAAACTATCAGCACAGATGTTGTTTGCTGTTGCCACGATTCCTTCTTGTCTCATGACAGATGTGCTTCCCCACCGTGGAAGGCTGTATTTCTTTTCTTTCAATGCTTTTCTAGCAAGCTTTTTTGTTTGTAGACTCCACTCCTACTGGTTCTACCTTATCCTTGCTCATAGAAAGCAGGTAGATGTATGCAATCAAATCATTGCCTGAATGAATTGGAGGCTTTAGGATGTGGGCTGTGCTTTGTCAGACGCTTTGGAGTGAAAGTATATATTCTTATAGTATTTCTTAAATGTGTCTTCCTTCTAGATGTGGCTTTACCTCAGGGCTTCTGTGAGGTTAGTGTTCCATTCGCCCTGTAGCGCTGATAATAGAAGCTGTATGTCCCATGGTAATAGAGCAAGACCTGTGCTTTTATACGGTCTTGGAATAGCTAGCCATTTTGTTTTGATTTCTTGGGCCACAGTAATTATTCAACTAGCCTCACACTTAGAAAAATGATGGAATTTCATACATTATGTTTATGGATCAAAGGTTAATCTTTATACCAAGGTTTGTTACCATTTGTTAAGCCTCTTGTTTACTTAACATGACTAATTCCTTTCTCTTGTTTTTCAAAAAGCACACCAGGTAATTGATTAGGAAATAGCTTTCTCCTGCAGCCTGGTTTATATCTTTGTTTAGTCATTCCCACCATCAAGAGCCCTGCAAAAGCCTTGGCTCACAGACTTCTCTGCTGCCACCTTTTCTTCTGCTGGTGCAGCAATAGCTTTCTGCTCTGTGATGGGCCCACCACTCCCCAACCGTTCATTAAGAGTAAAACTCATCCCATTCATGTGAATGAGAGGTGCAAATAATACTATATGCCGCATTTCAGCATGAAAGAAAGCATCCCCTGTTTTTACCACTGCCTTTCCTCAAGTTATCTGCAACGAATTGAGTCGTTGGCTAGCAATATATTTTATTGATACTGAGCAGTCTTCCAGTGCTTGTCGGTGAGGTTTACTTCTTGTCATTTTATCTATTTTATTAGAAATGGCATACTAAAGAGAATCATAGACATAAATTAACTCAGCCCCCCAGACTAAAGAATTATTTTCAGGCTATCTGAAATCAGCATGTACATTTCAAATTTTCCTGGGGTTTTCCAAAGTGACACTGTTGGAGCCCAAGTGTGAGACTGTCCTGCCTGAGATACTGCCACCTGGAGACAGGCCCTTTGGAAGGCATTGCCTGGGCTGGGTACTCTGCACAATCTGAAACTCAGGCCCCTTTGATGAATCTCCAGATAAGGCACTCCAAATTTCTGTCATTTCTCAAAGGAAAGTTCATATCTATCTCTTTGGTACCTGTATGTGTATATTAACTTCACACACAAATATATAAATGTATGTGTGTGTGTATGCATATGTGGATGTAGGCACGCACACACTTGCAGCTTTTAGGAGGCATCCCATTCATCCAGCACAGTTGCTGTGGCATATCTGCTTCTGACAGGTGGGTGTTTGTATGTTGAGGCCAAGGAGCTTGGGTAGTACTTTTAGCTCTGGCATCAGTCTGCCAGGTTGCCTTGGACCTGTCTTTCTCCCTCTGAGCTTTAGTTCCCCCATTTATAACTTCTTTTTTTTGTGCACTGCTTTTCGATCAGCTGTTGAAATGTGATTATATGAAACCCATTAATTGTTATCATATAACTTATTTTCCCACTCTGTATATGCGTGGATGGTTAGTCAATAAATCAATCTGAAACGGATCATAAATACTTACCTTTAGCTTATATTCCTGAGCACTGGAAAACAGCAAATAGTTCAAGAGTTATTAGTATATTCTAGTAGGCGATTATTTGCTAGGACAGCTAAGTCAAACTCCTGTCTGACCTGCACTGAGGCTGAATTTGACATCAACTGTAGGATTCCTCTCACCAAACTTCAGGTATGTCAGTGTCAGTCTAGGCTACTTCTACTGAAGATGGAGAAAGACGGAACGCTCGGGAGAACACTTCTTCCCTTCTCTTTTAGGAACAAAACATCCTCCATTATCTCTCTCCCTGGACTGCAGAGGAGGCAGTGTGCCTGGTTTACACTAGACTCCTAACTTTTAATGAACTGATGTAGGTGACAGACATCCCATCCCTTCAGGCTTATGCAGTTAGCTACAGCACAGTTTGGTGTCTGGCAGATTTAGAAACATTTTCTGGAGAAGAAAAAACCCTCAAAGTAACCTTGGCTAGAAATATTGATAAAACTTGAGTGTCATAAAAATGATGTTAGGTATCTCATTAAACACTGGATGTAATTTAGGGTGATATAAGAATCTGTATGAAACAAATATTGGACTGTATAAAGAAACGTTAAAGGTTTGATGAAGTAACATTGGTAGTTTGGAGAATGAGGTTTAAAGAGTCTTCTGAGGTAATCTGTGGCTGAAGTAGGTTTCTCATCATAATTAAAGACATGATCTGTTGTCACCAGTACTTATAGGAGCTTTCCTAGAAACACCTAAGCCCCCCAAAAAGTCTGAAGTGACCTGTTTAGAACCATTCTAGATTTTAATTTTTTTTTTAGTAATTTGTATGGATCAAAAATTCTGGAAAAATTAGGAACATCCATATGAAGGTAATGTTTTGCTCTCCCCCTGCACCTTCCCCTCACATTTCCAAGCAGAATCCCAGCTCCTAGTTCAGGGGAACAGGTGGCTTTTGCTTGGATGTTTTGAAATTGCCTCTTTATAGAATAAGCTTTAAATTTACCCTTTGAGGAGGTGAAGGTTTTAAGTACTTTGTAGCATTACAGTGACATTTGCTAACGTGTTCCAAAGAACTGGTCACCAGTCTCATTGAAATTTTTTCTCTCAGTGGGATTGACACTGTTCATTCGCTCAGTTCTTTGGCAGCTTGTACTCTTTGGTAATAACAAGGTGATGATCAGTCAGGTAGAATTCCTATCCCCACTGAAATCAATAGCAAAACTCCCACAGACTTCAGTGGAACAAGCAGCTTGAGAATCCTAATATTGTATGCTCTACTCTGCTTGTTTAAATACTCCTAATTTCCTTGTTTGAAATGGACCATCTTTTTCACTAGGGCTACAAACAATATATTGATTTTCTGTTTCCAAAGCGAAAGTATCTTTTCCTGTTTCCAGGGAAGATATCTTTGTACTTATTAGTCATGACCCATCCATACGTTTCTGAAAGAACAGCATATGTCATTAAGACCCAGGATGATCAAATGGATTGGGACAGATTTCATACTAAGTGTATACTGGCAGAGCCTTGCAGGTTCAAGACCAGGCCTACAGCTTCTAATGAAACTTCAGATATACAAAAAACTGAAATTATACCACGGACTGAAATACGATTGCTTGCCCATATCAATTGAAACACAATACGTTCACCCATAGCAAAAGGTCCTTCTACCTCCTAAGAATCTGTTTTATGAGAGAAATTATTTCTGAAAGCTGGGACTGAGAAGAATGAAAAAAGTTGTCAAGGTAAAACTGCTGAGTGGGCAGATAGAAACTAGTAGTCACGAGGCATTCCCAAGGCTTATCATCACTGAGAGCCTTACTCCCTGTATTGTTTAATCCCATTCAACAGTTACAGGCAGGCTGGCAGAGTTACAATGATAATATAAAAAAATAGTAAGATCTTAAAAATTTTGTGGAATGGGTGTCCCAAATTTGTGTCACTGCTAACAAAAAAGCTGCACCTCATTAGAGAGCCTACACAGCATGCTGGTACAGCTGTCTCAGCCACAGGAAAAGGCGTGACCTAAGCCCACATATTAAGAGACACAGGATAATTTGGTCACAAGACACAAAACTGCAGCAAGTCCGCTTCATTCATTCCTCTTCTCACAGAGCTGCTTCTTTGCATTGTATGTGCAGATGTACAGACATCTCACAGTCCCAGATGGACACAGGAAGCTTTAGCAAGAACAGTCGCACAGCTGTGTGATGTGCGAAGGTCTGCTGTACATCAGCCAGCAGAACTACAGGTTTGCAAAGCAGCTACCTCTGGAATATTTGCAATGCCTGTCTGGACAACATCTGTTCTCTGGTCAGCAGGTACAAGAGAGCTGAATCCCATCTTGGAAGAGAAGTAGGAAGGGAAATAAAAAATGGAAATGGGAAACAGAAAAAGTAAAGTTTGAAAATAAACCTGAGAAGGGGCCTCACTGGGTTGAGGGACTTTGTGGCTAGTTAGGCACTGACTTCAGTGCGTATAACACCATGCTTGAAGAATCACAGACCCAAAGATCTCCAGTCCAACCTCCTGAATCTAGCAGATCCCATTGGAGCAGGTTGCTCAGGGCCTTGCCTAGGGTGGGTTTGGACACATTCAAGGATGGAGACTCCACAGCTTCTCTGGGTCCCTGTTCCAATGTCCAGCCATCTCCATGATAAAAAATTTTTTCCTCACATTGAGTAGAAATTTGATGTTGCAACGTGCTTTCCTTATTATACACCTCAATAAGATCCCCCCAAGTCTTCTCTTCCTAAGGGTGAACAAACGCAGTTCTCTCAGCCTCTCCTCATGTGTCCTGTGCTCCAGTCCCCTGACCATCTATTTGGCCCTGCATTGGATTCAATTCAGTGCGTCCTCGCCTGTCTTGTACTAGGAGCCCAAAACAGGACACAATCCTCCAGGCGTGGTCTCACAATCACAAGGAGAAGGCAAGAATCATTTACCCCAGCCTGCTGGCTACACTCTTGCTAATACAGCCCAGCATTTGGTTGACCAGGGATGCACTGCTGGTGCACTCATGTACTTATGTTGGAGTTGTGCATTGGGACCCTCAGGACTTTTTCTGCAAAGCCAGTTTGTGTGTAACAAGTTTTTGCCCCTCTTGTCCTGCTGCATGGGCTTGTTCCATCCCAGACATGGGACTTTTCATTTGACGTTTTTGTACTCCCTGAGGTTTCTCTCAACCCATTTCTCCAGCCTGTCTAGGTGACTCCAAAGAGCAGCCTTGTTCAGCAGTGTATTGACTGTTCCCCCCAGTCTGGTGTTATCTGCAGACTTGCAGAGAGTGCAAAGGAACCATATGCCAAAGTTCTTCATTGAGATAGGTCATCTTCTCACTGAAAAGTCTTTACATCTTGTAAGCAGGATGCAAGGAGTTGCAAGCACAAGCAGCTTCATATTATGAGCTTATAAGTAGCATTCTGGTGAGAAATAGCGCTCTCAAGGTCACTGCAGGTAGTCCTCTACAGCAGGGTGAAGTTAGTACCACTTTATCATGAGTCCATCATTGGATAGAGCAATGGAGGACAATTTCTTAAATCTTACTCTTTGGACTGTGTTCAGGATGGGTCAAATTTAAGTATATAGACTGGGGAGGGAGGGGAAACTGTATATCATATATCTGGGACAGATCAGCCATGTGAGACGGTCTTTAACCATTGAAGTAGATTTCACAATCTGAGTATGGGAGAGGAGTTTGTTTTCCCTTAGCTGGCCTCCTCTCCATCAGATGATTTCCAGTCTGATGTCACACCTGCGTGATTTGTGTAATGTGTCCAGATTATTCATTTTAGAGTTATTAGCTTCATTTTTGTACCTGTTGGTTTTAGGCACCAAGTTTTTAATCCTTGGGATGTTGCCAGAACCACCAAATTGTTCCCCTATTGTATGTTCACACTGACATTTCTTAATATTTTCTGTCCCTTCATGGAAGGTTGTGGGAGCCCAGTAGCAGTTCCCAAACCCCTAAAAAGTGGTTAGCAATTATTGTTCTGTAAGGGCTTAATAGGGAGATTAAGACAGGCCACCAGGTGTTTATGCAATAACACTCGGTAGCATGGAAATTCAGCTCTAGCTATTACATGGTGTAAAGAGAAACCAGCAATTATTTTGATGCTTGTATTATATCCCATTTTCTCTAGCAGGTTGTGCAGCTCTATTATTTTTGAACTTTTCATTACCTGATAGGGGTTTATCTGTGTTTATAATAGCAGGATTGATCTGTAACCACAGGATCAGTTTCTGTTAAAGGTATTTTTCTTGCACAATCAGTAAGTTGCAAAGCTGCATTTTTAGTCCGCCCCTTTATATCTAACACGGCATATTTGTATACAGCAACAATGGAAGGGGGCTATGCTTCACATTGCAGGTTTGAAATAAGTCATAGTGAAATAGCTTAGGAGCAGAGCAAATGCTCTTCTGTAGCGAATTGTGCCATTCACAGTGTCTTTTTTTTTCTGTTTCAGGAGGTTGGAAGCATTATCGGAAAGGTCAGGAAATTACTTTCTTTATTTTCATGTCAAAATATTGTATATCAGCTCATTTCATCAGCCCAGGCTAACTTTTTTTCTGTTTCTTTAACAGAAAGGTGAGACAGTTAAGAAGATGAGGGAGGAGGTAAGACAAGCCTTGATGTCTTTACTTGCCTTTCTTTCCAGCTCAGAGAACAGGGAAATTCAGCGTGTACAGACCGATACTGCCATCAAGTGGGCAGTTAATTTAAGATCACCATTCTTTGCCAGTGGTGGTGTATAAATGTGCTGGCCTAAATTAAACATTGTTGTTAATGTAACCTCCTTTTCGCCACAGTAGTCTGGAGTCTTTCATTCCCATAGCAATATGCCTGCTGCTGTCTTATCTCAGGAACAGCTTAGCCAGCGTCATTCTGTGCATCAAAACCACCGTATCTTTCTTTAGCATACCAACATCAGTCCTGCACGTGGCTTGGCCTCCTGGTAGAGAGCTTCCAAAATCTGAAACCAAGCATTAGACTGATGCTGCATAAAGTTTGAAGGTAGACACAAGCTTCAGCAGAGCTGGAGCCAGACTTGCATAAGCCAAAGTATCCCTCTGCCATGTCTTGGCAAAGCCTTAACTTTTCGCTGTTTTGCAGCTGTAGGATGTGGACAGGGTAGACCTGCACACCCACTATTCACATCCTTTGAAAAGGTTGTAAACACAAAAAGGCTAACTAAAACATGGCACTGCATAAACCTCAGTCTCCCCAGTGTCCGCAGACTTCTTTCGCTGCCGCACGGCAAGCCGCGCTGTCTTCAGAGGATTGTGCCCAGCTGGAGGTTACAGACCCACACTTGTCCTGCAAGGCAGCACATCTTACCTGGAGATCCATGTGATTTTCCTTCTTTGAAGCAAGTGCTAAAAGCATAAATCAAAAGACAAATTCTACTGTTTAAAACTTAGGAGTGCAAAGTGTATAGAGGATGCCTCAAGAAAAGTCAATTTGGTTCTTGTAAATCTGCAGTACGTTACTATGTCAGCTGCTTTGTTGTTTTATACAGTGATAGGTCTGTGGCAGAGGAAATCTCAAAGTATTTGCAGTAAAGAAAATTGCTGAGATCCATCTTCAAATATACACAATAGGGAGTTCATTGTCAGGCTGACTGAGTTCAGAGCTCCTTTTTTGATGGCAAGAGCTTTCACCCATGTTTTCACACATAAGTACATTTGCTAAGACTTAAAAAAAATACAAGAAAAAAATGTTTCCAGTATACTAGGTAATTCTGCCAGTTGATAAAACACATTTTAGTTTAGTTATTAATTATGATCATGGGCAGATATCTTTGGATATGAATTGCACACACAAAAGGGAAGCCATCGTTAGAGCGTGCTCCTGATTTTTGAGTTAAACATCTTAGAGAAGAGTGGTGATCCCTAGTTAGTTTTTCAAGACAAACATCAGATGTTGTTCTTCCACTCCCGAAAACCTACTGTCACTACATGTGTTCACAAGAGGTTTTATTTGTTTGGTTGTTTTTTTTAAATAAAGGAATTATATGCATCTTTATATCAGCACAGGACTAAGAGGCTATGTCCCTTCATGATGATAACTTGGTCTTCCTTTAAATGACTACCTTCTTCAGTACTTCTTTAGAAGCAAAATGCAACTTTATTTTTACTTTCCTGAGAGATGTGGCAAGTTGCATGCCATCTTCATGGAATGAAATGCAGCTCTGTCTTGCTCTGTCCTTAGGGAAATATCAGAGACAACTTTGGGCCTAAAGAAAAGTACAAAAACCTCGGTTCTGTGCCCTGCGGTTGTTAACTTCCTACACAAATATGGAGGCCACCACACAGCATTTTAATTGCCATAGCTCTGCTTTGACCAGTCATCTGTTGGAGGAGTAACATCTCTGAATTTTGGCTGCCGTTGATCCACAGTGGAGCGATCTTTCAGACGAGCTCCCACGGCTCTGATTTCAAAGGAAGAGCCGTGCTCTGGGCGAAGGCGGCCATGGGACGGTCAGGCCTGCCTGCTGCGGGCAGCTCTGCCCAGCACGGCACCTGGCGTGCTCCCTGCCGGGCTGAGTCCCACGGCCCCAAGTTTACATGTGGTGGTGGCAGCCAGACGTTGCCACCAGCATGAATGAGCCCTGGGCCCTCATCTCCTTCCTGATCTGGTGCCAGTGTTTGATGAGAGCAAGTCCAACTCAGGTTGGCCAGTCAGAAGTGCCTGCTGCCCTTTCTTATCTACGAATGCTGAGTATGTCTGCCAGCCGAGTCCGTGGCAGCAAGATTTTCCTATCAGTAGTGTCGGGGTTTTTTTTTTTTCTTGTTGTGTTTGGTTGCTGCCATATGGGGAAATAGGATATCTTGCTGTTGAGCAGCCGTATGCACATGAATAAGGGCTCAGACACCCAGCACGTCAGTTGATTCATGGTAACCCTGAAGGCAAAGGGTCAAGTTAACCCAGATTATCTTATGTTTGCTACAGGCCCAGATCCTCAAGAAGGTCAGTGCCTGTAGATGAGTTGAGGCTCCAGTGACATGTTAGACTGCATTAACACATTTCCATGCCTGAAAGCTCAGGGAAATGTAGGGTGGGTCTTACCTGAACTGGCTTAGATTATTATCTACACTAAGATCCTCTTAAATATATTTACGTCTAGTTTAGGCGTTTTCTCTGCACTGCCTCAGTGGCATAAAGGGGACTAAGTATACCTGAGAGCCATGCTGCCTTGTCTCCAAGACTTATGGTTTTCTAGCTCCTTCCAACAGGCTCCTTGCCTTAAGGAGGTAACACCATTACTGTTACCTGTCCTACTGCTGCTCCTTTAAAGGGTTGTTCAGTGCATATTAATTGACTGCCTTCACATGAGACACATCTACAAGGAACCTTCTCCACAGTGCAAAGCAGTGCCCCAGCTAGACAGATCGAGCCCTGCCTTTGGGTGTCCAAACCAGAGAGGTGCATCTTTCCTGGGAGATGTTGATGCTCCCTGGAGACAACAACCTCATCTGAAATTCTGCAGCTCCGGTCCTACTTAAGGTTAACGCTGCAAGAGGGAAAGGAAAAGACTTGATTATGCAATTATTTGCAACTTTGAGTTAGAGGCGCTATTTGCATACTGCGATGAAGGCTGTGTAAGTATTTACCCAGGTAGAATCCGGCTTCCCGCAGTTAGATGAATTTTTGGAGTGTGATCAGTTTACGCTGAAATTATGTTGGGGCTGCGGTTGTAGGGGAGTGAATTAGATGCCTCAAGATATTCCTTCCCAAACTACAACCCTAATCCTACTTAGTTTGGTCCCTGGGAAGTATAAATTCGAAAAATATTTGTTCTTTTTGACAGAGTGGTGCTCGAATCAATATTTCAGAAGGCTCCTGTCCAGAGAGAATTGTGACAATAACAGGCCCAACAGATGCAATTTTTAAAGCTTTTTCTATGATTGCACTAAAATTTGAAGAGGTAAGCAAATAAAATATGTTTTTTTCTCTCTTCAAGTTGAAATACAAACACTGTTTGAATTTCCTCATGTTTGCTTTAATGTTAAATATGATTTGTTTAATGTTCTATTTAATAGCAATGAAAGTGCTTGTATTTTTATAAATCCTTTTGGCAGTAATGCTGAAGAAAAATAATGGGTCAATTTACAAGCTGTTTGATCATTTCTTTCGCTTTTTGGAGGCTTCGGGGAAAAGCAATTTCTTCTAGTAATGTGCACTAATGGTAGGAAAAATGTCTTGGAAAATTTCTGGTCCCATTGTGGATTTGATTTTTAAAGAATAATTGCCTAACTTTTAGCTCTGTTTTTATATTATTCCATTTGGTACTGATGTAAATTTTATATATGTCAAAATGAATATATAATTCATTCAACTAGGAAATTTTTATTTTAAAAACAAACTATATGATTACTAGTTACCACATTTAAAGCTTGGCTTTTAAAATTAATTAAAATAAAGGCACTAAGAGTAAGTGAAGCAAGAGAGCACTCAATTTACTGTAGCAGTTCTGTGCAGATACATACCTAAAGTGCTGGCATCTCTTCAAGTTTCATGGACCAACTGTGATTGGATATGGTCACCACTTTAATGGGAAACCTCACAGAGAAAGCAGCAGGCTACAGAGCATGAACCCTGGTCACTCAGGACAGGATTTAACTACCTTGACTTTCAAAAACCAGACATCCAGTCCAGGCATCTCTCCTGTCCTCTGTGGAGAGACAGAGGCCCCTGCAGAAGGCAATTTACCTTCTGCTAAAGGAAGAGCCAGCAGATAGATGGACTGAATCACCTGCAGCAGGAGAAAGGGACTGTCCCTCTCCATCAGTAAATAAACTAAAGGGATTTGAATCCCTTTCTTACGAGTACTTATTTCTCCGAGTCAGCGAGGTTAGTCTCCACATCTCCCCATAGCACTGGGAGATGCTGGCGTCAATGGGAAACGTCAGCATGTGCCTTTATTTATCCATGGTGATTGTTCACATTTAGAGTAACAGGACTAGAAGAGAGCTTGTGGGTCATCAGATACAGTTGTCTTCTAGCATAAGCAGTATGTCTTGCAACCTCCTTCACAGCATGGTCAAAAACTAGTTAGATTTTTTCCTAATTTTTGCTGATATTGGATCCACAACCTCAGTTCTCTCATAATTAGATGTCTTCTGTTCACCCCTCACCTAAATTTATTCATGAGCAGTTTATACAGCTTTGTTCCTGTGCCAGCACTGGCCATTAGTTTAAATAATTCTTGCCTTTCCATCCCTGAGGATTCCCCTCTTAGACATATTTTTAGAAACCAGTTTATTTTTAGAAACCAGTTTATCCCCTCACACTCATGCTTTTGCCAGCATAAGTAAGCCAAGCTCAGTCTTTCAGAGGATGCATTCCCCACCCCTCTCATGACACTAGTAGTCCCTTTCTACCTTTTCCCAGTTATAGTCTGTGTTAAATGTATGTCTTAATTGTGGGTAGGTTGCAAATGAAGTTGCACAAGGGCTTATTTAATGGTGGTAACAGTCCTCTGTCCTGGCTATCAGCCTAACACACCCCTATTGCTCCTGGAAATGCCTTACCTCCTACTAGTGTAACATTTTGCACAGAACCATGCTGTGCCTGGCAGGTCTCCCCAGCTCCTGCTCAGGTGTTTTCAGTGGGAACCTCTTTGGTCTCGGCAGACATTCCTGTCAGCCCCCAGACAAATGACCTGGGAGCCTGCAGTTCTGGAGGGTTTGTTTTTTGGGGTTTTTTTGTTTGTTTGTTTTTTGTTTTTTTTCTCATTTCTCTTTTGTTGTGTTTTTAAGCTGGACTAACTAACTCGTTTATGTACTCCATGCTGCTGAGCCTGCATGTTTAGATTTTGCTCTTTTTAAATGACGAGGAGAAAATAAAGAGAATAGTGGCTTCCAATTTTTGTGAAGTGCTTTTGAAGGCAGTAAGTGCAGTGAAGGCTTTGAGGCCAGGCCACATATGATATGGAAGTGGCAGACATTATCAGGGTCGTGCTGGGTGGCTGAAGAGGGTTATTTACGTAAATCTGGATGATCATGTGCCTCCACCTGACACAAATGTGATATAATGAGATGACATCTTCCAGCTGAAAAATTAGCATGGCTTGCATTTTATTTCAGATACATGGGTGCTGCAAAATTCCGTTATCCCTCTCGCTTTGTTTTGGGTTGCAATCTCTCACTGACACGGGCACTAAGCAAACTGTGAATTACTGGCTGGCAGAGGAATGATTTGATAGCTGTCTTGTGGCACGCAGCAATGCCTCATTCAGTTCAAGATTTTTTTTCTTCTCTTTTAAGCTAAGCAAGGTCAAACTGAGCCGTTTCTTGAATGGAAGAATGCTGCCATCAGAAATGCAGAGATACTGCAGGAATCAGTGCTGGTGTCACTGAGCTCCCGCATCGGTTCAACAAGGCGTGCAGAGTTTTTTAAAGTACTTTTTTTTTTTTTTTTTAAGTTGGGGTCCTGATCACAGTCTAGGCACTTTTTTTTTTTTTTAAACAAATGGTAGTCTTGATAAGTGAGAATGTAGGGAATCACATCAGTTCTGTCTGCTGGAACTCTTGTTGCATCATAAATGAGTTAAATGAATATGAAATGCATGGTTTTTGTCATTCCTGTCCCAATCTTTTGGGTAGCATTTCTGTGAAGGGTGTAATAGCTGTGCCATGCCACCTCACAGATGGATGAGATGGTCTTTTCAGCTCACAGCTAGTGTTAGCAAACCACATGGAGATTCTCATGAGTTGTTGGACAGGTGCCATGCACCTTGTGGCTTTTTTTTGTGATCCTAAGTGCTCTCAACAGCATCCCATCGATCAATGGGAAGATAAGCTTTATCTTTTCGTCTGTGATGAAGACTTTAGAGGGATTGTTTTCTCTTGCCTAGAAGATTTTGAACAAACAAAATATATTTAAAACAATGTAAAGCTTGCAACAAGTAGTATATTGAAATGCTCATGAGAATGTATAGTGTAGTCTCATTGGATGAGATGCACGGATATAGGTTACATTACCTGGATACAGGTAATTGCTGTTCTGCTGAGTTCTTTGTACTCTGGTTACATAGCTGTGATGGAAAAGATTTTAGAAATTACGTAGCACTACAAATACTTATGGATCTGTTACAAAAGACAAATGAAACCTGGGGGGCAGCAAAACATTTATCAAAATAATCTGAAATCTCTGCTTCAGATTATTCACAGATTCTTTGTCATTCCCTTTTTAACCTTTTTTTTTTTTGTATCAAACCTGACAAGAAATTGCATGACATGTAAAGGCATATCATATAGTAGAAATGTTCTAATTGAGATAGTGGAAAAGAGACCAAATCAGGATTTGGGGGCCTGTGAACTCAAAAGCCTCTTTGTCTTTTCCATCTGCTTCGGCTGGTCTAATGACAGATACCGCCTCCTCCTCCTAGTCTTGCCTCAGAAACTGTCCTGTGGTCCCGCAGTGTGGACCTGTAATGCCAGACAGCAAGAGGGTTCCTCTGGCACAAGCCGCTTGTGCGGTTCGTGCTTACGGTGTATCACCGGCAGAGCCGGCGGCTTTACCTGCAACACAAACAAGCCACGACTGGTTGCGCGCTCCCCAGGTCTCCATGAACAGCCCGGGGATTTGCTCTGAGCCCTTCAGTGCTTACCAAGAATGACAAATCCTCTGCTGATTCTCACTGATGTTGTGATTACAGGACATAAATGCTTCAATGACAAACAGCACGGTGACAAGCAAACCACCTGTAACACTGCGGCTCGTCGTCCCGGCAAGTCAGTGTGGATCCCTTATAGGAAAAGGAGGTTCCAAAATCAAAGAAATCAGGGAGGTAAGTCTTGGAATGTCTGTCGGGAACACTGGCTAGCTCGGCGTTCTATCGCAGCGTGCCCTGCCACCATCGGCTGCTGCACTTTGCTCATCACACAAACATGGGCACGTGCTGAGTGAAAAACCTGGAAAATCCTTGCTCTGGGGGAAGCAGGGGTCTAGCACAGCTGTACCCTTCTACCTTCCTTGAAGCTAAAGACCACGTGTGAAACAAAGAAACAGCTTTGCAACCTATTAACCTCTGATGCACAATTTAGCAAAGCAACGCTTTAGCAACAGAAATGGCTCGTCCAGTTTCTCTTCAGGCATTGCCCCCTCCCCAGCAATCCTCAGGTGATCCCCAGTTGGAGCATCGCAGCCATTTCCAAATTAGCTACCACCCTTGCAGCCAGAGAAAGGCCCAAGGAGCACTGGGGAGTCCAGGTTAGTAGATCAAACGCTTGATCTACTTTTCAGAAAAAATTTATTTTCATACTCCTTTCCTGTTTCTCCCTAATCTCACTGTGCCAGAGGTGACCTGATTTCATGTATTCCAAACCCATATTGATTTTTTTTTTAATCCAGATTTTATCTAAAGGTATTCATTCAATGTGCTGTGCTAACAGCCACTTTTTCCTTTAACCAGAAATGCAAAAATTGTCATATGGTGCTGGTTTTAATTCTTCCATGCATGACTGTAACAACATAGCACATGCCAAGCCAAGGATCCAATGTTTGTAATCAGTCAAACAAGAAAATTAGGTACATGCTCAGTTATGTAGAGAAAATCTGAGTAGGACATTTCAGAGAAATGGATTTTTATTCTGGAGAAAGTGACAATACTCCTTCTTAATTTGTATTCATTCCAACATGGGATGAGGTGTTGAGTATCAAGATAACATGCTGTTCATTTTTTTTCATTTGACTATGTCAAAACAGAAGCTTTTGACAGGCTTTACCAAAGCAAAGCTTCCTTTTTTTATCTAGAATGTAGATTCAAGACAGTAGGTTTCAGTGAGCTTTTACATTTCATTTCAAATGTGAAAAAAAGTTAAGGGATATTTTTCTATCAAAGAAAACTTGATCAAATGTCAAGAAGGAATGGAAAATCCTTTGATCAAAACTATATCCAGCATTTGCTATTAAATATGACTTTATGGTAGACTTGGAAAGAAAGGTGATGATAGAGGACAGTTAAGGGTCTTATCCTGTTGACTTTCAAGTTCTTCCAAATTATTTCATTTTGATTCCAATTTGATCGTCCCAGGACTTTTTTTTAATAAAGTTCCCTCTGAAAGCTTATCTTCACCTCTCAGGATTTGGCCGCTACTGAAAAGGTCTTTTGTGTCTTTGCATACAGGGAAGTAAAAGCAGCGCGTACCGCTGCCATTAGCTGACAGGGCTGCCAAAAGGTGTTTCAGAGTTTTTGTTGCCAAGCAAACAACATGTTGTTCCTCCATGTGCCTCTTGCTTTGTAAACTGTGTTCATGAAAACACGCATAGGTTGTCTGCTGTAAACTCACAGAAAACCAGTTCAGAGCCCTGCCATTTGAAGGGGATCTCTGTGCTTACTGAGACCTGCAAATAACAGGCAATTACAAATCAGATTTTTTTTTTCTTGGAATGCTGTTACTTTATTTTTCATCGAAGAGTCTGGGAGCTATGCTTCTCAGTAGGCCTTATCGTCAAACCAGTTTTTGAGATGTGGGAGAAAGGAGCCACTTGATGACACTGAGGGCAGGAAAACATCATTTCTGTGTAGATGTTAGAGTCATAGGAAACCCTCTTTCTTTTTTTCTTTAATCCCCAAAAAGCTTTGTCAGAGAACTTTGTATAGATGGGAGAAGATACTTGTGTGTTGAAGTGCATTTCCTGGGTGGAAGGAAGGTGTTCAGTTTGCCTTACACACGGGACATTTCTGGCTCAGACTCTGCATGGCCACCAGACTGTTGGTGTTTGCAGCAGTTTGTGTCTGAGTGAGTCGGAAAGCCTGCTGAGCAGCTGCACCTTCTCGCCCTGGCAGGCAGCAGGCGAAGCCAAGCTAAAGCCTCGCCACTGGAGAAGGTAGAAGTACTGTCAGAGCATGTGGTCGGAGGCGACCTCAGCCACGAGACATGATTTTTCTTGGTCCTCCAGATCTCTTAGGTGTCCAGGAGAACTGTCAGGCGGCAGGAATCCAGCTGATTTCTTAGTTGTGTTAAAATAGGAGCAGGCATGAGTGTGAACTGTGTGCTGGTGAGTGCTTAGCTCTAGGTTTTACAGCTGTCGATACTTTGGATTTTATTGTAAATATTGGTACCCTCATTCATAGCACTGAGTGAGTGCTTTTAGGACATAGGTTTCTAAAGGTGAGATTGGTCTGTTGGTCTGTGTACATTAAATGACTGAAGTGATTATTCTGGTGAGGATAGTTTCAGAAGCAATTACCTACTAGTCTAGTACAAGGAAGTAAAAGGACAGTGTTTGGCCAAATAGGTGTTTTGATACAGCTAACGTAGCGAGAAGTCACACTGCACATTTTCTTAAGCATAAGGGTAATGGACAAAATATTACTCGTTTTTTCGTTGCTGACATATGACGAAAGTCAAAGAATAAACGAGATTCGTGCTGGAAGCAAATGCGTAAATAACTGCAGCATTTGGCAGAGTATTTTGTGCTAGATGTACAGATACCCAGAACTGTACATTAAACAGCAAATACGATCAAACAGAAAAAAAGGAGCATCCAGCTCGAGATGTGGTCTAATTTCATCATCACAAAACACACTGAGCAGCAATTGCACGAGGGATCATCTTTTGTGTTCAGTCATGTACCCAGGAACAACATGTGGTGTTGCTGTACTATTTCCAAGATAAGATTACAAAGAAAAGAAAAGCAAAACATGACTGATTGATCAAATTAGGGTGAAATTCCAAAGCCTGTTATTGAGCAAGGAATTGATATTCTGGCCTTAAACAGCACTAGTGAACAGAAGATGCAATCAGTAATTTAATCAGTCTCTGGAAAGAAGAATAACATGTGTTGTATGTAACCAGCAGGAAAACAAATTAACTCCTTGCTGACTGACACAAAGTCAATGGTTACTGAAAACACTTTTTTTAAAAAGCCCAAAATATTGCATTGCAATAACAGTCAGGAATAGATTTTGTTTGTAATACGTGAAAGTGCTAACTCAATATGAAATGCCTGGGTTTTTTCCTATTGACTGAAAAGGTCTTTCAGGATGTTTGTGAAATAATGCCAGGGATTGTTTTGGCCTCATGTATTTTTTTTCTTTCTTTGGGGTTTTTTTTTTTTTTGGTTAATTAAGATACCTTAGCACCAAGATCAAATTAAAAAAAAATAAAACAAAGCTGGCACATTACCTCCTTGGGTTCATTAATGAGCTAAAAGTTGATGTTGTGCATATATTTAATCAACACTAATTATAATTTAGAAGTGCTCCTGTACCATCGTGAAATATTCCAGAGCATAAGGCAGCCCCAAATTTCATCCAAAGAAACAAGTCAGCCATCAGTGGATTAAAGAGCCATTTATCTGCAACTCATTTGATTAGCAGACCTTCTTCAGTTATCAGCATTTTTTCCTTTCTCTTTTTTTTATTTATTGAAAAGTACTTCATTTCACCTTTTTCTTTTTTTAGCCAGCATTGCAACTGTCTGTCTTTGAGGGGGTTAAAAGACTTGTCCTGAAATTCAGGTCACAGTTTGATTCATTAACAGCTACTGAGGACTAATCTTCCTAGGATGCGAGTGTTTGCAAATTGGCTTGAACAGGCAAATCCATGTCCTGCCAGACCCCAATTACCCTGTCTGGGCATGAGTTTACATAGGCACTCTACCACGTATCAAGCAAAGAAAAGACAAAAAGTTTAGAGGTGCATCCCCTCCATCACGTCAGTGAATCACTGGCTTTGGAGAGGTGCCGTTCCCTGCCCGACGGTGACCCTCTCTTTGCTTTGTCTCCGCTCAAGTCCACAGGAGCGCAGGTGCAGGTAGCAGGGGACATGTTGCCAAACTCAACGGAGCGCGCAGTGACTATATCGGGCACTCCTGACGCCATTATCCAGTGTGTGAAACAAATATGCGTGGTTATGCTGGAGGTAAGTGAGGGCTTGGTGTATCACCTCTCACTCAGGAGGGGCTCAGACACATTATTAATTCTCAATTGCACTGGGTTCCCCAGGGGTGCTGCCTGCCCTTCCCGTGCCAGGGATTTCGAGAGAACTCTGTTAGACTGTGCCCTTCCTGGTGTTTGAGAGCCTCTCACAGCAGGGTTTAGCAATCAAAGACCAGGGCTGTCATGACACTGTCAAACAACAAACCAGGTCCAGCACGAGTTGCAGCCCATTCTGAGAGAAAAGCATTTTGTTCCGATGCAGAATAGAGCAGAAAGCATCTAGGTCTTGTTTTAAATAGAAATAATTCTGACTAGTGTAATTTTGATTTACCAGGACTTTTTGCTTCCTCAGGGTCAGGTCATTGCATAAGGCCAGGATGTTTCATTTTGATGGCAGTTTTTTAGCTCTTAGATTAAATGATACAAAATTAATTTACATAAAAATATGAGCATTTTAACCCTTGCTGAAAACGCCATAATTTCATGCAAGTATATTTTGCAACTGATTATGTTGAATAGAAGTTTGGAAAAAAAATATTTCAGCAAATCAAAATTAACTATTTTGACCTAGTAACCATCATTTTTGACAAGGGCCATGAAACATCTCTGCTTTTATCACACTTTCTGCTGGAAAATTTTCTGTGGTTTTTTTGGATTGTTTTGGTTTTTTACCTAAGTCTAGTCAAGGCCTGTCTCATGATGATCTCTTGACACCCTACTGTTCTGTTATTCTTTAAAGAGGAGAGAAACAGTGGAATGTTTGAGACAGCACTACAGCTATTGGCTGTTCAGAAGTATGCAATGCATCAAAATGGCATACAGCCTTTGCATCAAAATGGCATACAGCCTAATGTAAATAAAAGCATAAAAACTAATAAATCCCCAGTGTTTTACTGGGGAAAAGTGACTCTTGCTTCAGTTTTTGCTGGACTACTGTGAGGAAGGAATTTCTTTATAAAAATGCAAAAGAATAGAAAGATAATATTAAAAAAATAATTTTAGTTTGTTAGAGATGGAGTACGTGATGGCAATAGTTACCAGCTTTGTGAATACAGTGTAGTCTATTGTCCAAGTGACATTCATGGAATAAATAGTTATTTGCTAAAGAAGATGAGAGAAGCCACTTCTCAAAATCAGAGAAACACAGTCCTATTTTCCCACAGGTAGAGCCACGTGTTAAATAACCTGTTTTGACATAAGAAGTACTTAATTTTAGCATTAGGCAAATCGCAAGCAACAGTAAGAAGACACTGGCTTAACTACAGTTTGCTGCTTCAAACTTTTAAGAAAATGAATGGGTTCTAATTTGCAGCAGATATCTAATTTGGCAACAAACACTTTCATTGACGTGAAATAGCTAATTATGTGTTATTAATTAATGGAAGTGATATTGTTGTAGCCTTCTTCTGTTGTAGTTAATGCACTGACATCAGGACACCATTCTGCTAGGTGGTGCACAGACAGCTTGAAGCCTTTTTTACAGACACATGCTCCTGCTTTATTTAAAAGGAGAAAGTTAGCCTCGGTCAGGGGTTTTCCTTTTGGGTCCTTGCCTTGGGCTACAGGGAACATGCATTTTCATGCATTACGAAGGCCACAGTTATGCTCCTGCTGAAGCCGGGAGGTTGTTTCTCCAACCTTCCAGCTCAGTCAGACAAAAGGCAGGATCAGGCTGGTCATTTGCAATTGAACAGCTGACTTAATTGAGTTGGTAAAACAAGAAACCTTGATGTGTAGCAGTGTAGAAAGGATCAATAAGCAGGAGATGTGCTCTGTGTTAACAAAGCGAGGGCACAGGCTGGACTCTTCCAAAACATTGACAAGTTTCAAAATTGTGCCCGTGTTTCCTGAAATGCCTTGACATGCTTAATGAAGCTTCATAGCTTCATCCGACGATGGCAGTAATGAAGCCACGAGTGCCAGCACTGCTGGTTTGAGCTGTGCAGTCAGCACCTCGGCTCTTCCCCTCAAAGACAATGGGCCTCCGGCTTGCTTTTGGGCTGTTGGGGTGGAGGGCAGGCTGGGCTGGGCTGGGCTGGGTTAGCTGCATGCCTTGTTGTCTGAGGTGACCAAGATAAGGAGTGATTTTTTAATACGAGCTCTGCTTCATTCTGCATTTTGATTGCTTTGTGTTTTTGTCTGCAGTCCCCACCCAAAGGTGCCACCATACCCTACCGTCCCAAACCTGCCTCTGCACCTATCATTTTTGCAGGTGGCCAGGTAAGAGCAGACACCATTTTGGCTTCAGCTGGAAACCACACCGTCTTGGCCCAACCTCAGCCAGCGCCTGTTAGTTTTCAACTTTTACTCTTTTTTGCCTGGTATAGTATTGATGTGCTTTGTCTATTCTGTATGCTTACAGTTTGCAGGAAAGGATAACACTGCATTGCAAACTTGAGGCAAAATTGTGATGACTGGTATTTTACCAAGATTTAAAATTAAATTCTGTAATTAAGAAAAGTTTGCCCTTGTGCAAATTGAGAGGTGTCCAAATCAGATGCTCCCCGAGAGGGGACAAAACTGCTTATTGTAGGGGTTGGTTTTTTCACTCTTAACTTGCAGCTCCACTAGCAGTATAAGCAGTTTTGTCAATTTTCAGAGATGATCAAACAGCAGGATGTCTCTGCTCATGAAAGGCATAATTTTTCTCTCAGAGTTTTCATGTTTTTTAGGACCTAATAGTGCATTTTGCAGTAAAAATTTACACACACGTAATTGCTGCTCCTTATAGTCCCTCAGGACCAAGTAGCAATGGGGTTCTGAGGTTACAGGAACTACATACATGCAAACGTAGACCTCCCCAACCATGGCGTGCAACAGCCTGATTGATAACACAAGAACAGCGTTCCTGTTTCTTTTTTATATAGTGAAGTTTTGACGATTCCCCCTTCATCTGAAGCTATATCAGTCAGGGTTCTCATCTGCCTTAAAGCCCCATGTGCAATGTAACTCTTCCTTGTCTTTTGATAATGCTCTGAAATGGGTCTGCAACGTGCCGCTGAGACATGGCAGGAAGTTGGTCTGCCATCATCCATTGCAGGGAGAATGCAGTTTTAGTAACTGATGAGCCAGCAATGAACACAGCTCATATGTACCCTAAAAACACCATAGGAGGCTCACAAGGGGACCCATATAGCCAACAGGCTAAGAGCGGCACTGCCCAGATATGTGCAATGGTGGAGGAGTGAGATGCTGCAAGCCCTGCCCAACTCAAGGGGAAATTGATCTCCTAAATCTGGCCTAGAGGAAGGCAGCCATCTCTCTACTCGGGATTCATGTATGTGAAGCCTCTCTGGCAGTAAAGCATCCCCATCCAGCCAAATCTTTTCCCCAAGATGATGGCAAGGCCTCTTTTTAAGTAGTCACCCAGTGGGAAGAGCCACTCACCTGCATGGTGGAACATCTGCAGGCAGGTCCCACCTCCCACCCCAAGCCCAGCCCAGGTCATCACCTTGTTGTGGGGTGTGGGCTGCTGTGCAAGCAGCCCTAGAGACCATGTCTCATCCCAGTAGGCAATTCGGAGGTCATATGAGAAGCTGGACACAGGGTTCCTGGTGGGGCAGTGGGCACAAGGTGCTGCTGATATTGTTGGTGGTATGACGACCTGTGCTACCACAATGTAAGGAAGCTCCTGCACACCTCAAGCATACGCCAAAGCGCCACTGCTTCTGACAGGCCCTTGTAATGAGCTTTCTCTGAATTTTTGTCTCAGAGCTTTACCTTCTACTCTGTAATGATACGTTGTGATGTATATCCAGATTTTCACAATCTGGATGTCGTAGCATTCAATTGCTGGTGTTCAAGCCTACCACTCTTAGTTGTCTTCAAAATAGAAATCTGCTTCCTTAGTGACCAAAGTTGAAGTGAAATTTAAAATAATTTGCCTGAAATTGGTCTATGACTGAAAGTTCAGAATAATTTGCCACATATATGTGTAAGTTTACACTGCAGTGCTTTCCTTTAAGAAATATGCGTGTATATATGCAGCAGCCCATGTTACCAGTATCGTAATTGCCACTACCTTCAAAGACTGTCTCTGTATATGATTACTCAAAACTATTGAAACCATTTGCTAGAGTGCTCTGAGCAGTTTGTATACATAATTGAAAGTGTCCTATTTTAAGGTCTAATAGTTCTTGTCATCTTCAGCTTTATCAGTTAAAAAAGTATTCTCACTTTTCTAATGCAGCCCTGTTGATGTGAGAAAGAGCGTTAGAGACAGACAATTTCTGTGTGCTTTGAATTTCTGTGTGCTCTGACTAAGCAGACTTTTTAAGAAAATGCTTAAGGTGTGTTTGGGCATCAGTATGGAAAGACGCTTTAACCAGGTTTCATAAGTGGAAATTAATACTGAAAATAAAATTTTATCAGCAGTGTTAATTCCATCCAACCTTTTGGCTACACCATCAGAAGTTAATTTTCCATTCTAAATTACATCATGGCTATCTTGAAAGGTTTTGGGTTGTTTAATGCTTACATATCAAGCAACACTAGCAAAATCAAATTTCTAGTTTTCCTTAACAAGCTGGGGTTCTTCTGCTTTAAGTATTGCTTTTAATTCTCTTGTGCTTCTTCGATACTGTATTGCATGACAGAACTAAAAGAAAGGTGAACACTGTCCTGCCCTGCTCTGCCCCTTGCCAATATTTAGCGTATGCAGTGGTTAAAAAAAAAAAAATCCAGCACTCCTGCCTGATGGAAACAAATTGGAAATTTCTACCCACTCTGCTATATTGCTGTTTGGATGGATACTCACAGGGTACAGCTTTGCTTTATGTCTCATAGCGGTTTTATGGTTTAAATTGAGGAAGATTTGTAGACCAGGTCATTCCTGCTGTTACTAATGTCAGTACATCAGTATGAAAGTTGCCCTTGACATTGATGGAAGCAGACCTGTAGCTCATGTCCTTAGTGAAATGTTACAGTACAGATGTCTCAGTAGCCTCTACCAGGCTTGTACTTAGTATGCCTCAGCCACAGAAGGGCACAGTTCCTCTGCCAAGGGGTAAAGCAGTCAAAGACAGTTTTTCTTAACCTAAATCAATCAAATGACCTTTTGGGAGCCTAAGAAATGAAGAGGTTTGGGGTTTTTTTTTTACTGGGAAAGAAAATTCAAGACTCACCTTGTCCATGTTGCTTTGATGGTTTTCATTGACAACCAAATAAAAGCTAGTCTGAGCCCTGAATGTTCATTATTTTTGTTATTTCTCCAGTTTGTTTGTTTCCTCGTATATATACATGGAAGTACGAGGGAGCGGAGTGATGAGGAAAGGGGTGACTTCTATTAGGTTTGCTGGTGGGTTTTTGTGGTGGTTTCTTGCTGGTTTGCAGACCACTGCTTGGGAAGCACCCATGTAAAAGATGTTCTCTCAGCTGGCTTTGAAGTAAAGCCAAGATGATAAAGGACACTTGTGATCCAGCACAGAGGCTCGGAGACCAAAGCGTGGTTTCCAAACCTGCTCTTTGCTCATAGACCCCCGCCCAGTGCTGTTCCCAGCTATAACCTCCCTGAGGCTGCTCCTGTGCTTGTCTATGCAGAGAGCCCCAACTCAGCAAAGCGGCTTAACATTTCCTTAAGGTTGTCCTCATTTGGTAAAACACCTAAACACATGCTTTGCTTGCTTGAATATGTGCTTGCTTAAGAGCCACTGACAGCAGTGATTCAATTTTGGTGAACTGGAACCTTTTCTTGTCATTTATAAACCATCTGTAATGGCCATCCCCTATAGCTGCATGTGAGTGTGTATGCCCATGAGCATCCCATTAGGCCCAGTCACACACACTTCTGCCTGAAAACTGCTCATCTGCGTAGTGTTTGCCGGATTGCGGCCTTGCTTTATAACTAATTTAAAAACTAAATGAAATGTTTCTTCTCCAGAAGGGAAATTCTGCTGCAGAAATGTGCATTAAGCAGTTGCGGCATTAAAGGTTTTAATATCCGAACTCCATTAAATGAATTGTTTTATCATTTGCAGAGGATTCATTACTTTCCAAGAGGCCTTTTGTCAAATAACCATTTTGCAAAAAGTAAGCTAATCAGCTCTGTTCCTGTTTGTAATTCTCCCACTACAAATATTTATACGCTATAATTTGTCCTTCTGCTTTCCTGCCTATCTGAGCACAAGTGCATTAAAATTTTTCTGACATGCCGTTGCATTCAGAAAAACCCTACAGGATATAATTAAAAATTATAAACTCTCTATAGTTTTTTCTTTGTAGGCCATTACAGAGAGTTGAAGAGTCAGCAGGAGAGACGAAGGGCCGTGCTAACTCATGCCAGACATGCCACCATATCCTTCCCCGCTCACATGCTTTTTTTGCCTCCCCCACCTCACCCCAGTGCTGCCAGGAGTGATGCCAGAAACTATACCCCTTCCGCTGCTCTGGTGGTGCAGAGAGGCTGGATTTGGAGGGGTCTTATTTGGCTCCTTGTAGAAGATAAGACCGCCACGCTGGGGGTCTCCATCATGCTCCTATCTCCAAACTGGCATGCTGGCCCCATGCCCAGGCACTGCAGGAAAGACTGCTGTCATGGCAGCCTGGGGCATGAGTCCTGTGGGGTGCACCAGGGCACACGTTTGCTGGCATTTAGCATCTGTGGCTGTCAGTAGCCGGAAGAGGCGGCTCAGAGCTGCACATGGCAGTCAGGAGTTGGATGTCAGGGCAGGACATCCCCGGGGCAGGTCTGCCCCATCCTTGCTGTCCCAGCATCAGCATCTCCCTGTGTGCATCATTGGCACTGGGTGGATGGGGCAGCAGGGAGGGGAAGGGGTCACCCCCCCATGCTCCTCAGCACCCATGGTGCTCCCAGCTCTGCTCCCAGCAGATGGAGCTGGACTGAAGAAGGGGTCCTGAGGACCAGGGTCACCAGAGCTTGGGCAGTGGCAGTTGGCATCCCCTGCTTGCAAGGAGTGTGCAGGCAGCCTGACTAAGGTCTTCCTGTCCCATGCCAAGAGTAATCAAGCAGCACAAGACAATTAAGCTTCGCTCAGCATTGAAAGCGATGCGGGTGGCATTCGCCTGGGGAGCCAAGAGGAGATTTTCTGATGAAAACAGGAACACTGCTTGTCCCACCTGACTGACCTGTGTCTTAACTGTGCTTGTTGTTTTCAGGCGTTCACGATTCAGGGGCAGTATGCCATCCCTCATCCAGACGTGAGTCCTGCGCATGTAAATTACTCCCTTTTTCTTCCTCTCCCTCTTATTTGTTCTGGGCAACATTTGCTTTCTACGGTTAGCAATAAAGACACGGCCTAAGGACACCTTTCCTGAACAACACGCTGTAGAGCCATGTGTTAGCTCAGCTGCATCTCTTACCTTTTGTAATAATTGCTAGAAAGTACAATGGCCCAGGAACAAATGACAGTTATCTAGGTCTTTCTTTGCATGTGATATATTTGAGTTCTTTTAATATGTAATTCTACAGTAATTAGTTAATATTAACAATAGCCATTACATGTAATAACAGTAGAGATGTCATTTATAACCAGTTTGGGTTGGTTTTTTTTTTCTCTACGGTAGATTAGAATGAATGATTAAACCTTTTTTTTTTTTTCCAATATAATTTTAATTAATCCAGTTTTAGAACACGTAAGATGGTTTCTCTGCTCTGAAATAATTCCATTTGATTGGTTAGTTCTAATTTCCCATCCTGCCCTGCAGTTGACCAAGCTTCACCAGTTGGCTATGCAGCATCCCCCCTTTACTCCCCTTGGGCAGACCACCCCTGGTTTCCCTGGTACGTACCCATGACCCCCTGGGGATGTCCTTCTTCTTAACAGCTTTGTCTCCCATGGTCATTACATCATTTTAATAATAAATGTGGTCAATGACCAGCGATCCTTCTGTTTTTACACATTAATCTCTGTTCTTCCCCCCTCCCCGTGCCTCTGTTACAGTTCCTTTCATCATTACTAAAACGTGCTTTGTTTGTTACATTTATTTAATCAAAACCGCTTCATTTGTGCCGTTGGCTAAAAGCCCTGAGTTTCTTTTGTTCAGTCCTTGTAAAGTTATTATGGACCATACAGTATGTACCAGTTGGTCGCAAGTGAAGTACTTGGGCACGCGTCTTGTCAAATTTCCAGTTTGGTAACATGGTTCAGAAAGAAGCAAACATAGGAAAACAGTATGTAATCGTGGTACAGAGATACTGATTAAAGAAATTACAGCATGCTGAAACTCGAATTCCTTGTAGAGCCAAATGTCTTAAGAGCATCTGCAGTCACCACTGCTGGGACAAATGCCTCTCTTCCTACTAGATATGCAGATATAGCTACAAAATGCAATGGAAATTTAGTTAAATTAAGGACTGCAAATTTGGTCCGTACTTATTAAAGCTGAAGCTGAATTCTTGATTCAAGAGTGAGAAGTCAGTTAACCCTGCAATAAATCATTTTTAGTGTACTTCACTACATACAGGCTTGGCATCTAAAAACTTCACACAACAGAAGTACGTATGTACTGGTACATGCTTTGTATGGAAAATAACATTTTATCACATACATCAAATTCTGTGAGCAACTTGATTGTTTTATATTCAGTGTAAAATAAGCAACTCAATTGAATGTAAACCTAAGTAAAATGTAGGTGAGTCACTTTTTTGTAAGAGTATTTCTTTTCCGTCTTTTCTAGTTGGAAATGAGTATTTTTGGCATGGCTTTACAGATAATAATAATAAACACCAAAAAAAGAGAAAAGGAGAGAAAGAGATATGACATCCAAAATATACTTTTGTTTCTTCATGATGTATCTGATAAAATATCTACAAGTAATACTAAATTGCCTTTCCTAGCTTTATATTTTCCTTATTCTTGTCATTAACATGCTGCTCCTTAATCTTTTCCTGGTTATATTTGTGAGATGTACGTTTCTGTAACGTTACTGTGTGTTAGAGCAGTAATTCCATTTTTCCTGAGCATTTTCCTTTTGTCCACCCAATTTACAAACAAATGTATGCAGCTTAGAGTATTTTGTACATTTCCCTTCAAAAATTACCCTTCCCAACATTTCTTCAGCAACTAATCCCACACATAATTTCCAAATTTTCCTAGGTTAATTTCCTCATCCTTATTTTAATTTATTGATTTTTCTTTTTCATATCTGTGCATTTTGTTCTGCTGATTGTTTGTTTGATTTCCACTTTCATTTTCCATATTCTAGAATTTGTGGTAGACAGGTCAAATTTCAGCCATCCATTAATTTCTCAATTGATGTGTTTAGAACAAACTTCAGAGACTATTTTTAGGGGAAACCCTTCATTTTCTAGAAGCTTTTTATGACCCTGTGGAATCTCATATGACATTTGTTACTTTGGTGGGTTAAAGGTTAATTAAAATAAGACTCATTTAAAATTAGTTCGGCCCTCTGAGTTTCGCATCTCTTGCTTTCCTTTCTGTTTCGCTAGCAGTTCTCTATTTTTCCTTGCTCCTCTCTCTTTTCTTTTTTTCCTTCTTCCTGTATGTTTCCTTCTTTAAAATATCATTTGTTGTGTCTTGCCCTTCTTGCAAACAACTGGCGTAACACTTTCCCTCTGTCCCCTGAATAGGACTGGATGCCACTACTCCAACCAGTTCCCATGAACTTACTATTCCCAATGATGTAAGTGGACCAATAGTCAGTATCACTTTCTCTTCTCTCGCTCCTCTGCCACCGGAGAGGAAACCTCTCATCTTTGGCTGATTTGTAAACACTAGTCCGCAGAATAAACTCTACGGCATTTAGTCTGTTGGGGAGGGGGTATTAAGGGTTAGTGAAATGCTGGACAGAAGCAGCAGAAGTGACTGTCCCCCTCTTGCATCAGGTCTCCAGCAATGCTGGTTTAGTTGCACTATGGTGCCAGTGCCGCAGTGCTTCACCAGCTTCGTTAAAGCCCGGGTGCCTGCTGCTTACGGTGGTCTTAGATGAGTTATCAAAATTCATCTCTCGGGTGGCACCAGCATGGACGGTCTCAGCAGAAGGGCTAAAGGGGAAAAATGTACAGCCCCGTGTGCTGTGTGTTGGGCTGGAGTCCTCCGTGCCAAGGGGTGGAGAGCTTGCACCGCAACGGCTTGTGCCATGCCAGTCTCCACTGCACGCCACACTTACCTGAGACAGCAATTTTCCTGAGCAAAAAACCTAATTCAGTTATGTAAAGGTGCAATATAAGAATTTATTTTAAAAACAAGGGCTAAAAACATTCCTGCTCCAGCAGCTCTGGACCGGCTGTGATCAACAGACCCAGTCTCCATGAGCAATATGGTGCTGAATCTTAAAACAGCCACTCAAAATGCCCAACTGATACACTGCGTGTCATATAAAAATGCCTTCCCGTTTTATTCACTTTCAGTGCAAACGGGGGCGGGGGAGGGGGGTTGGGTGTTCAGTTTTCATTACAAATGAGTCACTTGGAGAATACAAGATTTCCCCTCCAGTAAAAAAAGCTTTCAAGCATGAGTGGGATCACAAATAGCAATTATATTACTTAAGAGATACTTACAATATTGTGTAAGCCCTATTAAACTCAGTGGCAATGATTTACAGTAAGAAAAAAATAGAGAATAACAAAGAAGTGAAGGTGTGAGTGCTGTGATTTCATAAGCTTTCTGTTACTTAAAAGATGCCCTGCTGATTTATCAGTACCTGCTCTGCAACCCAATTTATTGTATGTTGAGAATTTTACGGGAGCACCCTATTTATCCTTACAGAGCAACTTTTTTAATCTCACTTTCAGGCAGATGTTCCTCTTGCCATCAGTGATATAAATCCAAGGTCACTCTTCTGACTTGACTTCTTTCAGGGTCCATAGCAGAGAAGGAGAAGGAGAAAGTTGGCCTTGTGTCCTGTAGTGCTGTAGAAAATTGAAATAAAACATCAGCTTCTCATCCAGGAGGTATTAAATGCCCTGGCTCAGCACTATCCTCTGAAAAGCAAACACACATCCGTGTGTTGTTTCTAATAGAACATTTTTCTGGCTACACAGTGTGTGCCTTGCTGTTGTTGCTAAAGGAGCAAAACCAAGGCCAAAATGGGGTTAGGCTTAGAAACAGCCTGCAGGGGGTCTACGGGAGGTGAAGGGGAGTTCTGATGTTCGTATGGTGTCAAGGTGTGCATTAAAGGACCGAAAGGCATTAGTGCTGCCCACGTGCGCTCTGCATGTGTGTGTGTGTGTGTGTGTACGCGCGCACGCCCAGTGCTGCAGTGCTGGCGCAGAGGGGAGGAAGGGCTCTCATGTCCCGTCAGGCATCAGGGCCTGCTTGGGAATTTCGCAGGAGGAAAAACAGTTTCCCCGTGCATCTCGCTGAGGCGTTTGCTCTGCCTGTGACCCGGGCAGTCAGCAGTGCTCTGCCAGGCTGTCCTCGGGCTGCAGCAGCAAGAGGGTACCGTCCCTGTGGTCTCCCAGCGTAACCGTGCATACCGGTGTCCCGCGGCCCCGTCACCGTTGCAGCAAGGCTGCTCTCCGGGCGGCCCAGTGCCAAAAATGAGGAGATGAGGGAGACGGAGGGACATGGGGCAGAGGGGGAGCCGGGTGAGGAGGCGCCAGCACCCATGTTTCGTGTGTGTCCTGTCAGTCAGGTGCTGTGCACGGAGGAAGGTCAGGGCGGGAGAGGCAACAGCAGTTGTGCAGCAAAGCCTCCATGCGTAATTTGACTTTGCTTTCCTGATAAGCATCTCCTACTTCTGGTTTTGATAGACAGGCAGTCGGTGTGGAACAGTGATTATTTATCTGGTTGAAGGAAGCTGCAGGCCCTGGCACGGGGTTGTGGTGCAGCCCCGAGGCTACACGTGGCCAGTCCCCTGCCTGCCCCAACTCCAGGGATCCCTGGCGCTGCATGAGTCCCCTGACTTTCTCGTCGTATGTGCTTATGTGTGCAAAAGTCCAGCACACATGAGAAGAACGTGAGCCTTGCAAATACCTACGTGCTCTGCAGCTACCAGAGAAGTCTGTGTACTTCTGTGGGCTTTTTTAAAACCAAGATAATGATAAGTACATAATGACAAAGCCTCAGTAAGAATCTGATGGAGCAAAATCAGATATAAAGAGAATAAGGAGCTCAGACTTTAGCCTAGTCTACAGAAAGTAGATATTAATAGCCATTTACAGTTTACAGAGCTTCATCTTAACATAAATTTTCCTCACTCCCTCTGGCATTAAGGCAGTGGCAGAATTTTTTTTTCTGTTATTAATAATTCCTGTAACAACCTCATGCTGCTTTCTTCATACAGTATGCTGATAATTGCAACTAACCTGTTGCTCAAGAAAAAAGAGATACTGGAGAACAAAGAAATGCATTTTACAGAAAGTTATTTTCCAGATGCTAAAAGCCGAGGGTTTCTCTCCAAATAATGAATTCAGAAGATTTGCCTTTCTAGGTTTCCTCATAACCTCTGGGTATCTCCAAAAAGAGAACAGAGAGGACATTTTTCCAGGTCCATCCCAGAAGTCACTTTGATCCTTATCTAGTATGTCCTTTTCCTCATCAGAATCTCTTATAGGGGCATTTGGTTGCCTTTCTTTCCTTGCTGGGATCTTGTCTGGCCTTCCACTGCTGCCTAAGTTACACAATATAAGTGTCTTTCACATAAATCCCAGAATAAAATGGCATTAACAGTGGCAGGTCCTTAAGGGAATGGAAGGGATGTATCCCTGGGTGTAGCTGATTGGGCGGATCATAGACGTCTTAAGATTTCATGATCCAATCCCCCAAAATGTCCATTGAGAGTAAATGAACAAACCAATAATAAAAAAATCTGTTTCATTAAAAATTATGCATATTTTACATAGATGTGGGAGAGACAGGCAGAGGCAAGTAACAGGAAAACACCTTTCCCCTCAGAAAACACCAAGAACATTTTAAGAAAGCTATAAATCTGATCAATATTCCTTAGAAACAGAAATGTCAATCCATCCAAGTTGGAAATGGCATACTGAAGAACTGCCTTAATTTCCCCATGGAGCCAGAAGGACTTCCCTGCAAACGACGGAGGGGGACCCACATGTGCAAAATGCTCTCGGAGCAGCCCACAGTGAAATCCAAAGTCGGCTCCATGTGATGCTCCAAGGAGGTCCACGTGGCACTGCCTCTTCCACCAGCAGTCACTGGGGCGACTGAGCTCTCATCTTTGCAAATCTCCAATCCATCGCCTGTGGAGGGGAGAATCGGCGCAAGCCCTTAAGGAGAACATAAGGGCAGCGTCCAACCCTAGCTATGACTTCCAGCAAGGCTGCCCACCACCTACACGTTACAGGAAAAGTGCACCTCGCCCTCCCTACAGCCTTCTTCCAGAAAAGTCCAAGTGCTATGTTCTTATAAAACTAAACTGCTGGCTAAGTCCATCCCTGACTCAGAAACTTTCCAGTTGTATGAGAGGGTTTAAAAGCAATGGTTAGGCAAAGACTTAATAATCCACACAAGATGTGCTGGGAAACGTCCTGCAGTAGTGTAAGTCAAAGCACTTCTACTGAAGGCAAGGGACCTGTGGATTCAACCTCAATAAATATACCTTACTGCTGCAAGCCTCCCATGTAATAGAGAAATAATGTCCAGAGCAAAAATGCAGAATTAACTAGATTCTGTCAACTAGGCATGTTTAAGGAGGTATGTTATCAAAAAAGTAATTTTTAAAACTTTCGATATGTTTGAATATGGCCTGGGTTTTGTCTCCCTTAATCTAAGAAAATGGCAATTGATTCCTCAAGTAGACCTGCCCAGACGACGTCAAGAATCAGTAGAAAGATTTCACAAGCTTGATATCCATCGGAAGCAAAGTGAGACCTTTGGTGGAACAAGGTACTTTTGAGCATGAAAAGTAATTCCCCCCAGAACCACCTACTGCTCAGTTTAGGGAACAGGATGCGAACTGGTGTTGGGCCCTCAATAAATTGAAATGCACACAAATCTGCAGAGTCATTTGGGTTACAAAACAAGTAATAAGAAGGTTCATTTCTGAAAATGTTTTCTTAGTTTTCTGTACGCCTTCTTGCAAGGTCTATGAAATCATTATAGTCCAGATTTTGCATTATGCTGGCAAGGAAAGTGAAATTAATTATTACTATTATTGGTTTTTAAGAAGCACAGAGTATTTAAGCATCTGTTTCCAGGCCCTGCAGTAAGTCTGTAAAGAACCGTAATCCTGCCTCAGGAGATTATTTCTCCCTATAGAGTACTCTGTCCCAGCATTTCTAACTAAAACAAAAAAACCCAACCAAACCTGGAACTAAGAAAGCCTGTATCTTTATGAAAAGTGATTGAAGAGTCTCCTTCACGATGAGCACCTGCTTGGTTAACTAATGCAGAGGCTTTGCCAAAGCCGAAGGACTTGCTCTGCGTTGGCAGCGGGGAACCAAGGAGAACCACATGTACCTGTGGTCAACCCCTCTGCTCCGGACAGCAGATATCAAGTTGCAGAGGTTACTTCCTTGATCCTTTTTACCAGTACTACATTCATTATAAGAAAGGAATCTGATTTTTTTACCAGTATTTAAAAAGAAAATGAGCTCCATGCCACTTCCTGTGACAAGCAATACTCCACAGCATTGGACTTGGATAATAAACCAAAAACTAAAAGTCTGATTGCTCCCAGGGCTGCACAGAAGTAATGCAGTGTGATGGATATAGAGGAACAAACCTGTAGGAAACATCCAGCAGCAAGCTGTTATTATTAGGCTCTGTCAGTGACTTTAGCATTATGGGAAAAAATATACATATTTAACATTTATATTTAGCTTTATGGGGAAGAAAAAAAAATGGAAGAGAGGGACCTGAACCAAAGATGGCATAGCGTACTGGGAGAAACTATCAGCATGAAGAGTTTGGGGCAGGAAGAATCACAGTAGACCTTCCAGTCCCACCCTTTAAGGGTCCAGACTCCTGATTCAGTCCTGTTTACATTGGTACCAGCAGAACTTTACAGAAGGACAGAGTAAAACTAGAAAAAGGCAAAAAGCAAAATCCATGTTTTAGGGTTGGTGTGTCTGGGGTTTTTTTGGCACAGGGAGAAATGAGGTACACTGAGGTAGGGGAAGACAGATTGGAAGCAGCGTAGAGAAAGTGAAAAGGGAACAGTTTTTCCCTGGGGCTCACAGTCCAGGAAGGAGAGGACGTCAGCTGAAATTTTGAGGTGTACAGACAAATGGTGATACTTACACACAACACACGAGCAAGCTCTGCAGGTCACTGCTATGGCCTTTCTTGGGCAGCAGGAGAAACAGGTTCAGAAAGGAATTGTCAGACACATGGACTATTGAGCATAAAGGCAACGATACCAGCTGCTGCTCAGGTAGTCTGTAAGCCTTAGGTGGGAATTTGGGATACCAGTGGGAACTTTGTTTTATACCTCACACTGTTTTCATCCCTTTTTCTTTTTTGCGTGTGTTACTGCCACAATCAGAGACAGACTGCTGTGCTAGGTGCACATCTTCTCTGAGCTATTCCACTTGTCTTGAGAGAGTTAAAATATATATGCATACACATATTATGTGTGTGTGCATTTGTATGTACATATATGTATATTATATATATTATACATATATATACATTTATAGTGTATGTATTACACTATAGTGTATAGTAGGCTTGGTATAGTCTATAGTAGGTTTGGCTCCTCTTTCACATGGGCCAGCTTTATCACTTAGTTTCTGAAGAATTTCCTCTTGATTTATTCTGTGAGAGTAAGGCTCACTGTATGTTGAGCAAGCAGGTGAGCATCAAAAATAATGCAGCACCTAAAGTCCTTGAAAACAGCTATATGTTTACTGTCCTCCACATTCCCTAACTCCATCTACTGGGCTTGGAAAAGCAGCGAATCCATGTCGGTGAAACATGCAGCATTGCATGCAAGGTAGCAACTTTCAAAGTCTGGGGAAGCTTGCTTTTGTGGTGAGGAACTTTTGTGGGACTGAATTAAACACAGCCTGCCAAATCCCGTGAAATGGCCAGCTACAGAGCGACAGGGGGGCAGCTGACAGTGTTAGAAAGGTCAGTCTTGAAAAGAGATACGTGTTTGGATGCAGTTTGACATGGCTTCATCTCAAAGCAATGCAGGGCAGGTGTTTTTATGTAAAACCAAATGTCCGTGGCCTGACTGATCAAAGCTTTGTAGATGAAAACCTTGAACTTCTTCCAGAACCCATCAGCTCTTGAATATTCAGATACAGCACAAATTTCAGCTTAAGTAGTACGTAAGGGGAAAGGCACCCCAGAGAGAGCCCAAGCACCCCAGCGCTACTGTCCTTCCTGCGTGGCAAATGGAGAAATGTATTTTGCGTGAGCTGCAGGTCATGTCACAGCTTGCAGAGCATGTTCAAGCAGCCCATTGTCACAGCAACGAAGGATGACTTTGGAGAGCTTCAGACTGAAGGTTACTGAACGTCTCTTCCAGATGCTTGCACCACCAATATCCTTGACCGGTCTGGACTGAATCCTCTCTACCTAACTCAAAGTCAGCTAGGAGACTGCAAATTCTTTCTACTGACCCACCTGGGTTACAAGCCTCATTGGAGGACCCGAAGCACATACAAGTAGCAGCCTCCTGAGTGACCTGGCAAGTGCCTTCTCAGAGCTGGTGAACCAGACGTGAGACTATGTCTCACAATGTGCCTGAAGACACAGCAGTCCCATGCAGTTCCTCTAATTTGAATGCCACAATGACAACCATGCCTGTGAACTGGACTGCTTGATATTCTTCTAAATAATATATTTTTATATATTTTTGCATATTTTTTACACCAAGTAATTTTATCAGATTTCCACCCTTCTGCTTTGGAGAGACTGAGGGAATATGTACAGTTGACATTTTGCTGTTGACACTTAGGACATAATTATTCAAGCAACCAGAAGCATATTCAGATCTGCATATCAGGTGAGAAGTATCGGAGGTAACTGAAGATGTGACAGGCACCGTAACAGCTGTTTCACAGTCTAAACCCTGGTCTCTGCTTCAAAAGATCATCAGTAGCTACAGAGGGATTCTTGACCAGTCGCTTCAAGATCATCATCGCAAAAACAATTAGATGCTGGTTGTGGCAGAAGGAAATACTTACAGCTTCCACTCCTGTTGGCCATTTCAAGCCACTCCGACATCTGGGGGGACAGCTCTGCCTAGCAGTCAAATAAAGACGACCCAAGGTTTTTCCCCGCTCTGTGCTCCGTTCTGCTTCTGCAGTAGTGAAGCTTCTGACCAGATTTGGGTAAATTATAGCTACAATATGGCATGCAAATGATTCATGGGAACAAAATTATGGAAGTCCGTCACCAGGTTTTAAAAGATAAGAGCGGATCTAGTGCTGCCAGCTTTGCTGTACAATGATGCTCTTGTAGGACTGCCTCTGCTTTCCTCGCACTTGATGATGGCATGCTCTGATAAAAAACAAACCCCACCACTGGCTGGCTCTGGTGCTACCACCTGTGCGCTGGGCGCTCTTCTCTCCTGCTTCACCTTCACTACCTGCGGACCGTGGAGGCCAGTGAGACTGAGGCGTGGGAAGCAGATGCTTAGGGATCCCTGTGCTGCTGACAGCTAGCATATGTAGCCATATTTGTGTGCGCACAGAGACAGGCCAGAGGCTTCCTGGTAAGCGCACGTAGGTCCTCTGCACTGGCATGTGCAGTCACACACTGAGACAGGTCCTCGGGATAAGGACAGGGAGCTCAGCGAGGCCCTCCTCTTTGAACAGGACGTGAAAGCATGTGTGCATTTCCTGAACCCCCATTTTTCCCCCTCATGGGTGCTCCTCTTGTGCTTGGTCTCTGTTTCGGCTACCTGGGTATCTACTTTGGCTTTCTACTTGTCCCTGAGCATGAAGCAAGGATTACTTTGGGTTTGGTTGTTTTTTTTTTTTTTCTTCTTTTGATAAAATGTCTGGACAATGTGAATCTGTTTCTGGCAAGATAGTCCAAGGACTACAGTACCAGAAAGGGTAACACATCAGGGCCTGAAGCAGCGGGAAGGGTGGGAGGGGAAGGCAGTCTCTGCATCTTGGCACATCCTTCTGCCAAACTGGCAACATCATCCCAGTGTCAACAGACCTGTAGAGCAAAGTTTCCATTCTATACCCATTCTGACCATTGCTGAGCTTCTCAGCACCCATCCTTCCTTAACACAAAACAAAAGCCCCTCTCCTCACCCTTACAGAAGCCAAAACATCTCAGCCTCAGCTGCTGGCTTGGCGCCCACTTGTTCTTGGGGGCTCTCTGTGCCAGAGGAGCAACACGCTGGCACAGCTATCACGCTCCCTTACCCCAGCTGCAGCTGCTACCTGTGCTGCTAAACACTTTCTTGAGGTCTTGCACACAGCTTCCAAAAGCTTGTGACTCCACCAAGCACATTTAAACAACCTTTAAAACACTGTTAATTGAAGATAACACCGATGCAATTTTACCAAAAAAATTGATGGGATCTAGGGACACAAACACACAACTCAGGCTCAGTTTTATTCATGAAATACGAGTTTTGGTAAGTTTCTGTAAAGGAATGCAGGCAAATTTCAGTCTCTGCCTATGCCTGCTTCTGCCTGCAGTTACAGAGCTGTAAATCCCACTGACTTTAATAGTGCAGTATCTGGCCAAACGAGGACCACGTGTGCTCAGGGAGGCCTAGGACTAGCAGGCGCACCGGAACGGTGCAAAGCCGCACAGCGGCTAGCCAGCCTGACTTCCAGCTGCTGTTCTTCGCTTGCTGCTGCCACTGGCAAGTCAGGCTAGGCTGTGTTTTGTATTCGTCAGCACCACAGCACGCTGTCGTTTTCTGCCACAGAAGACAGCTAAATAATCTGCTGTTGAGTTGATAACCACATAGCAGCGAAACTTGATTTAGAGACATATGACCATAGAGCCAATAGACCGCGCCAGTTATTCCTTCCAAACAGCACAGCAAAAATCTTTTGTTTTGATATTGAGTCTTTCATAACCATGTTTTTATCAATACTACAAATTGCAGTTAAGTGGTTTTTGCTTGTGTCTGTGGCACTAATCTCAGTCTTTGTCCCGCTCCAGTTAATAGGCTGCATTATTGGCAGACAAGGCAGTAAGATAAATGAAATCAGGCAGATGTCAGGAGCGCAGATCAAGATTGCTAATGCCACAGAAGGCTCTGCAGAACGACAAGTTACAATCACAGGATCCCCTGCAAACATCAGCTTAGCACAGTACCTCATTAATGCAAGGTAAGTTTGCTTTGTAAGTGATAATGCTTCTGCGAGATTGCTCTGCCTGCTCTCCAGCAAATGTCTGTCCTGGATAGATCCAGAAAGTTGCTTTGCAGTGTTCATTTTGCATAGTATTATTCAACTCCTAATGATTTGTAAAGCCTGTATCATTAGAACCTGTGTTTGCTGTTGGTTTGTATGGAAACCAGCTTAATCTGGTGCAATTCCAGGTACACATTGAATGACAAAAGCTGAAAAATCTGAATACTCACATTGGCATCCACCTAAAACACAGGTGGATAAATTAAATGACAATCATAAAGTCTTTAAAAGAAAATACTTTTCACAGACCCGTTTTACTGTCCTAAATGGCAAATATAGTGAAACAGATTACAAACCAGATTTAATTTACTAACTGGAAATTGCCATTCAGAGTTGATACTAAACTGGCATTTGGTTGCTAAAGAGGCACAGGATTTATTTTTTCAGAGACAGCATCACAAATTTGTAAAAAGCATTCCCTAATGAGACAGGGGGAGACTATCTGCTTGTCCATTTCTCGGCGCCAGAATTAATGAAAGCACTGGCTGTTTAGCGAAGCCATTGAGACAGCTTAAGTCTCTATCAATCAGTTTTGATATGTTTATTTAGAAAAATATTAAAATTGACCCCACCTTATTTGCAATTATCCTGAGAAGATAGTGCAATAGATGTAGTGCTGTCTCATAGATCTACTTGTAAATGGTGGACCGAGGCAATATATTGTGGGGAGGGGGAGTATCTATGTATTTTATTGCTTTTTTTTTTTCCTTTTCTTCCTCCTCCCCCACCCCCAAAATACTGTGATACAAATCAAGTGTTGTGTTTAACTATGTTTGCTGTTAAGGTACTAGAAAGTATGTGATTTATGGGGGGGTGGGGGGGCTGTAGTCACAGCAGGTCTGAAGTCTCCTATGCTCCAGCCTCCTCTCCAGCCCAGTTCTGTAGTGCACCACTGCAAGCCACTGTAATGTCTTAATGGAGGAGAAGGATGTTTGTGCAGCTCTGTGTTACAGCAAACAAAAATATTACTTTTTATAATTCAGTTTGAAAGTAGTTTCCTAGGGAAAGATATATTGAGGGGTGGTGTTGTGAAGCCTAAGATAAGTCGTTTCCAGAATCCTAAAACAACCTACAGATCTTTTGATTTATATTCTTTGTAGCAAATATAAGTCACTTCCGTAAGCCCTGTAATCAAATAAAAATGTGTTCCCTCCTTTAACCCTTAAGGATATGTTCTTCTCTTGGTGTTCAGGGATTCCCCACACATCGAGACGAGAATAGACCCCTTCATTTTTAGTTGCACAAACACCATATGGCATGCATCTGGATCTCAGAAGATAACAATTTAAGATCTTCAAGACAGCTAAAGCATGCAAATAAAATAATGCACTTATTAATGGAGTTGCAGTGAGCTGCTCACCAGAGACAGAAACTCTAGTGAGCAAACCTCTGTTTGACTCACTTTAGAAAAGCCTGTGAACTCTCACACTTCTGTTTATTACTGTTTAATGATTCTTTTGATGGAATGGGATATATATGAGGTCTTTTAACATACTTTTGCAAAGAAGAACCCTTCTCAGCAGTCATATACCACGGATACTCTATCTATATACCCCGTGAAACCAGAAACAAAGTCTTTTCTTCCTGTTGAATTTCTAGATAGAAGTCATTTGTTGCCATCATCTACAATAAACCATCATATATTATTATGTACCATGTGTTGAAACTGTATTTAGATGAAGTGACTTCATTTGTAAATGAAGACTCTTAGTAATGTATAATAAATTAAGCTCTAAGGTAACATAGGAAATTATGGCGGCTTTTTCATTTTAAAAAGTGACACTGTTCCAGATTTCTCCTTTCACAAGAGAAATTCCTGTCCAGTTAGGTGCCACCGCAGCAGCAGTGCTAGTTTGCAGTCACACTGGAGGAAGAACTGAGAAACTTGCAGGCAAGAGGGAGGTCTGCTCCAGCTGGGGTTTAGGTGCTCGGGCAGGTTTCTGAAAGGCAGATCTAGGCTGCTGCTGCCTGTGCACACTGGGGGCCAATTTCAGCGTTTGTCAGTTCTAAACCTGTCACAAGTACTGCCGCCTCTTTTGAAGACGTTGGCATGAAATAAACAGTGTTGGGGAAGAGCTGAGTACAGTACCTAGACTGCCCAAGGTATAGTCTGGTATGTCAAAGTAATAGTTATAATAAATAAAAGCCATATAAGCATTCAGGGTAAGGTGGGCTTTTTTTTTTTCCCCTCTCCCCCACAAGATCTGTCATTCTCATGGATTTGGTTTCCAGGGCCAGTTATTTGTGCAAAAATCAGTGTCTCAGAGCAGCATAGGATGTAAGGAAAAAAACCTATCTATCTACTGTATTCCTGAAACAATCTGTGTGTATCTTTAAACTATCCTCCAACCAAAGTTGTCATCTATAGAATAATTTATCAAGTTGTTTTAAGACTTTAATTGCAATCTGCTGTTGAATATGTACATAATATATTCTAAATTATAGCTACATAAATACATTGATACAATATCAAGACAGAGATTTAAATCTTTCTAAAGTATTGTTTTGATTCTGTATTGATCACCCGAGCGCTGACCTCTGTACAAGTAGAACATGTCCCAGCTTATTTGCAGTAGAAGTGTCTTTTGTTCCTGTAAAATCTTCTCTCTCTTAACTGGTCTCCATTGTAGTAACTGGATTTTCATTATCCAATTCCATCTTCTAGCTTTTATTAAGAATTAACTGCAGTTTAGGTTTCCTGTGTAATATTTGACTTTGGATTATAAATGAATTGTAGCCAGCAGCACTTTCTCCTTGTTGAAGAGTGGTTTCCTGAAGATATTTTTTACTGCCATTTTGATGAGAGGTTCATTCACAGAGCTAACAGGACCGCCAAAGCCACACTTGAGCTTTATTCTTTTCACCAATTTTGGGTAATGCAGGATGTGGCCTTCGGTGTATATATTCATAAAGTCTAGTTCTTCAAAGGGACAGTGTAAAACTGGCACCATGAAATTTTATATGAAGGCTGCCTCATCCACTTTCACATTCAAGTTTGTTGCATGTACAGTTAGCTTGGGAAACTGCCGCTGTCGCAGGACAGCTGATAACTAACCTGACGTATTTTTACCTTACGCATTACTACCAGTAATAAATGTGAAGCAGGGCAAATGAGAGCTTTAATCGTACCTCTGCGAGTACACCAGAGATGAGGAGTTTGAGTGGCTGCTACCAACACCAGCGTTTAGCCTGTGGGATCTATTCTCCCTGCTGGTGCAGGAAAAAGCTCAGGCTCAAATATCATCCACATCAGTAGGAGGTTTTTTGGTTTTGTTAAATGCAAGGCAGGCAAATTTGGAGTCACTGAAACACTGAGTCCTGCATTATCTTTCTATATGCCTCCCTCCCAGAATAAAACTGAGTTAGAAATATTAAAAAAATCCAACTGTATAAACTGAGTTTTTAAAAACCTACTAAGGTATCACCATGTAACCCCTACAGCCCAAGTCGAGGATGCACGTTGGAGTTGGATCCACCGTTTCAGTGGATAGAAACAAGTATTCTTGATGTAAATCCCACTGTGCGAGTAGATTGCAAGTAGCACAGCTAACAGCACAAGCATGCTCTTCTCTCTGCAAAGAGCAACTCTGCTGCGGAGGTTAGAAAAATTCTGAGATGCTCATCCATGGGCACAGATAAACGCCACAGGGTAGGAAAACCAAAGCTTTACCTCCTACTAACGGGTCTGCATTTCATGCACTTGCCCCCCCCCCCCCCCCCAGCCTCTCAGACAAGATGTGCACCTTCCAACTTCCCAGCAAAAGCCGATGAGGAGTTAATACTCCAAGAGCTCTCTTTTGTGGGGAGGAGAGGAGCTCAGTGCTCAAGCATTTCCCTTTCTCCTCCACTCTCCTCTCCCTGGCTCAGACCTGCTTCAGGTATCCTTTAGACTCACCTTCAGCAGCAGTGTTTTGGGAAGCTTTAGTTCAACGTCTCCATCCCCGATGTAGTGCGTCCTTGCCCTTGCGCAAAGTGAGCTGGCCTTCTGGTCGTTGCCTTTCTCTGGCCACAAAATAGCCCGGGGGCTGCTATTCTCAAAACTGCATGTAAGTCTAAGGTGAGGAAAAGCGAGGCTCTCCCAAGCCCTGAGTAGGGCGATCACGTTCCACTCCCTTGTCCTGGGCAAGGAGCCTGGCTACAGCTGCTCTCTAACCCTGCATGCCCAGCCACTAGCACCAACAGGGACCAGCACAAACCCTGCACTGGGAAGCTTCCCCCAGGCCTGATGGGACTTGATAAGAAAGTGGCAGGTCCCCTGCCACGCAGGTCCTCTGCACAGCCGGCTGGTTGCTCAGGGCGCTCCGCTCTGGGAGGGAGAAGCTGCTGCAGCTCCTCAGCTCACCTCAGGAGAAAGCCCAGGAGCCTGACAAGTTAGTAATTACTGAAAAAACCCCCAAACTTGGAATTAATACATATATAACTGTAGCTAGCAAAGACTTTCTAACCCATAGTCCCATTTATATGCTAGGCTGCCATACCTCCCAGCTGGTCGCATGCAAAATGCATCCTGAAATTAGTATGTAGGTTGTCTGCCGACGCAAAACACAGTGCACAAGCTGCAAACAACACACGGCAAAGGGAGGATTTAGCTAGGTAAACATTTTGTCATCTGAAAAAACCAACACATCCTTGGAATTACTGTATTTTAATGTGTAAAAATGTACAGAAAAGCCTAAGTACATGGGCCAAACTCATCCTGCCTGCCACTGGGTGAAGTTAGACTAAAGCGAAGGTGGTTTAATACCTACATCCTCCAAAAAGCCCGTCACTGCCTTGGGCTCGGAGGTTGGGTCAATCGGAACTTCTTTGTGCTGGCGGGATCCGTCTGATGATGTGTATGTTATATCCGTGTAGTTCCTTGTCTGTCAGCTGGTAAGCTCTTTTATGTTCATTGTAACCACCGCCACAAGCTCAGAAAGGATACCGCTGCTGTGGAAGCCAGGGTGTTTTTCAGTCTTCCTTTTTACTAATTTCCTCATAATTAGATTGCATAAATATTTTGCTGTGATTTAAAAAAAAAACAAGTCTGGGAAAGTATAAATCGAAGTGAACACAATGCCTAATCAGGTTTGTTTTATATGAAAAATGCACATTGACCTCACAATGAATGAAATTAAAAACTTTCTTAAAAAAAAAAAAAAACAAACCAAAAACTTTATGCCTTAGATGGAAGCAGCAAATCATTGCTCAGTCTCCTCTCATCCTAGCAAAATCATGAAGGGTACTATTTATGCCACAAAATTGACAAATTGAAAAAATTACCAAAACCCCCCGCGTCCCCCTTTCAAAAATACCGTAATTTTGAAAAGCAAAATTCACCATATCAGTGCTGGGGAGTAAACCTCATAGTTTTTTTAAGTTTTCTTTTAAGTTTTGTTTTTTCCATCTTTTTGCCATTACCTGCATTCGTTAAATTTCTTTTTTCATATGTAAAATGAACTAGCGAAACCCCCCGAACCTCTTTTTTTTTTTTTTTTTTTTTTTTTTTTGGAAAGAACTTTAGAGTCTCAGTAATGTTTTCGCCATCGAATCATGAAAAACCCTTTTGTTATTTCTCTTCTTTAACACATAACATGTTCCTCCTTTGACCCTCATTTTCCCTTTTTTTCTCTCTCTCTCCCCCCTCTCCCTCCCTCTCGTCTGTCCCCCTCCTCCACCGATCTAATCCTGCCCTTTCGTGGTTGCCGTCCCTCCCTCCTCCTCCCGGCCCCACCGCCCTGGCTGGACCCTCCCAACCTGTTTGTTCCTCTTCCTCTCTTCGTTTGCAGCTTAGAGATGGCTAAAGTCAGCACCCAGACCGCTTCCGTCACGACCCCTGTTGACCTCAACATGAACCTCTCTCAGTCTGCCACCCCTACCTCCACCCCCACCTCCATGGCCGTGCTGGCGGCCGCCTCCGCCGTTACCGTCAGTACCCCCCCTCCCCTACCAACTCTGCCAACCACCCACTATGCCGTTCCTGTCTCCAGTCTGCTTGGCATGAAAACTGTCCCACTCCTGGCACTAAATGCCGCGGCTGCCGCGGGGGCCACGGGGAGTTTGTCCGCTTACACTGCCAAAATTCCTTCGACGAGCGGGGTTAAGAAATCTGACCGCCAGAAGTTTGCTCCATATTGAAGGGATGAGACACAATGCAAGCTTTGCCAGCTCTACCAAGAGTCTGTGGTAGATCCTAGTTATCAAGGAAACAATATGGCATCTTTTATTTTCTGTTAAATTGCTAGTGTTAACTGTTGCCGACTCAAGTCGTCTTCCGCTCTCCATAACGACTAACACCCGGGCACCACCTACCAACTAGTTCCAACAGCGGGCGGGTGCCAGCCCAGGGGCTGTCCCCACCGACGCCGTCCCGACGCCGTGGCTGTGGCCAGGGCTGGCCCTCCAGCAGCCCCACAGCACGGCAGGGTGCCCCCACCCTGGCAAGGAGACACCCGGCAAGAAAGAAAAAACATAAATGAGGCAAAATTTTGACAGCCAGGTCCTGCTCTGGCAATACTGCCTGGCATATTAAATACAGTTATATCCATTTGAAGGCATCCCTCCAACTGCAGAACAATTTTCTCTGGCAAATTGGCACCTCCGATAATTTTTTCTATTGCTAAAGCCTGCAAATCTGGCACTTCTGATGATTGCTAGCACCCCTGAAATCCCACCTGAAGTGCTGGCCCCCCACGGTCATTCTGCGGCTCCCGACAGGCCTGAAGACTCCCATCTCCCCTGCCCCAACACCTGCCTGCGAGCAGGCGATGCGGGGCTAGAATGTACCAAACCTCAGGTACTTCTATGTACAACAAATGAAGCTGCCTGGTCTGAGAAAAACTCCTAAATTAAAATGATTAGAAGACAACAAGAAAAAATATCAGGCACCCATACCTTTCCACTCCGTTCTTTTAAAGGGTGCAACAATTTTTCTCTGGTTTGGAAAAACGTAACTTTAAGAACTCTGCTTTAGGGAGGGAGAGCAGGCTCTTTTTTTCTTGCACTCAGATGTTTTATACATACCAACAAAGTACTTGTTTCTGTGAGTACTTAATAGTAGGTACAAATCAGACATGCACAGTCACTATTCCGGTACCCCCTCCCACATATATTTTGTTCAGCCAGAATGACCATTTTTTGTTAGGTTTCTCTAAATACATTCCCATTTAACTCACCCCTAATCATGCAATCTGGTCGTACTGTAACTATGAATAAAATCTAGCACTTATCAAAGGACATTCAAAGGTTGCTGCCTGGAGAGATAACATCCCCTTAACAAGAACTTAACGATGTTCAGATTGACTAACACTAGACACCTAATGGCAGCCAAAGCGAAGAGAGCTGGGTGATAGAATGGCTGGTTGCTAGCTGTTGGAACTAGTTTTTAACTGCATTTTCTGTTTGTCCATCCACCTTCTTTTTAATTTCTGTTGCATAACTCAGTAATGCAATATTGTTTTCCTCACCACTTCCGAATCCACAATCCCATTAGCCCACCATGTTCATCCACTTTGCACTCCTTGGACACAAAGCTTTAACAATTGAACTGTATTCAGTGCATTTTAATATAAACTAAAAACACAATGCAAATGCAATACTTTTTAAAACATGGTATTTCAGAGTGTGTTATTATTGTATAGGGCTAAGTACTATCTCAGTATTTTGTGTCATTTCTGTATTCTGTGGGCTTTTCTTCACCTTAGTACTTTTGCACTAAGTTTTGTCACTGTAACCATTTGTAGAACTGCCATTGTTACAGTTTGCACTTATCCAAATGGGGTTTTTGGTTGGTTTTGTTGGGGTTTTGTTTTGGTTTTTTTTGGTTTTTCTTTTTTGTTTTGTTTGTATATAATGAAGGAAAAACTGGAAATAATGTCAAGGTACCTCAGCTATTTAACAGCTCTAGAAAACTGTTGTAAAGTTGTTCTGGACTATTGTAACTGTTTCAACAACTGACGTTTAAAACAAAAACAAGACAAAACAAAGAAAACTACCAACCTCTGTGTGAGAAAACTTGCCTGCATTGAAATGCTGTTCTATGCTGGTTGTACTCAAGTGTTATTTTTTTAATAGTGAGAAGATTTTTTTCTTTTTTTTTTTTTTTTTTGCCTTTTTTTTTTTTTTTTCTCCTTTTCTTTTCCTCGTTTTTGTTCCTACATTTTAGGCTGTCTTCAGAAGTTACTGGCCTGGGGGCTCTGTAATGTATCTCATCATGCCCTAGTGCATTAGCCACCAGACAGGACTTTTCCAAAGCCCCATGAGACAATGCTTTCTATGGACTAATCTACAGAGGAGTTTCTGCCATTTCTAACTTTCTTATTATTCTGAGACTTCAAAAGAAAATACTTCTTTTACTCTTTAAGCAACTGTGCTTCCTAACTCTTGTGTTGCTTTCATTACTGTTCCAGTTTTAACACTGTTGTGGCTCATAACATAAAGGAAAGAAAAGTTATTTTCGGGGGTTAATTTTCATTGATGTTCATGCTTTGGCTAATCTGTATAAAAGCATGGGCCGTTAGTGTTCTAAACCACTGTATTCAGCTAGAGACTTGACAGTAAATTAAATGAGATGTTTTTATAAATAAATTTTTTTCCTGATTTAAAAAAAAAGACGTGGTAGCCTTGTGCATACAACTGTTGTGTTGTTTAAACTTTGTTCTTTGTAACCAAGTTGCTAATTTGTCATTTGAGAAACACTATTTAATGGATTGTCAAAATAAGATCATAGACAAATTGCTTGTTTTCATTAATGATTAAAGGTTTCATACCATCATGCTTAAGGTCCCAGTGCTCATTGGGAAAGAGTGTAACAACTGTGCAATACTGGCAACGTTAGAAGTACATGAGCCCATTGTCAGGGATGACAAGTCTTTTCATGATTAGATGGAGCCAGATTGTGTAATCAGTAAAGTAAGCAGTATTTCTGCCAAACCTTATTCTGTTTTTAACAAAGTTGCTCTTGGAGAACTTCTCACTCCGCATAGAAGAGACAGAATTTGGCTTCCTGCTACAAGAAGCCACTGGTTTGTATCTCTCGTGTTTTCCCGTACTGATTTTAAGATCAGATACCGGGGAAAGAAAAACAAGAACAAAAGAGCAAACTTGGATACTGAGTACAATATTGCTAAGACCGTTCATGTTTTCCCACTCCCAGCAGCACTGTTCAGTGATGAGGCTTCTAGACAGCACCTTTCACCCAGCCAGGAAACTAGGCCAGCAGCTGGGAGGAGCATTACAATTTGCATTAAAAAGGGAGAACGGATAGCTGGCCCAGGGAAGTGTCTCATCCTGCCCTGACACACTGCTTGAGCCATTCAGCTCCTCCTTTGGATCTGCTACAGCACTGCAGTCACAGCCTCAAGTTCTCTCTTCACAGGATAGTGAAAGACAGGGGCAGGCTCTGAGTTGTTGCTGCATACAGCACTTCTGGCTCTGCTCTGGCCACCTCTCCTCTTAGGGCACTGGCAATACTTTCACACTTAATGCTTTACCCTCATGAGAAAGCAGACCTTTTGGCAGTGCAAGTGAGTAGCATCCTTAATGATGTGAGACTAATTCTACAACCTCCATCCCTACTCTACTGAGGTCTATACTTGTCTCCTGGTACTTAGTGTGGGGTCCCAGTTCCCCTCACTGCTCCAGCAGAGTACTTGGGGGGCATATCGCTATTATTTTCCATGGACTCTAGGGTACAGAGACCTGCTATGTATCTTGGTCTTGAGTCTGAGCCTGGAACTACGATACGACCAAGACACGCATACAGACCTGGAAGCCTGTAGAAGTCAACAGCTTTCTCAATACAGATGCAGCCACAGAGCATCTCTTGACAATAATGGCTGCCGAGGAAGATTACAGAACGCCTCGTTGCATGCCAGTACCCAGGAAGCCTTACCCAATGTTTTAATTAGCTATTCCAACCCTTAGGTTGGAAGAACTATAGGCCGTAGTACTAACCTTTGCCCTGATAAAATTCTGTGTTATCATTACTTAAAATATATTTAACTTCTTACTCTTGAAAGAAGAGCTGAAGCTGCTTTCACAGCAGGGACCTCCACATTCTTCATTTCCTAAACAGCAAAAGCTATTTCTCTGGGTAGCCTGGCTAGTGTAAATGAAGAAAAGAGAACATTAGTGCAGCTCAACACTAAGTAGGTTAAGGCTTTGCTCTCCCAGTGAAGCTGCTAGGCAAAGGGCAGGAGCAGCTCTGTTGTGTATAGCATCTTTCACATAAATAATTCTCATGTGCTTTGCAGAATCGGCTAGAACAGACTGAGATGTAACCAAACTAGTGCAGGGGCACGTTTGTGTGTGGAATGAGGAGAGGTAAAATAAAGACACATGGACGAAGGAAGGAAAAAAGGAAGTCTTTCCAGAGGGCTTTTGCAAAAAATACAGGCAGAAATGTGATAAAAATCTAGGCTAATTGAGGACTCAATTTAATTATTTTAGTTGGAAAAGATTTCTGAATGGCAAGAAAAAGTTCCTGGATAGCTTTAATATAGAAAACAGGCAAACAAAACACAAGAATGTACATCTGGGGGGGGTGGGGAGTAAAAAATAGTATTATCCAAGAAAGAAAACTAAACCACTCATGCTCAAAGGTAGATAAGAGGAAGCATGCACCCGATATAAAACGGTCACTGCCAGCACAACTGTGAGTTTCCAAATGAAAGATAACACAAGTTCTGCAGCTTTCACACCATCAAATCAGTATCAGAGTTCTGGCAAACATCTCAAACGAATTCAAGCAGCTCTGTTCTGTTTCTCTAGTGAAAAAAATAGAAAGTACGAATGCTGGCTGGAATAGTCAACCAGAAAGAAAACAAAGTTAGAGGTATTCAGCCACATAACCTAGTCCAGAGTGCTTTCTGTTCTCAGACATAGCCAGAAGGCCTTTATGGGCCCCAAGGTGCATATTTGTGCCAGTTGAGGCTCCTAGGAAGCTAACAGCATAAATCTCACTGGTGCCACAAACGTAGGCACCTGGGAAGTGCCTCAGTCTCACCAGGCTGCATGGGCAAGGTGTTTCTGTGAGGTTTCACAAGACAAGTCTTAAAGCATGTGCTGAACCTTCCCCACCTGAACTAGGCAGAAATAGAAGCATCCCTGTTTTTTCATTTTTAAATACCCAACAACATGAAAACAAGAGTGCTTCTCTGGGACGGGGGAGATGCAAATCCGGTTTCTTCCACAGCCTCAATCTCAGCTGAATGTATTTCAGCACTATTTACGTACTTGGAACAGGATCTACCCCTTCTCAGGAGAGTATCACAATTATCAGACAAGTCACACATGCTCACTAATTCAATCATTTTACAGTGGCACAGCTTCTACAGAAAAGACTGCAATTGTTAGGCTGCTCGGCTAGATCAGAAGAACTGTAGGTTCAAAGGACAGCATAGAGAGGAAGGATTTGAACACCGATCTCTTACATGCTCCGTAAGTGCTGTAACCACCAATTACGCAAGACATTAGTCCCTCAACTATATTTTTGGAAGAAAGACTTGGCTTAGATGTCTACACAAGGGAATTGCTCACATCGCTTTTCCCAGCTAACAGGCCAGGATAGTTCTAAGTGAAGTGATGAACAGAAGATCAAATGAAGGCAGATACTGAAAAACTGCTTCACACCAGAAAATTTCAATCTCTTGGCCTGAGTGACACTTTCTAAGGATACATACTGCCTTTCTTGCCATTGAAGTGTACTTATTTCTTGGTTCCAGGAAGGAATGCAGTAATGTTGATTAAATCATTTTCTGCATCAATACATGTGTCCTGTCACTCTACAGACTGGCATACATCTCAAGACAGTAACTGAAATGAAAGAGAAGTGTCAAATTCATCTGATGTTACCTAATTAAAGGAAAATTCTGAATCGTTACATACTCACATTATGGTTTCTAATGACAGCTACAAGCATGACTCATATTGGTTGAATGTCTGATTTCCTAGTGAAAGGTTTCTCGATTATAAGAAAGTATTTTTAAGTGCTGAAAATATTTGAGTAACATGACTTTTCTCATTAGTGCTATTTCTAGTTCAGTTTTTTTAAGATGATAAAATGCAGAGAATTTAATTACAGTGGCATGTAATAAGCAAAATTTGTCTCTCCTCAAATTGAATTTATTGGCAGGGGGCCCGACCAAAGCTAATGTTAATGTTCTTTTTAACTAATATTTGTGATTCTGAAGCAGATTTTTAAATTATATGCTTTACGAGAGAAATGACAATCAATCATGTTAGCAAATGAGAACATTGGTTTTTTTGTTGTTGTTATTTTGGTTTGGTTGTTTTTGCGCAATCACTTTTGGGCTCCTCCGTACCGAATATAGCCCTTTTTTACATCTGAGTCACGACAGCAGCAGCTTATTTCTTCCATGGCAAGAGAGAAGTTAGCACACAGATTACCATTTGTGATTGTTTGCACTGGCCAGAGAACAGCTACCTACCAACAACTGGCAGTAGCAGCTACGGTTACCTGCTCCCTGCAGAGCTGCCACTTGGACCTCCATTTCAAACACACATGGGCACACACACACATTTTGGCCCTGGAAGTCACTTTCCAGTTTCAAAACCACGGACCTGGGAATAGCAACTATTTTTTCGTGGCATGAAATTCCAGTTCTTAAATTTGGGCAACACTCTCCATGAGTATATCAATAAATAAGGATTACAAATGCTAAGTCTTCCCCTTAATTCTGATTCTTCAGTTTTCTGGAAGTCCTGGAGATCAGAGAATTAAAATATTCTTCTGAATTCCACTGTGCCAGAGATTAAAACTTCATTTTTAATAGTGGCTACAGACAGAGATAGTTATTAGGACTACTTTCATCTTTATTGTTTAAAAATAGAATTCAAGAAAGTTAAGTTAAAAAGAAATTAAGGAAGTACATATTTTTAAAAACCATTATTTGCTCTGGTTAATTAACTAGCTGAATAGCTCATCAGAATTTCATAAAATTGTTTGCTAAAAATGAGGACAGACTTAAAATATAAATTAATTATGCCTACGTTTTTCTAAGACACAGGCGACCATTTACCTTGATAAATTAGCTTGACTATTCAGTATGGTTGGGATAATTCCTTCTTCTCCCTTACAGCCGTGCTACTTTCATTGCTAAAAAGCAGCGTGAGTTCTTGCCTTCTTGACACAACAGCACATGTACATCAATGGTCACATAGGATACAGATAGCGAAGTCACTCCTATCTTCCTCACAAAGCTCTCTAAAAGCTTTGTTTCAAATGGTGAAGAAATGTACAGTTGTATGCAGCAAGCTGTATAAAACTTGTATACAACACTATTTGTGGATCCATGAGATTCCTCCAAGGAAAAAAGCATCAACTCTTAAATAAGCAACAACCAAGAGGGACCAATGCTGTCAGTTACTTCCTCAGCAATACATAACCCACTGGCTGGTCCATCATCTTTACTGTTTCAACAGAAGTTATGCAAGGATAATGAATAGAGCAATGAGCGATCTGGTGTTTATTCCTCCCATCTATTCCTAATAATTAACACAATGGGCTGCACTGGTTTGGATTTGAATGTACAAGCTCCCTCCACTGTAACTAAACTCACTGCCTTTAGCTTCTTACCACTAGATACCTCTAAAGAGGAGGGCAACTGAACTAAAACAACTGAACTGTTTTAATTCTCAGTTCCTTTCCTGTTGGTCTGCAGTTGAAACCATGATTTGCAGATTCATGTACGAAATGAAAGTAAAGTTACATATGTATGTACAGAATGGAAGTCTAAGTTACAAACTCAGAGATTAACATTTTCATACTGGAAAAACATATATGTCCGTGATGCTCAGTGTAACCTGACTTCAGTCATATCTGTTTCTCTGACATTAAGCCAAAGGCAGAGTGGTTCTAAAGTTCAGTGTTAATGAGCTAGTATGCTTTGATCAGTGAGTGAAAAGCAAAGTAGAACAATTAGAAACTTAGCTTAGCTGTTCTGAGAGTGAAATTGGGGGAGCGTCTTTTGTTTTGTTTTGAAAAAAACTGTCCATCTGTTAATATTGTACCACCCTCTCAGCTGAAAGTTCTCTTGATAGCGATAAATGGATCTAGAGGTCTTTTACTACAGCATGATAGGCACCTTATACATTGATATTCAAACGTTTCACACTATAGAAGGAAATCTTATTTCAGTTTTGGCCCAACTAAGTTTTCTCCAACTTGCCAAAGCATTCATTATTTGTTTCAATGCTCTCTGAATATTTCTGTATTCTGTATTTCAATGCTCTCTGAATGTTGCTATCTCAATAACAGTATTAATTCATGTAAGACTGCAGTGTTGTGTCAAACATTTCAGCAGTAACAGCTACTGACACTTATGGTTATTAAATCAACAAAGCAAAAAACCGGCTGTAAGCCAGCATATGTGAGCAGGAATAAATGGATGCACCAAACTGCTAAGGACCGTTGCTTCAATTTTGACAGCTTTATAAAGAGCTGAACCCAAGGACCATGGAAGCCAGGAGTGGTAAAAAAGCATCTCACAATATGGAAAGGGCTCCCACCATATCAAGTCTTTCTTCCAAAAAAGGCAAATCAAACATCTAGCTTTAGTTTTTACTGCTTGGTTAATAAACATACTTGAGGCAAGTATCTAGAACGCTCTCATAAGAATAAAGCTTGTTTTCTCCCTTTAAAACCTCACTAACTTGTTTTAAAACTAGAATCTTTAAAAAACAGGAAAATGTTAAGCTGTTCCTTCACAAATTTACTTTTTGATAAAAATTAAACCACACATTTCTCCTATTTTTTTCAAAAGTCCTCAAATTTGAAATATTTTAAGATTTGCAAAAGTAAAAAAATACGCTTCATAAAAAAAAAAAAAGACACTTACCAAAGCTCAAGGTAGTTCTGCTTTCCATGTTCCAATCTTGTCAAGTTTGTTGGTTCTTGATTTTACTTCATCTGTGTTTATCAGAACAGAAATCAATTTTAGATGCTCTCTGTGCCTAAGATAATATCTTAAGAAAACTTCCAGTATTTGCAACTAGATAAATGATTTTACCTCATCAGTTTCCAGTGCAGTACCTTCTTCTCTGGCATTCTGTCACCCTTTCATTTAGTTATGCAAATATGTAACCATTGTGTTTTCATCCCTCTGGGTTAAGGAATGTGAGGTATGCTACACTATGGCTGCACTAAGTAAAACAACATACCCTAAAGAAAAATATTCAGCACAGCATACACTGTGGAGAAGCCGTAGCTCAACATTTCCAAACTTGGCCCTTATATACGCAGAGAAACTGTAACAGATCCTGAAAAATGTAGATATTTTATTGGGAGCTGGGACAATGGATGGAAGAGCACTTATAAATTTT
>WAAD01009144.1:1824-12632 GCA_013389945.1 Fregata magnificens
TGTATGTGTGGTTAGAAAGAACAGAAGAAAAGGAAGTTTGTTTTCCCTCACACTTGTTTGGAAGCCTTTTCTAATGGAAAAACCCAGGCTGTGTACAATTTTCATCTGTAAATGTAGTACGAAGTACATTCTACTTAAAAAATATAGTGCCATACAAACAGCTGTAATCCTCTAATGTAAAGATAATCCTATCATTAGGTTTAAAAATCTTAGAAACATCAGAAATCATCAGACCAAAATAAGGATAAACAGCAGCCTTGTTTCCAAAAGTTACTTTGTCAGTCTTACCCCAACTCTTTGTATCTCTGCATTGCCGACAGAATCAGGCAATTGGCGACGAGGTCCTCTGGCCAGATGATGGTGTGAGCGGTGCAGAATGTCCACAAGCAAAACTATATTGTGGAAGTTTGGTTTCCTCCTTGTAATTAGTCATGTCTTATGTAAGCGGTTGGATTTCAGCAGCTTAAAAATGGACATCTTTTTATACTTCATTTGGTTGTTGCTAACTGGAATGACACAAAGTTGCAGAGTTTAAAAATACATACTAGACAACTGAGATGTCGTCTGGTCTGTTTCTTTTACATAAGGACTAGATTTTTTCACAGAATAGTCTAGACGGTGGCAGAATGAAGTGAGGCAACAGCCCACACACAATTTGGGGAGCAAATGCTTAAACAGGTTTCTGAGTTCTTCTCCCACCCTGAGATTTTGATAAGGAAAAGACTAAAAAATTCAGAAGCATCTTGAGTCCCTCTGAGCACAGGGTAGGATAGGGACAAAAGTCAGCAAGTGATCAATTGCATTATTCTGACCTTTGATAGTAAGGGCCCACTTTTGTGAACTCAGGGTGGATCACAGAGAAAAGGGAAGAAGGAGGGAGCTGGTTATTAGTCTCTGCAAGTCAGTCCTGGGGAAGAGGCAACAATTTGTCATGAAAACCCTGATAGGGAAGGATGTTCCCATAGACACAAAGGATCAGTAGCCTTCATGAAAGGAGGAGGGAAATGGCTGGCCTGGATGAAAACAAGCTGTAAGCAGCAGTATTGCCCCTTATCAAAGGCGAATCATTTCTAGCCTGACAGGGAATAAAGAAATTCAGAATCCTCTGGAGCAGACAGCGAACTGTCCAACAGACAAGTCATTGTACTTATTGTGCCACTCAAAGTCCATCTGGAAGGGACAGGTTTCAGAATCCTCAGAGCAAATGTCTTGGGCTGAAGAAGAAGGCTAGTGAGTTCCTAGGATGTTTTTTTTTTCTGCAGTAAATAGGATACACAATAACATTTTAACATTAACAAATGAAAAAAAAAAAAAAAAGTGGGCTAACCCCATTGATGTTGAGTTGAAAAACAGAAAAAAATGCAGGTCTCTCAGGCGTTGTTTTGCTTTATTTTTCTGCAAGGTGGGGTATATATATACTATGTTGGGCCAGCAGTAAGTATTATCAGACACACCTGTGCAGTGCAGCTTTTGAACAGACTGCCCTCTACTATCAAAATGTTCTTCAGTGGTTTACAGTACTGTTCTTATGATCAAAGCTTTCAAAAATGTAAGGTTGTAATTTGATGGAGGAAATTATATGTAATTCAAAGTTATATACTGTGTGACACCAATGAACAGTGTGATTTTAGAAAGCAAATTTCCAAAAATTTTGTGCCTGCAGTGTATATGATCAGCCAGTTGCCCTTTCATAGCATAAAGACACTTAGAGTATGTCCACACTGCATAGGATGGTGCTGGTTTAGAGCTCACGAAGAGCTCAGCTCACGGCTAGGTACAAACATGTGCATGGTGGAGTGCAGCTGTGGGGAGACCTGTCATGCCTGGTCTGCCTCCATGTCTTCACAGAAAGCCCTCTATAACCTCTGAAAATGTACCCTTGTGATACACACATTTCCCTGAGATAATCTGGGATTTATTAAATTAAGTGTTTGATGAATATCATTCCAAACACAAGAAGAGAATAAACAGACAGTTATGAGTGAAAAAGCTGGGTTAATCTGGAATATGAAGTATTTTTTATTTCATCTCAGACTTTTAGGATTCAATATAAGAGAAAGTAAATGATATCTTGCTGATAGGGATATACAGTAATGGACTGAAGAGAATAATTTTTCTAGTGGAGCTCCTCAAGCATCAATTTTTGTCCTAATCTTATTTAATATTTCCATTCATGACCATGATTATTAGGGATGTACTGACATCACAAAATTGGGAGGCTTTATTAATCTGGAGAAGGTTTTGGGTCTACTATAGGGAAAACTGTACAAATGGCCATAAGGACAGGAATAGAAATGGGGTGAAATTCTGTAATACAAATTTCACAGTGTATACTTGTGGATTAATGACCTAACTGCTGTAATGTGGGAGCTTAGCTGTGGAAAATGACGACGAGAAGGATCAACAGAAAGTGGTCATTGGATAACTATTGATCACCAGATCTCAGTATTTCCACTGGGGTTTTTTTGTTTGGTTGGGTTTGGGTTTTTTTTTAGTTTTCGGGTGAGATTCCAGAAGAGATTTAAAATACATTCTCGGTATTGACTGATGTCACTAAGACCCCCCTGCAGGACTGCTGCTCCCCAGTAACCCAGTATTTCAGTATTTGTGGCAGTTTCCTGTGATCTGTGAGACAGAGATTCAAGCACACTGCTGCTGAGGCAGAGTAGAGAAGCCCCGCCACGCTTTGGTGAGGGGTAGGTTTGTGCCTGTCTGCCTGTGTGTAAAACACTAGAATAAAAAGGTATGATGGGGTATCACAAACACCAGAGCTTGATGAACTTCCCCCTCAGGAGAGAGAAGAAGCTCTACTTTGTGTAGGTAATTAAATACTCACTGGTCTTAAAAAGGAAGAATGTGTCTCTTTAGCCTGGTGATGGGCCAAAGAGGAAAATCAGCTTGGACAGTCAATCCAGTGAATGGCTCTTTACAACTGTGAATAGCACCTTCAGACTTTGAATACTTTCCTTCTGATTTCATTAATGCTCAAAATCTAAACAATATTTGTTCTTAGGGTTTTTGTTTTCTTTTGTTTGGTTTTGGTTTTTTTACTAGTAGAAGTATTATTATTTACCAAAAGCCCCCAGGTTAGAGTATTTGAAACAATTTATTATCTTTTTGATTTGTTCAAAGAGCCAAAAAAAGAAATAAATCTAGCCTAACTATACCAGCAAGCTCAGTACATAAAAATCCATAATTATCAGTGACATACTTTGAATCCACCTTTTCCTTCCGTATTTTTATTCTGTTTATTTGAAAGGAGATTTATATTGAAAAAAATCCAGTCATTTTCCTAGCACACTCATTCTTTCAAATCTGTATTGGTCTATGGGGTTTTGTTTTGAAGAGGATAACTGAAATCAGAAACCCAAAAAACAGCCAACAGCAGCATTTATGCATGTCATTTGAACTAATAAATTTCTCCATTAATCTTATATTTTACATGGCAGCTTTGGCACTTTTATTTATTTCATGTAGCAACTGAAATGCAGAGCCCCTGTGAGTCTGATCTGACAACCTTCACCACAAAGGCAGAGCTCCTGTTGTTAGACAACTGGACTTAATGATTACAGCAAGCAGGATTGAAATTTTATTGGTGTGCTTCTGTGTGACTGTGACAGTGTTGACACTAAATCAAATTCAATTAGCAAGGGCTTGCTAATGAGTTATACTGCTTTGCAAAGTAGAAAGGACAAAGCATTTTGCAATCTCCAGCCTGCAGACTGGTTAGTCTCACTGTTAACAGAGCAATAGCATAAGGAGCCACTGCAGGATTTTCTCCCTAGATTAATGTTAAAGAATGCTTTGCTAATGAATCCCTGAACAAATGTGTTGTGTGCTACTGGAGAGGGGGGTGGCAGGAGGGAAAATACAAGCAGCTTTTTTGTCCTCAAGTGCTCTTGAAGTGATTTATAAAGACACTGTGGAGCATAGAAAGCAGTGGAAGCTGCATCAGCAGATGACAACATGGCTAAACAGACTATTGCATCGGGAAAAGTGCCCTGTGAGCTACCAGACTTAACGTCACTGCCTGTCATTCAGTGCTGGTGGGTACTGCACATCTCAGGGATGTGCAGCAGGCAGCTGCCCGCGTGCTCAGCCCTGCAGCGGGCTGCATCGCTGGCCGCACCCAGCAGAGCACTTAGGCAGCCCCAAAGGCTGAGCACATGTGCCGTGAAGCCTCGGGGACTAGGAGCCTTTAAGTGAAAAAGCACATACAGATGCTTGGCCAAGGCTGCAGTGCTCAGCATCTGGTAAGGCTGTGCTCTGTCAAGTGAGCAGTTAAATAAACACGGCAGCTTTCTGTACGCAGTACCCACCAGGGCAAGGTGGAAGATGTGCGCCGTGTGCCACAGGGACTGCTGGACCCCTGGCTGCCTTCATCTGTGTTCCACTTCTTAGTCTTCATCTCATAAACCTGTCTGTGCAAGTGAAGTATCATTTGAGCAAAGAGCATGAAAAAATCTGTTTCAGATAGTCATGAAAATACATGAACGAGGTAGTCCCCATTTAAATTACGGAATAGCAATGACAATAATAATTTCTCCTTTAAGTTCTGTTGACAAGTCCAACATTGAATTCTTGAGCAAGTTCTATATGTGTCATTCAAACTGAATTGTCTCCTTTAAAGTCCTCTACCAATATATCAATATTAACTTACAGTGATATTTTAATTTAATGTCTTGAAATATTTGAATTTCTAGGGGATGTGACATCTCTCTTTGGTTTGCACACACACACTGTACATTAATGCATATGTATAAAAACACTGTTACATACTGATATCACATAACTCCGATTTCAACTGATGATAGCTTTGTAAAATTTAAATAATTTGGGCTGATATATTTTCCCAAAACTGATGATCTCCCTCTCCATGAATGTTCCTGGAAAGTATTAACTAAAATATTTCAGCTAATTCCAGAATGAAGGTTTGAAGACAGTACTTCATGTTGTCCAACCTGAAGGCATGACCAAAACTAAACTGTGTATTACTGTATAACCAAGCTCTTCAAATTTGCTCGTTTGCCTCTGAGCATACATTCTTATTCCTGTCGTGTTAGCAAGCGTGCGTAACACATTGTTTATGGCAGCTTAAAGGGGGTTCCAAGGTAAATCTGGAACCAAATCCAGTAATTTATTATTTCAGTCTTCTCCACTGACATTTTCTTCCAAGTCAAAGGTGTTCAAAGACACTCATGCCTCCATGCTGCAGTTCACCATGTCCTGACTTTGTTTTGTGCGGACTGTGATGTACACCGAGTCATATAAATCATCAGACATATTAACACAAATCTAGGGGCAAGGGCAAGAAAATATAAACCCTTATAGCATCATCTTTTGGAGCAAACTACCCTGCACTGGTGAGGCCCCACCTCGAGTACTGTGTGCAGTTGTGGGTGCCTCAATATAAGAAGGATATCAGACTATTAGAGGGTGTCCAGAGGAGGGCGACCAAGATGGTAAAAGGCCTCAAGGACAGGACTTACGAGGAGCAGTTGAGGTGACTTGGTTTGGTCAGCCTGGAGAAGAGAAGGCTGAGGGGTGACCTCATCACAGTCTGCAACTTCCTCAAGGGGAGCAGCAGAGGAGGAGGTGCTGATCTCCTCTCTCTGGTGACCAGCCATAGGACATGAGGAAATGGAATGAAGCTGCATCAGGGGAAGTTCAGATTGGACATTAGGGAAAGGTTCTTCACTGAGAGGGTGTTTGGTTACTGGAAGAGGCTCCCCAGGGAAGTGGTCACAGCACCAAGCCTGTCAGAGTTGGAGGAGCAGGGAGTAGGACTTGATGATCCTTATGGGTCTCTTCCAACTTGAGAGATTCTGTGAAACACCGATGGTTCAATACGAGCTGCCTGTTTCTCAGACCTACATATCCTCTCATTAACATGGAGATTCACCTCAGGGGAAATAGGTTTTGCACATGCTCTGTAAAGACTCTCCAGCGCTTTTGAGCTACATTCCTAGTAACTTCTGTTTATACTGGACCTACGGCAGGCTCAGAGTAAGCAGGATTTGCCCCTGGATGTAGTCGGGGCTGGGACTGGAGCTGACATCTGGGAGTCATGATCCTATGGTCCTTCATGAAATAATTCACTTCAAATTGTGGCCCTCAAAGGTGGGATCATCTCAAAGATGATGCTGCCTGAATCAAAGGAAGACAGGGGAACCTTTTCCTCTGTCCTTTCAAGGTCTGGGGATTTCAGAAACTCCCTTTTTCTCATTCAGAATGAATCATTTGAGGTCTCTCACATTTGTACATGGTTGTGTGCAAATATTCATCTGTATGCGTGAAGGTGAGGGGTGAAGGCTGAACTGTTTGGTGGCTGGTTGCCTGGGATTTTTGATTACCAGCCAGTGTTGCTGTCCTGCCTGCCTGTGGTCCATGAGAGACTTGAAACTGTCCCCTCTTTCACTGGAGTTGAATGTCTTTCTTATCTGACAGCTAGCTTTTCTATAGCTTTTGGAGGTCAGGAAACAGCAAACGTCTTAAAATTAAGAAACACTTCCTGGGAAACATTTCATCAAAACTGTTTTTATAAACAGCTGATAAATCAACATCTTAGAAGATATGCCATCTAATTAAGAAAGCTTCTGAACAAGTTTGTTTCTTTTGTTTTAGTCTCTTTATTCTTCAGCTGTTGCTTTTTAAAATTGGTGTATGCATATCTGGTTAAAATATTGTAAAAATAAATATATTAATATTTTTAAGCATTTGGATACCAATGAACATTTAAAAAAAGGCTTATGATAAAATTCAGAATTCTGTTTTTAGAGCAGTGTTGTGTAGTTTGTACAGTAAATAAGGCCCCAGGCCAAACATTGAACAACTAGCAGAAAACAAGTTATTGACTGGTTGCTTTTCCAATGAACACCATGCATCCTATGTATTAAGTGAGGTAAGTTCTGTGGAGAACACATTATTGAATCTTGTAATTCACAGCTGTATTGTAATGCATACACACCAGAGGGAAAAATTATTTCTGGTATTTCCTAAGTTTAGAGAGCTTGAACCGGCTGCCTTAATAAGGTTCTTTTAACTTAGACTGTGTGTGTGTTATGCACATTGTGTAACATGAATGATGATACTGTCAGACCATCAGATGGTTCGATGTGGTCCAAATATTCAATCAGAAATGCTTGGAAAATATGGTATTTTCTTCATCAGCGAATCAGATGGTATTCTGCATTTTCCATTGCTGAAGACCAACATAAGAGGAGACTGGACCTCCAAAGCTTTAATTTCTACTCTGCTATTTTAAATTGGTGATTGCCTTTGGGCAAATCACTTAATCAGCCTCTGATCTTGGTTATGCTGGTGAGCCTGAAGTAATTCAATCAAAAACAAAGGAGTTGAACTGAATTTATGTGACCACAACAGATCAAAATCTGTCTCTAAAAGTGCAATGTAAGAGCTAGAGGGGGGTATAACTATTATTTATTGTTTTATTTAAAACGTCAGATTTTTACTGTCCTCACACAGAGTTTGTGTAATCCTTTTTAAGTTGTAACCTTTTTTTATTCAGGATGTTTCCTATCGCCTCTACATGATGGCAAAACAAGTAGTTTTGAGGGAGAAGGGAGTATTTTCTTTCCTTTTGTGACAATATTTCAAAGACATGATGTTATTTTAAATATCTTCTGTTCTGTTGAGAGAATTGTTTGGGTAAATATGTGGAATTGATGTACTGAAAACAATTAAATCATGGCATCCTACCATTCTTGAGCATGTTGCATTGGAACCTAAGTGTTGCATTTTGTTTTNTTAACACTTAAAGGGACATTCAAGTGGCAGAGCTAGGAACTGAACCCCTGTTTTGCTTCTCACTTTCCAGATCTAGCCACATCACTGCCTCATTAAGAGAAAAGGTCCAGAGAATAGCTTTAATTAAATAATGAATTATGAACCTGTTTTAGCCCCCTGCTTAGAACAGTGGCAGGTAAATACAAAGTGGGTGATCCCACAGCACAGTTTAATTGCAGTAAAAAGACTTTGGGTGAGTCTAAAGCTGTAACAATGAGAGAGAGGGCAAAAAATGGTGGAGTCATTGATGTGATAGCAAGCAGACTCATGGTTAGGAGGTGGAAGCTCCTTGTTGGGTAAGTGTATTGGAGCTGTTTATAGAGGTAAGAGAATTACAGAGGATTTTTCTCAGGGTAAAATTCTCTTGTATTGAAGGACTGAGTTGCTGTAGTTAACCTGATCTTAGGTAGGCAGCAGTGCGAGTACCATTAATAAAGCAATTTTTCTTTCCTTATCCAAAACTAAAATGGAACTGTGCTATAGTTAGATGACTAGGTACAAGCCAAGTAATACTTCTTCCTCCTCTCCTTTGCTTCTCTCTACCTAAAATGTTGGTAATAAGTAGACAGCTACTGTGAAACAAATTCAAGGTAATAGGTTTGTTCATAATGATGTAGAAGTGAGAAACTATCTGAGAGAGCGTAATTTCTTGTTTAACTGAAAATGCTTTTGGAATGTTTCTTTATTATGACCAGTTCCTGAGGAAAATCACTGATTCAGACTTGGTCCATATTCCAAAATGGAACTTTAAATTGCTGACTTCACTGTTAAATATTTTAGGATCTTAATCTGTTCATATTAGCTACGTGACCTACTCTTCTATGGAAGAAAGGCTGCATTTCTGTGTAAAGCCTTTGGTATGAGAACACTGTGAATGGGCATTGGTGGTGGCATTTTAAATTTATTGGTCAATAGATTTATTTTATTAGTACTACTGATGACAGCTACTCGAATTTTGCTTTTCCTGGTTGTATCCATGCAAGACTGCAACAAAGCAGAGGGATGCTTCCCACTCCTCACTGAGACTGCAAGCCTCGAGGCCAGTAGAGCATGGGGTCCGGAGGGAAGCTAGGGCAGGAGACCCTCTCCAGGCAGTTGAGGTTGAATCAATATACTGAGTTGCAGAAAAAATAGATAGGCAAAGTAGGATTTGACCACAGTTGTTAGAGGGCAGGTGCAACAGCAGATATCTTGGGCTCCTTAATGATTGTGCTAGGCCTGTGGGGTGGGCCAGGTTAGACCTTGCCTCTCACTTATCAAGCTATGCCATGTGCTTTAGAAAGTGTAAGTATTATTCTGTATTCAAAATCAATGCTGGAATAACAGAGACATTTTAGGTGCTGCCTCTTCTACAGTTTTGTATATCCACTTTAGTTGACATTGGGAAGAACACAATGGTTTCAGTGCTTCCTCTGGATCTTGAAAGTGTGATACACCAGATTCCTGAAAGCTTTGCAAAAAAATTGCAAAAAAGGTTTGCAAGTGCTGCTAGAGCTAGGGATGAAACCAGAGAGCTGTCTTCTCCCTGTACATCTCCCTGTTAAGAAAGAGATGTTTAGGCAAACATGCCTCCCATTCAGATATACTAGCCTTTTCAAATTCAGACTGTTCTTCCTCGGCTAGAAAAAGAGCAAGTTAAACAGCATCTTGAGGTGCCTGAAAACCAAATCTAAGAGTCGAGGAAGCCAAATGTGATTAAATTTGGAATGGCAGCTTGACCCCATTTGTCTACTAGCATAGGCATGACTGAGCCCAACCTCTGGTAAGTGTTCAGTGACATTGTTTCTCTGGGAGTTATTAAAATTTATCACCAATAAAATATTAATTATACAAATACTACGAATCCTCAAAGTTCACTCTATCTTAGACAGTGGGTCTGGGTGTATTTACTCTCCAGAACGGCAGGAAGCCTTGGATGTTTTGAACTGTTCTTAAATTTATCTGTGTTGATCACTGAGTTGTTCTTAAATCTTTTTACTGAGATAATAAAAACGTAGTGAGATCTGTTCAAAAGTGAGCTGTATGGTCCTCTGTTCTTTCTGAAATGCAGGGTTTGAATCCTTTCACTGTATTATATAACTGAGCTGTACTGTTAAGCAATATTGGATGGATTCCATTACAGTTTGTTTTTGTTTCTTGACTTCTTCCAGTATCACCAAGGACATGTAATATACTAAATCATTATTGTCCCTTCCTCCCACTGTTTTCTTAAATCTTTTTCTTGTTTGGATGACTTTTGTTTGTTTAGGTCTTTGGATGTAGGTCAGCCCTCAAAGCAATTAATTTATTAAAGTGTTAACTTGAGTTGGGTTACTAGGTCAGATCAGAATAAAGTAGCTTCACTGCTGGGGAATTTTATTTTGTTTGTATTACCTGATAGTAACCTACAGAATTTCTAAAATAAACAGGTGATACTCTATTTTGTATGTGAAACTGTCCTTCAGAAAGTGAAATGTGTACCTGAGGGGCCAAAGGTCCGGATGGTGTCAGGCAGATGAAGATCCTTTTGCATCCCACTACCCTTTTATTCAATCTAATAGAAATAAGCCTCTTTTTCATGAGATTTCAATGAAAACTTCTCAGAACTTGGCCAACATACATCTAATGAATCTATAGGAGTCTACCTAATATGTAAGAAAGAATCAGGCCTGCTGCCTAATTTCATTGTACATGTTCATTCTACGTGCATGGTGGCATAAATAAAAATTATGCTAAGAAATAACCATTGGATGGTTACCAAATTTGAATATGTTGTCACAGTGATTTACAGACAAATTTGTGTGTATTTACACTTTCATATGTACAAACACATTCTTTGTAAGGGAAGGCACATGAATACATGTGAAAATCAAATACACTGCATCATTGGAGATTGATACTCTAACTGATACGTGTATGAGTAGTTGTCATAGCTTGTACCTTTTGCTATATATGTCAATCTTTCACAATTTTATAGTACATCTAACTGGTTACAAGAAAAAAAATGTGTATGCGTGGTTGTA
>WAAD01009145.1:1969-106165 GCA_013389945.1 Fregata magnificens
TGGATATTGTATTTTCACAAACCAAATTTTTTATAATCCTAATAATTGTTTCTCCCACATTATATGGAACTGAGCTGTAATTTTCAAACGTGGGTGGACATGTGATATGCAAAGTCCAGCCAGTGCAATCATGTTTTGCGCTTAGGTGCATAATTACACTTTTCCAAATATTTTATTAATGATTTGGGATTTGTAATATGAGCACAGGAGAAATTAATCAGAAGAAAATAAATAATGAATAGATAACCCAAACAGTATTAAATCCCATATTTAGAACTGAAATTAGTTTAAATCATTTCATCTTAATTTGCTTTGGAAATAAAATAACTTTAATTCTAAATATTAATATCTGTATGATAGCTTCCTGTAGTTTTAAGGTTCCACTTCATATTCACAGTTCTTACTTGATACAGATTATATTTTTGAGGAACACTCCATAGAGAAGCCCTTTGACATCTTTATCCAGATCCTCAGCTGGTGTGGTTTGGTATATTTCTATATACCTCTGTGGAGTTATCTGTACTCTGTTTTCTGGGGTATACTCTTTGTGTCTTCCCTGTTCCTCTTCCATTTCTCTAGACTGGCAGTAACATTAGATCACTTTTTAAGAAAAATTCATAATTGATCTCATGATATGGTGATTAAAATTATCTTATGTGTCATGGAAAGATATTTGAAGTCCAGTGCTTTGCTGACAATGCCCTGATATTTTAGACTCTAGCCATCCTTTTTGGCATGATTTTCTCTTTCTTTTATACAGTGTGGGATAATTATGGTCCTGCACGATAAAAAGATGAATATACTTCCTGTTTGGTTCTTAGAACTCAGAAGACTTATAGTGTGTGTGAAAGGAAGTACAGGATTTTATTAATGTCTTTTGAAATTTTTTTTTTTAAAGATCCTATGGCTGCAGTTGATGAAACGTGCAGACCACTGTAGCTCTGTCAGTTCCAAGACTATGGGCTATATTTATATTTCAGCTGAGGAAATATTTCTTTAAAATGAGTTTACTAATAGTTTAAAATGAAATAGACATTGATGTGAGGGTCGCAGAACTGAAATGTATGAAGAATTTACAGATTTTCATATGTGAATTAATCCTTGGTAACTGCTCATGTATGTAGTATTGCACTGCAGCAAATAATGAAAGGTAAATCCAAGACATTTTAGCATGTAATTCTGCACAGTTGTGATGTTTTGCTTCCTGAAGATTACTTTTATTTATCAGAAAACAGAATAGTAGCATTTGAAATATTAGGCTGTCGCTGTGTTCAAACTGTATAGAAAATAAGCCCGCTTTTTCTTTTCTAGGGTATATTTCAGAAATCGCTGGGTAAAGACTGTCCACCCAGTTGTGCATCAGTACTGTTTGATTTCAAGCACACATTCCACCTTTCAAATGCCACAGAAAGAAGACATTCTTAAGCAACGAGTAGTAGTTGTTACTTTAAATACATCACAGTATCTATGTCAACTGGATCTTGAACCAGGTACGATAATTTCTAAACAAGAAGCGTACATGCTTTGAGAATTATCTTCCTCTTACCAGTGACAGTTCCTTACCCAATTCTTTGAACTGTGAAAAAATAAAGTAAACAATGATAATCTTGAAATGGTCTCTTATTTTATGAATCAATGTTTGTTACAGAGCTGTAAACTGCTGGCATTCAAATAAACTTTTTGCTTATTCTGTTTTTTCCTTATTTAAAAAAAAATTAAATAAAGAAGCAGTACTAGCTATGATCTGGTCTTTCTGAGTTCCAAGAGGGAAAATTCTGTTTGAGGTTCTGACTTTGACTATCATGCTCATTAAGGTCATTACTCACTGGAGCATGTAAGCATAAATACACACAGAGAGCTTTTTTCTTGTTTTGTGAATTGTTTAGCTTTGCAAACAACTCCCACGCATACAAACCCATGCTATGTTAACTTGATACTTCTAGGTTGTTTTCTAAATTGAAATATATTAGACTGATTTTTTGGGGGCAGAGGCTGCTTAGGGTTTATTGTTTTCTTGATCTCCAAATGAAATCCATCTGCTTTTTGGAGAATGTGGAATTTCTTTACAGAAGTTGTTATGGTTAATTTTTTATGGGTATGTTTAGGCATTCGTTGCAATAGAGAAAACTAACATGGAATTTATGGTAAATATTTTCAGGTCTTTAGATGGAAGTAATGGCTTTGGCAATGAGCTGTCTATAGTCATGCCATAGTAATGTGTGTGCAGCTGCAGTATGAAATTACTGTTTTCCAAAGAAAATTGCTACATTTTTATGTATATAATCTTCATTGGATGGTACACTAAGTCCTCTAATACTTTGTTTTAAACCTTAATATATATCAATGTATGAAAACACTTCTCTTCTGTATGTATCCTGAATTTACATTTCATAAAATATAACTCTACTGTGGGCCATTTTTTTTCAAGTGCATGTTATCCAGTGCATAGATTCTGCCCCCCCGCGCCTCTCCCTAAATCTTTTGGTCCAATATTATCATAAGATAGAATTTAAATTTTCCTTCAACTTGCGTTCCTTTTTCCCCCCCTACATTCCTTAAAGCCCATAAGCAGCAAAGTGCTCAGGTACGTGTGCAATTTTAATGGGAAATTTAGTATATAAAATAGTTAATAGGGCTCAGGTACATGAGGAAGTCCTTTTCATTGTCATTGTCCAAAGCTGTTCAGGCCTCACGGTGATGGAAAGATTTTCAGATTTGAGAAACCTGCTGAGGGTGGTCTGCCATTTCTTCTTGGTATAAGGAGAGCTCAGATGAAACACTTGTTTGACTTCACGTATATCAGAAGAAAGAGGCAGATCTGTGGGCCACTGCTAATGTCACTGGCAATCGGTTGACCACTGTTGGTCATTCGATGGGTTTGAAATTTGTTTGTGTGGTTTCTAGTAGCTGCTAGAAACCAATTTGTATAACCCATACTGAATTTTTTTCTAGTTTTGGTTACTATCAGAATACAGAACTTTTAGTACAATTTCTTGTATTGTTATCACTATTTATTTTATCATCTTTCAAGTTTCATATATTTGCTGATATCTCTGTTTTACAGGTTTTTTTACACACATTCTGTTAGATGAAGCTGCGCAGGCTATGGAGTGCGAAACTATTATGCCTCTAGCATTAGCTAATAAAAACACAAGAATTGTCTTGGCTGGAGACCATATGCAGGTAAGAGCCGTAGAATTTTTCAATGTAAAGTGTTTGTATATAATAATTTGTATTTATATATTTATGGTATTTATCTGCTCCAAACTTCTGTGGTATGTGAATACCTCATAACCTCTAATGTAGACTCATAGTATTTCTGCTAAGTGAGGATATGCTGTTGTCTCCATTTTACAGTAAGGGAATTGAGGCACAAAGCGTGTGAGTTGTCCAAGGTTACATAGGAAATCCGTGATAGAACAGACCTGGGCCCGCTCAACCACTGAACTATATGCAAGTAAAATTTCATTTTAAAGAGGGAGATAGATTTTTACCAGCCATATAATAGATGGGGAAGCCAAGTAAAATTCAAGGGATGTTATCTGCATGAAATATGGGCATAGTTATTATTACAGTCAGGGTAGGAGTTTCTCCTACTTTTTATGACTGGTATTCCCTATTGACTTCTGAAAGAATTGAAGAATACGGAGAATGTGTATTATGATTTAGACAACTTTTTTTTAATTAGAAGCACCATAATTTGGTAAGGATTTGAACAGGTAAGAAATAGGAAATGGAAACTAACCAGTGGCTTGAAGTTACAGTGATGTGCCTAGGAATTGCTTGGTTTAAAGAGTTTAGAAGAGTTTAAAACGCTGATTATGCATGCCATTTTGCAGCCTGTAGGCATGAGAAAGCATGCTTGGAAAAGTCAACCTTGTTGATTTAGGCCAGGTTTATTTGTTTTTATAGATTTGCCTTTAATTCTTGACATTTCACAGTAGCGACAGAGTGAATGTTTGCTTTGGTATAGTAATAAACTTAGAGTAGTGTTGCCACCTATGATTTAATACTACTAGATCATTTCAAGTCAAGATCATAGTAATCCCAAGGACTGGCATAGTGCTTTTTAAATACAGATCTCAAAAGTGCTTTTTAAGAGATTGGAATTCTTACCACTGCAGGCTAGATTGCATCAGCCCAGCTGGATGGCTAGAGTCTTGACTTGGCCTGTGTGTCTCAGGCTATGTGCGTAAAGAGCTGTTTTATAGCTCAGGTTCTCACAGAAGCTACTCTATGAGGTATCCAGTATTTAAATTTCTAAAACTAATATTTATCTGAAGTGAAACTCAAACTCAGAATCTGAATCATATGTATTCAGAATGACAAAATAGATTGGCTTAATTTCTACATTTTAACATTTTATTTTAAAAATTTTTTTTCATCATCTTTGATTCTATTTTTCCTGCTGTAATAGATGATGTTTGTATTGTTAAACAAGCCCAGTAGTAGTTTAGTGTAATAGCAACTAGGCCCCTTGGGTTTTAGTTTTTCCAATGACTTTCTATTTAACTTTTAAAATTTGTGTTACAAATATCTGTATTTTCTGATCTGTACTATTTGTGGTAGTAGCTTAACTGTAAAGTGCTTGTCAGACTAATTGTGTGATGTCATTCAAAACACAGTTTTGGTTTTGTTTTTTTTTCTGGTGGGGTGTGCTTTTTTGGTTTGGGTTTTTTTTTTTTTTTTGGGTCAAACAGCTCTCTGCTTTGAGTTATTCATCTGTGCAAGCCACAAAGAAAACACTTGGATATAAGGGTTCTTCTCTCCTCTTTACATAGTTATTGAATGTTTTATTGTTCTTTTAAGAGCATGCTGGTCTTTTGTCACTTTTACGGTAGGAACGGGCATTTCTATGGAGTAGCCATGATATATGTCTTCCAACTATGAATGTACAGTAAAAGTAAGGTTTCATTTTTGTTTTGATGCAAAATACATATGTTGGGAGCATGAAATTCCAAGTCCACATATTTAGTTACATTTTCTTTGTATGTGTGTGTCTATTACAGCTCAGTCCTTTTGTCTACAGTGAATTTGCCAGGGAAAGAAACCTTCATGTTTCATTGCTTGATCGGCTCTATGAGCACTACCCTGCAGAATTTCCATGCAGGATCTTGCTGTGTGAGAACTATCGCTCCCATGAAGCTATCATCAAGTAGGTGTGAACTTTTTCACTGTATCATGCTTTTCTTTGAATGGTGTGAGTGAACAAAACAACTGAGCCAAGCACAGCTCAATGAAGAGAGAAGCCTTACATGTTTTTGTAATGAAATCTTAGTTGTTTCAAAGTTAATTAGTAGAGTAATTCGTTGTTACTAGATTGAAATTTGGTCTCCTAGAACAGATGCCAGGGGTTCAGTTAGTTGTATTGCATACCCCTCATTCAGATGGGGATGCTCTGGCTGCAAGACTTGCACACTAAGCAAAAGAACCATTTTTAACTGTTATGCGGTATATTATATAGGGTCTGTGTTTCTTTGAACTATTTCAGAATTTTAGAATTACTGGGGTGGATTATCTTGGAACAGTAAGTTATGTGCAATGTAAGGAACATATGGATATACAACTGTACAGAAAAAAATAGGTCAAATTTTTGGCATGTTTCTTTCCTCTTGTTTTTTTTTTATTACTTCTTTCAAGACACATCAATCAGTGGGTTTGCATTTTTATGCTATGATAAACTAATGGCTGCTAGAGTAATGAGCTCATCCATGAGCTGTGCTAGAAAGAATAAGTGCAATCATGGGGAAAAATGCTAAAGTTTAAATCTTGGCTCAAATATGTACTGAGGAATATTATGTTGGTATCCAGTCATACTAATTAGGTTATCACTGTGTTCAAAGCAAAAGCAGAAGTATTTAAGTGCTCTGGGGAATCAAAAGTGAGAATGTAACATATTTTGTTACACAGTTTGATCTGTCTTCATTTTATGGACTTTGTAATTAATTACAGACTGAGTGATGCTAAATTTCTTACTCATTTCTTGAAATTGTAAGTTTGAAATGAGAGAGAATCTGAAAAGGAAGGGATCATTTCAGCTTTTGGTTAGAGATCACTTCCATGAAGTTTGCCTCAGAAAGATCACGAAAATTCACTTCAGCAGTTGGAGTTCAGACAGTGAGTTCCTAGACAGATCCACTGTGTTGAACACTGAGGTGAGGATTGCAGAAGTACCACTGGGGCTAGTCAGCTGTCTAGTGAAAGTCCAGTGTGCCTAATTCCACTAGAAAGTATTGCTGTGTGAAGCGAAACCTGCTAAATACTCTGACGGTGGTCCATTCAGGAGATTGTCTCAAGTCTACTTTTTTTTGTAATATGGAAGTTGCCCTGACAAATGGGACCATGGCACTTAAGACAGAAGTAAGTGTAGGAAGATGGTTCATGGTGGGCTCATTAATCATACCTACCTAACTGAAGTAAAGAGACCAAAAGAAATTAAGGAAGGAACAAGCCATTAGTTCAGCCTGACTTTGGAGCTGTAATTGGAAAAAACAGTCATTGTAGAAAGGGTGTTTTATTGTTTAATGAGAATGCATTACTAAGAATTAATTTGCAGAAGAAATTGTTAGTTTTGCTCATTGGCAGCAATGGACTGCTGCAACTCAATCCATAGAAGAGTTGCATATTCTTTAGGAATATGCTCCAGCCCTCGGATCATTTTTGTGGCCCTCCTCTGGACCCGCTCCAACAGTTCCATGTCCTTCTTGTGTTGAGGACCCCAGAGCTGGACACAGTACTCCAGATGGGGTCTCACCAGAGCAGAGCAGAGGGGCAGAATCACCTCCCTCAACCTGCTGGCCACGCTTCTTTTGATGCAGCCCAGGATACGGTTGGCCTTCTGGGCTGCGAGTGCACATTGTTGGCTCATGTCCAGCTTTTCATCCATCAGTACCCCCAAGTCTTTCTCCGCAGGGCTGCTCTCAATCCCTTCATCCCCCAGCCTGTATTGATATCGGGGGTTGCCCTGACCCAGGTGCAGGACCTTGCCCTTGGCCTTGTTGAACCTCATGAGGTTCACACAGGCCCACCTCTCCAGCTTGTCCACGTCTCTTTGGATGACATCCCGTCCTTCTGGCGTGTCATCTGCACCACTCAGCTTGGTGTCATCTGCAAACTTTCTGAGGGTGCACATGAGCTTGCTGTCTATGTCATTGATGAAAATATTAAACAGCACCGGTCTCAGTATGGACCCCTGAGGGACACCACTTGTCACTGGTCTCCATTTGGACATCAAGCTGTTGACCGCTACCCTCTGAATGCAACCATCCAACCAATTCCTTATCCACCGAACAGTCCACCCATCAAATCCATATCTCCCCAATTTAGAGAGAAGGATGTTGTGGGGGACTGCGTCGAAAGCTTTACAGAAGTCCAGATAGATGACATCCATTGCTTTTCCCTTGTCCACTGATGCAGTCACTCCATCATAGAAAGCCACTAGATCGGTCAGGCATGTATGTTCTGGTTGTGTTTCTGATGACTAGCAATGTAGATTGGTCTGGAGTAGAAGTCACAGAGGAGAAGCTTGCTTGAAAGCTAAACGCTTAGCCTGCATTGTGCTCAGTATGCATGAAATCTTTAGTAAATTTATGTTCCAACTTCAACAACTCTTAACTGATGTAAGCAGGCTCACTGTGCAGCCAGCCTGGGGAATAACCAGTCCCAGACAGCAAGTGTTCCTTTTGCCCAGTTTCAAGCCACCGGAACGTCTGAGTGAAACGTTAATGACAATGTTAGTAACTTTGTTGAGCTTTAGATGAGAAGAAAATACTGCCTTTCTAGAAAAAGTGTTGAAAAAACATATTTTTAGTGCCTTCTACTCCATCCGTAGTATGGAAATATCAGTTCAGAGAAATCACTTGAAGGTGCTGAATAGTAATCAGTGGTTCTGTTTTCCTTATGAAATATTTTGTGATTGCATATTTTATCAGTGAGATTTGTGTATTTTATCAGTGAGCTCATATGTAGACTCCACATTTTATTCTGTTTTGCCTTGTTACAGTTATACATCTGAACTTTTCTATGAAGGCAAATTGATGGCAAGTGGAAAGCAGCCAGCTCACAAAGATTTCTACCCTTTGACTTTCTTCACAGCACGTGGAGAAGATGTGCAAGAAAAAAATAGTACAGCTTTTTACAATAATGCAGAGGTAACTCTTCTTTGGCTTTATTCTTGATTGTTTTCTTAAAGCTCCCCTCTCCCCAAGTTTATTTTTTTATGCTCAGTGTAGGTGGAAGACATAAATTGTCCTCTACTAGGAGAGGGGAACATGGAGTTTGCTAAACATGAAGTAGTGAACGTTGCAATTGTAGTAAAGATTTCCACTAATTCATCTTCTTTTTTTCTTTGCAAATTGCAAGCTGCATATAGTTCTCTCAGGCTCATTCTTCAGTATGTCTTTCCTGATAATTTTTGTGACATTCTGATGGATGTATCTTAGCAACTGAGAGTAACTGCAATTTGAAGTAAAACTTAGATTTATTTGACTGTTGTAGAAATGTTCCCACTCAGATCTCTGGAGTAACATTTCATATTTGCTTTAATATATTTAGGATCAGTGTCTAACTGATCATGTACGGATGAGATTTTTGTTCAGTGAGAGCTTATTCTCAATGTTTGTTTCACATAGATATATTTGTATTCTTCAAAAATTACTTTCTTTCTCATTCTCATTCCTTTGAGTTAAAAAAAAAACCCAAACAAAACCAAACCCCACAAAACCAAACAAAAACCAGACATCCCCCACCCTCCCTCCCTAACTTGGTAATATTTTTCGTAGTAGAAGATGCCTTTTTCCAGTCACCTCAAGTTAGAGAGGGGTTGACCCAACTCCTTTTTTTTCCCTGCCAAAAAGATGTCTTAAGAAATGTCCTTGACATTTAAAGAAAAACAAAGAAATATCACTAATTTTCGTAAACTTATGAGGAATTTTAATTGAAGTTAGGTTGCAGTTTAGCAACAGTGTTTGTTATGAAGCACTGCAGAGCTGTCTGTGTTTCCCCTTGTTGATCATGGTGCACTTCATCTGATGCGCAATTTTCAACCTTTTTGTTGTTGTTATGCTGCACTTGTTATGCATTCTTTGATGTATTAAAATATCTACTTAAATGAGAAGCTCCAATGACTTCTGGGCACGTCGCTGAAAAAAACCGAAGGCACCTGACTACTTTCATTAATCTACTGGGACTGCTTTGCCATTTAAAAAAAGTTGTAAAAAAACCTAAAAATATCTTCAGTGGCCAAGTAACTGCCTGAAAACTGTGAGTCATTAATAGCTACAGGCAGAAATGAAGGACAACAGCTGCTTAAACACCAACATGAAAAACTGAAATTCAGATGATGAGGGAGATTTTTTCTGTTTGACCCTTAATGGACATTTGAATTGGGGCATCTTATGGTTCATTGGCGCCTATATTAAGAATTAACTGGGAAAATACACTTTCGCTTTTTGGTCTTAATTCTAAAATTTCCCTGTACGTGTTAATTCTAAGTACATATCCAGAAGATATATGGTTTCAGAAAAGCTTGCCAAAATACCTGCAAAAGATCATTATATTTGTGCTACAGTTTTTATAGCTATCGAAGTTTATTCTAATATCCTTTGTCAGTAGAACTAGCTTTTAAATACAAGAATTTATGTTGCAAAAAGTTATATTCAGGACTTGCTCAAAAACAGCCACATATTTTCATTGCCTTCTGAAAATCTGAAATTATCAAAAATAAACTATTTGTGACTTTTTAAGGATTAACAGCTTTTTTTCCTTTATTAGGTTCCTCCTGATTTTTTTTAAATTCCTGAGGTTTTCAATAAATTGTTCCAGTTTAGATTCATTTTTAAAAAATACATACTTAAATGAGAATGTGTGTCATATAATCAGATCTTAGATGCTAAGAAGTCAGCATGAAACAACAGATTTTTAGCAGTTAGGAACTGCTATGCTTTATATTATTGTACATATCCATTGTGATTTATATCACTTTTCATGTTCCTCAAATGTCCATAAAAGTCCCTAGAATTCCCACTCACCAATTTGAAGAAGAGATAATATAAAAGCTAGGAGCATTAAATTTCTTTTTAACGCCCCCTTCCCAGAGCCAAAGATAACCAGATGAATAGGGCAGAGAAGAAAGTTAAGAATACTTGAGGTTCTTGTGGGAAACGCTATCTGCCTAGCTTCCATTAAGAGGCTGAGCTTCCATTTGTGATGCTGTAGGAAAACTGCATTCATCAATTATCATGCTTTAAATAGCTGGATAAATATTTATTAAATGACATATTGAATGTAAATGTTAAAAAACCCAAACAAACCCACAAACCTTCCATAAAGTTATTCAGAAATACCTTCTGTAGTGCAGTATCTCTCTTCAGTGTGTTGAAACAGAAGCTGCTATGCCTGGTGCTTTTTGGCAGGTTACTTTAAGCCTGTCTCATCACAGGAGGAGGTTTTCAGTTTGTATTACTCATTAGTCTTTTCAGGTAGCACACTTAATAGTATTTCATAGAGATAAACTAGCAGTTGATGAATAATCTGAAAGTCCTGATGGTATCCTTTGGAATGGGAAATGATTGTGCCCTGGTATACATATTGTCTTTCTAGAGTTATCAAACTCTAATATCACATAAATAAAATCCATCATAAAAATAGAATAATCCTTATTTAGGCCGTATATTTACTTACGGAAATGAGATAAAGTATGATAAGAAAGGTCCTACTGCACATGACATTTTCGTAAGAACATAAGCATGAAAATTAAGGTTATTGATACAATTTCCCAGCTTGTACTTTAAAGGTGACATTTTTGGGGGCAGACTTTTATTTCAAGATTAAAAAAAGGTACTGTACAGTAAATACATTGGTTTAATACATTATATTTTAGAGTATCACTATAGAATGCAATAGTGTTATTGCTTGTTCAGTAAGGCTATGTAATACTGTGTCATGTAAATGTTTTAGAGCTTTAAAATTCAAATTCTCTTTCCATATCAAACAATGATCTTCAGTCGACCATACTTTTAAGAATTCTGAATTTCTTTTAAGGTGTTTGAAGTAGTAGAGCGTGTTGAAGAATTAAGAAGAAAATGGCCTGTTGCCTGGGGCAAATTGGATGATGGCAGTATAGGTGTCGTAACACCTTATGCTGATCAAGTGTTCAGAATTCGGGCTGAACTTCGGAAAAAAAGACTGTCTGATGTCAGTGTAGAGAGAGTGCTAAATGTTCAGGGTAAGTAATAGTTATATGTCTCAAAGATATGCTAAGGAAGTGAAAAATGTGACCGGTGAAGTTAAGTAAGACTTACTAAAATAATCTTAAAACGATCAGAACAAAAGGAGAGCTGTGATATAGCCCATAAAAACCAATGTATCAAAATGAAACCGGTGAGTATGCTGATCAGATGTTATTCCAACATTGAATACTAAAGCAATAAACTCATGGATGTGAGATTTATCTGTTTTCAAAATTAAGCTCAAGCTTACTTAAAAAATAAATGGATTGAGTGAAAAATGTGAAAACTGATGGATTTTTATTGTAAGGGGAAAACTAGACTTCCAAATAAAAATGTAACAAAGCTTTAGCCTCAAAATGTTTTACTGATTTTTGCATTTGTGGAATAGACTTTAAAAAGGGGTCCACAAATTTAGGTATTTGTTCCTGGGATCACAGTGCTAACAAGACTTTTGTGTAGGCATAGCTTGTTGCTAGGTTGCATTTTTAGTCAGTAATAGACAAAGGAAGATAATAAAGTAACTGAGTGACAGTGAGTGGTGTGTTCTGTTTTTTCATGGTAGATATTCCTATATTTGAGAAATTTTTAAATAGGAAACAAGAATGTCCAGAACTTTTTTTTAAGGTAGAATAAATAAATCCAAGATTTGTTATTGGCTGATTGGCAACGTTGTAAAGATAATTAGCATTTCAGAAAGTTCTGGAGTCATTAATATCAAGATGAAAAATACGTTTTTTAAAGAGGAAATATTCTTGTAATAGAATATGCTATTTATAGTGCATCTTTTAAAATTTTTAAATCTTATTATTCTTGCATAAAGCTCTTCATGTGAGGGTAGCTATCAATTCTTCAGAATATCTAGGTGTGAAATCTGGCTGGCAAGTGCAGAGGTCTGATTGTGTTACTAGCAGAAATAATTACAATTATCTCAGACATTTGTTTTTTGTTTCATTTTAGGAAAACAGTTCAGAGTTTTGTTTCTCAGCACAGTGCGAACGCGGCATACATGCAAACATAAGCAAACACCAATTAAAAGGAAAGAGCAGTTACTGGAGGATTCAACAGAAGACTTGGATTATGGTTTTCTGTCTAATTACAAACTTCTCAACACTGCCATTACAAGAGCACAATCCTTGGTAGCTGTGGTGGGAGATCCTATTGCTTTATGTTCCATTGGAAGATGCAGGTACTTTATATATGTTCCTTAGTTAATCGGGGCTAAGGATACTAGAAAACTTGTTTAGGTATGACTGATGGATTTAGTGAAATGATGGATGTTCTTTTATGTGCCAAATAAGATACAATATATTTAAACCCTTAAAATAACCGTATAATGAAATTGAAATTCTTCATGTTTATATCCATAGAAATACCATAAAGATGGTAAAGCATTAGTTGTGTTCCCAACTCTTGCAGAGGCTTGAATCTGCAGGCATGATTTCAGCTTGTCCAAAGTGTGCTGCTGAAGCTCACCCCTCAGGCAGAGCAGGCAGTTGTAGCCCTGCGTAGACTGAGCAGTGTCGGTCTATGCTGCAGTAATTCCTGTGATGCCATCTACCAAGTCTCCTCTGGAGCTGGAAGCATGCACTTGTGCAAGGGCCCACTCTGTCTTTTCTGTTGTTTTTTTTGTTTCTGTTTTGTTCTGGTTTTACCGTCTTATCCAGAGTCACAGTGTCACCATGTATAATAGCCTACAGAGAAAAAGTGTGAGATATCTACCACCTGGTCATTGATAAACTGTCTTTTAATGTATTTATAGTTGCTCTAACTTTTACTTGACAGTAACAGTTGAAGATGCTTCATTTTATTTTCTAGTGGTTTTTTTGTATACCTGTTACAATTTTATATATAAATAAAAGTAATATATAATTTGGAGTTAAAAATTGTGATGTAATGTAGTATTTTAAAGTTGAATATTATGGCAGTTGTATGAAGGTAGAAGACTTGAAAACCATTATTTATGTTTTTATGTGTCTTCATGACACCAGGGAAAAACTTGTTAAGATTCGAGTGAATTTACTTTTTATAGACCTAAATGAAGAAACGTGAAAAATGCTAAGAGATGTAAACACTGATGTTAAGGATACCGAGTTCTTGTTCTTCAAAGGTTTCTTTTTCGATGGAAGAGCTGAAACGTTGAGATGATCAGAGATAAACCCTGAGGCTTCTTTCTCGGAGAGGAAACACTGCACTGACTACATTATTAAAATAAAGCTAAAAATACCTATTAGTCAGTTGTTGTATCTATGTTGTATTCTACTTTCCTGAGCAGTATTCTTTTACTGTATTGAAAATGGATGTGGTTTTCAAAGATTAGAATTGAAAAACACAAATGGAAACCAAACCTTTGTTTACTGCATTTATGAAACATAACCTGAATTTAACCACTTATCTGCTGGGGACATGTCAAGAGTATCCATACATTAATACCGTGATCTGCTTTAAACTGCTAGTAACATCTTATTAAAAGACAAATAATGGTTGTGGTTTTATTTCACTTTTCCCGTTAGCTGCTTGGTTTTTTTAGATGTGATCTGGTTTATGTAACTAACTGATGAGAAAGAGCTCTGTGCTTCCCGAGCACTCAATCCACAAATGATGAGCGTCTGTTACAGTCTGCTGGTGCAGTCTCTAGTTCATCAATTTACGCTGCAGAGATACATGGCTTAGCTGTAGAGGTTGCCATGCTGTGCTGACTGAGATTTCTCTTACCACTTGTTCAGAAATTACTCTCAGTTGATAAATTTTGCTTCTCTTCCCTACACTGGGGTTCAGGACGTGCAGTGTTACCTAAGTCAGAGGGTTAGTTAATCCTTAGTTAGTCTAGCTAGCACCTAGGACCATTATTGGTTCTCTAACCATCTGTCTAAATACAGCTTTTGTTGGAGAATGACCAAGTGTCTCATTCTTTCTAAATCCCAGTGAGGAAGTTAATCTCTTGAATTTGCTCATAAGTCTGAGTGTTGAGGTTTTAAATTAGATACCCAAAGGGGACCCAGTTTTCAGATGTGGGGGCTCAGCAATTTCTCCAAGTATGGCTCCCTCAAAATATCTGAAATAGGGCATGCAAAAACTTACTAAAATAAAAGTATAGGCTATCAGCATGGTACGTAAGTTACAGTCTTGACAGTTAGGGATTGAGTTTGCCTTTTGAAGACCAGCAGCTGTTTATATATGTATACCTGTTCGAAATTATAAAACAAAAAGATAATTAAGAAACAAGGAGCGCTGGAGCTTTATTAAGATGTATCTCAAGCTTTTCCTTTAATACACCATTGTCTTGTTTCACTGAATAATTGAACGTTTGCTCTTTGAAGATAGTGCTGGAGGGGCTCAGGCATGCTGCTAGAAAGATGGTTCTTTTTTAGTACAACAGGAGTATAGAAGTCTGAAAGAAGTGACATTTCATTAGGAAAAACAGACCTCAAAAAAGTTTCGAGAGTAGTTGAATTTTATAAATATTCTAATACCTGTCAAAATGAGTCAAGACTCTGTAATGATAGTTGTAGAGAGCTTTGTGAAGTATGCCCAGGGTAATCATTACATTTCTGTGTGTTACAATCGGACTAGACAGGGCTGTTTTGGCAGACACTCCCTTTAAACTCCAGAGCACACTGTAAGACAGAGACAGCAGTATTTTATTCTCTGTTCTTACACCCCAGTACAAGTGTTCCATGTGTAGAGAGACTGCTCAGGGCATTTTAAGCAAAAGTGGATGGGTCTCAGTGGATTTGTGGTACTTGGCAGTAGGTTTGGTGACTGAATTGATTAATCAGAGGGAGTTCCATCATTAAAGCATCCCAGTGAAGTATTTCATTTTGGTTTTTAATCCTCATTTAAAACCTTGCAAGATACATTTGCCTTACAGCGAAGTGCAGAAAAAGGGCCATCTTCCGTCCTGAATTTTAAAAGAGCATTTCTTGCCTCTAAAATCACGACAGAAGATGGGCTTTTAGGGAAAACTATTTTGAATTCTTAAATACATCAGTAACATTACAGTATTCTTGCAACAAAGACATTTATTCTTTTCCACAAAGCCAGCTACTCAGCAAAATGTGACACTGCTGTTAAAATTAGTGTGCAGCAATCTCTCATTTTACAGGTTTGGGGAAAATAACAGTGCTTGCTTATAGGCCAGACCTTATTACTGAAGGGTGAACTAGAATGAGTTATAGTCAAGCACACCTTTAAGATCATTGTCTTTTTAATAGTCTTTTTCAGTAACTTTCATTATTCTTCATTTTTTTGGAAAGAGAACAGCTCAATCAGTTTTTTTTTTTTTTTTGAAGTGACATGTTCAGAACTTATTTAAATATCTTTTAAGTGTAAGTAACATCACCCAAAAAGTTCCTTTGAGGTTTAACAAAAAAAAATCATTATAAGTTTAAAATTTTTGTATAGATTCTGCTGTGGATATTAAAAATGTAAAGACTTTTTTTTATAAGCAATAGAAAGACGTGTCATGAGAAGGTAGAAGACAGGTAGGAATGTTCTTTTACTACATGGTTTAAATAACCCCTCCACCCTCCAAAAAGTTGGATACAGAATTTTCATAGAGAAGGTAATGTGTCATCTGATGGTTGTCTTTCTGGCTTGAAATTTCTTCTATATGTTATACAAATATCTGACATGCAATAAAATTTATGGTTTTATTTGTTTTCCACCAGAGGATCTCAAAGGCCCTCTAGATATTCCTGACATGTTAATCTTCATGTGGCTCTGAAGTGTTTCACAAGAGTAGTTTTGAGGGTATATCTCAGCTTTGGTATTTGTGACACTGGAATTGAATGATCTGCCTAAATTCATAGAATCTTTTTGGCATCTTCTGGGACTGAGAAGCTATATAATCCCTGTGACTCTGAGCTTTAATAAATTCCATAAATCACATTCTTTCCAGAATTTTAAGCATTGTGTTCACTGTGTTTGGTTTTCTAGGAAAAAAGTCCAAGTTAGACCTGTCCGTGACATTAATATTAAATGTGATATACACCCAGTGCTGTGATCTGATATGCATGGACAGACACATATGTCCATTTTAAATGACTGGGGAGCTTTGTATTATGCTGTGGGGTTCAGATGAATGGATCAGGTTGCAGGATGGATGGCTTGGTGTGTAAAATGAGCATACATGAAAAATAAAAATGCTGTACAGTTATATTAAATCTGTTTTAATTTTAACAGCCATCGAGTCTTACTCCTTTTTATTGTTTCTAAAAATTGTTTCCATAGGAAATTTTGGGAAAGGTTTATTGCCCTGTGTCATGAGAATGAAAGTCTCCACGGTATCACATTTGAACAGATCAAAGCTCAGTTGGAAGCTTTGGAGTTAAAGAAAACGTATGTGTTGAACCCACTGGCTCCTGAGTTTATCCCCCGAGCTCTTCGGCATCAACATTCAGTGAATACCACCAAACAACAGCAGTCACCACCAAAGGTAAAGTTTTACTGATGATGAATTTTGTCAGAAAGTGGAAATGAATGTAGAAATGACTTTTGAGAAATGATATAAAAGGTTTGTGGAACAAGCTCTTTGTTTTAAAATGGCATCAATGCAATCAGATACGAATGCAAATTCCAGAGGGATCCTTAGCATTTTCAAGTGAAAGCTTTAGACTTGTATTATAATACAGTGTTTAGCAATATAGCTTGGGGTTGTCCAGGACTTTTTTCTGTACTAAAATGTATACCTTGGGTCACTCTGTCATGTTCATTGACTATGTTGCGATGACCCTGATGAACTTCAGCCATGGATCTTGGCCTCAGTATTTAGATAAGCCAAACTAAACCCTCTGAACAAGAGGCAATCCCTATCCCCAGCAGCTTGTGCTCTGACTGTACCCCAAGAAACAACGGGTTGATATAGACAGTGGCAAGGAGTATAAGGAAACAATAAAATAATAGCCAAAAGTGATTTGGTTTGATCCAAAAATAAGATTTGAAATTCAGGGACTTATGTAAAATAATTGTTGGATTTAATTAAAAATATGTTGTAAAATAGTGTATCGCCTAGATTAGCTCACTGATATTGTCCTTCAAAAGACCAGGTTTCATTAGCGTCAAGAGGGCAGAGAGGTGAAACTACCACTCAGCAGTAATTTTATCAGCTGTTTTTATAAAAGCAGGTAAAGAAGTGATGAAAATACATAGCTTCCTTAGGATGATAAAGAATAACACTAAATTTTGGAGCTTGGGGTGTGTGTGATATATTAGTAATTAATTCTATTTTAATAGTTCTTTGTAGTTTATTTCAAAATCATTTGAGTTATAATTTAATGAAATTGTGTTTAGAGATGCAACTAAAATGCAGGTTGTCAGCTTTGTGATGAATGCTGTTGTACAAGAAGGAAGAAACTTACGTATTTTCCATAGCTTTGCATTTTTGTTGCAGGCTGTATCATCTAAATGAAAGTTTTGTGACAGGTTTTTTAACTTTAACAGTACAAAAAGGAAAGCCTTCCCTTTGGCAGTCCTTCCCAAAAGAGAGTTTGTAAGTGAGAACGTTTGGTTTCTTCATCAAAATGCATTACTTTCTGAAACAAACACCAGATTTCTAAAGCATCTAGTCATGTGTCCAAACACTAGGCTTGCAGAAAACCATAAATTAAAAAATTATTGTCTTTAAAAAGTCATTGCTGCACTCTCATTTTTTATGAGTGCTTCAGCCTTGAATACATTTTCTTTAACAATAGAACATTGCTATCAATATTTCTTGTTTCCTAAAATGAAAGAAAAGTATTTGAAAATGCAGGTATAGTACATTTAATAAAAAGGAAGGGAGGGGTTGGGGTAAGTGAGAGTCTTTTGAACAGACTGTTCTGTTTATTTTTCTTCCGGTTTGTTAGTAAACTAAGCACTTGTGCTGTAGAAATCAGAAGAGACACTTTCAAACTGCCAGCACTGTATTTTCAGCTTAAGATCTGAAGTGTTTTAACCACCTATATCATAATTATAATAAAATCTCTTCCCTCTGAATACAATTGACAACTAGCATGTGCAGTAACAGAAGTAAAGCGAGCAGGTAATAGTCAAACACACAGAGAAAATGGCTGTGATAAGTGATACATTTCCCTTTGCTCAAGTTTTAAAAGCAGATGGTTAGCTTTGCTTATTTTAGACCTCTTAAGTACAATATTTAACATTAAAAGATGAAGATTAAAAACGTAGTGCTGGTGTATTTTGTAGTGAAAAAATGAGAACAGCCTCCGACACAGTGTTTTGTGGTGAGTTTATGGACATCGGTGCAGTTCAGGGCTTGTTTTTTACATGCGGTGAAAAGTGGTTTTGTAAAAACAGCACCTTCTTATTCAGCAGAATTGCTCTTGGATTTATGTAAGGACATTAAAAATCTCTTTGCTGTTCATTTTTTCAAGAAGAAAAAAAGTCTCCGTCCTGTCTCTGAGAAGCAAACAGCTAATATAGAGCTGGCTAGCTGTGGGCTGCAGTGCTTCATGGCAGCCCTGTCTGTGAGGGCATCTGCCTTCGCCTGCGTTTGTGTGGGCTGGCTGGGTGTGGTGGAAGTGCAGAAGGAACAGCAGAGTTGGATAGGCGCAGCCTTTATTAAAGGTGATGATGTGGAAACGGAAAATTTTCAGAAGTCGGAGCTTCCTGCAGGATAGTTAGTGTACAGTAAATTAGGCTCTGAATTTTACAACTCTGCCTGCCTCCTGCTCCCTGCCTGTGCTCCAGCTTTTCGGCCTGGATTCTGGCGCCTAATTGGGATGCATCGTCATCCTAGATATTTTATATAGTCAATGAGGACCACAGGTCTGATTAAGTCTGTGGAGAATACTCTCTTCTCCTGTCTGTTGACTAAAGGGGAACCCTAGGAGTGACGAGGCTGTTAACTGCCTGAAGTCACCCAAATCTTGATCTGAGTTTCCTCTAAGTGCCTTTATGTAATGTGGGTTTTCATACTCCGAAGACGGAGCAAGTTTTTAGGGGGAACTGAGTGTATCTGTGCTCCAGGGCTCTCAGTCGCCATCAGCTGAAGTGTAGGTTTAGGTATTTTGTAGATGGGCAGGGAAATGAACCTTGATATGGAAATCTTCGAGAACTGATAATGGTTAAGTTAATAACAGACTATTATAAAGTCATTAAGCCATCAAAACTATTAAAAGAAAAAGACGAAAGCCAGCACCTCCCTTCACCAACTTACAGATGGCTCCAGTTGACTTATATTTACCAATCTGATACCGTTACATGCTGAAGCTCCTGTTCAACAGGACAGCTATTCTTATGAATTTATGTGATTATTTGCTATTTCAGTTTTAAAAATATGGCCCCTATAAAGTACAAGTATGGTAGGTAGAACAGAGATTTGTTAGACTTCTGCACGTACAGCTTGATGCTAACCGACAGCATAACAGATACAGAAATGCCTTGTACTAACCATGAGTGATTAAGGCGTGTAGCTCCTCTACATTTTTAGATTGAATCTTGCTCTTTAGTGAATAAACAGGTTTCTTTTGTTTAAATACTGCAATGAAAAGCAATTACTATTTTATTTTTTGAATAATTCATTTTTAAAACGAGAGGAAAATTCAGAGACCAGTTCTTTAATCTGGTTTATGCATGAGTCAACATTGTCAAACAACCTGTCTTTGTACCCTGACTAATTTGCTCAGACTGCTGGAAAACTGCCTAGACTTATCTCCTGGGCAAGAAAAGTTTTGCAGCATCAAAGGGTTTTTAGATTTATTTTAAATTTGTGAACGTACTTAGGTCCAGGTTAAGTAAGGTACTCCTATTCTGCAAAAGACTTAAGAGCATACCGGCATTTGAATATGTGCTCACAGTTTATGAATATTAACTAATTAGTTGATGCTGTAAACTCATGAGCATGTAGGAGGGATAACTCAGTTCTGCTAACCTCCTTTTCTAATGTACAGTTCACCAAGGAAAGACAGTTTCCCCAGAGTACTCTTGTTCTTGACTCTGCTATATTGTACTTTTGGGGGAGCAGTCACTAAGGGGCCAAAGTCCAGAAGGAGATACATGAGACGGGGGAGGGAGGCAATGACTAATGAGGCTGGGTGAGCAATTGGGTAAAGCTGGTGGCAGCTACTTTGTCTCCAAGGTTCTTGATTTGAAACCTGGAGAAGAAAATTGATCATGCTTCCACTAGGAGCTGCCACAGAAGAGGAATACTGAGGGTTACGTTAGTACTGGGTGTTGCTCCTGAAAGAAGTGAGACAGCAGGAAATAAAATTGTCAGAAAGGAAACTCAAAGTAGCTTGCTGTAACTCTCCTTGCATCTGAAAACAGACCTTGGGAGGGAGTATCCCCAGAGGGACTGGTAATGACCCACTGGTTAGTTGAATTAGTGATATTTCACGTCCAGCTTCATGAATTCATAGTCACGTGAGGGAACTGGGCAGTTGAATGTGTAAGAATAAAATGTTGGGCTAACTTATTTCAAACTATTTTGTATTTAATTATAATGTTCACTTGAAATAAAAAGCTTTGGTTTACGTAAGAATGCAAAGCATTACTATTATTGTTTTTCCCTTTAAAGGGCAAGGTCCATCATCATAACCAGAATGACCATTTCCCACCTGATGGAATTGGTAAGTATCTCTGCTGTTACTGAAGGAATTCCTCTGAGCTCACGCTGATTTGGCTTCAGTGAAGTTGATGGTAATTTGACATAAATTGAGTATCTGGTCTGTTCTCTATTTGAAAGCCATTTACTTCTTGTGTGCATTTGGGAAACAGATTATAGACTGTTAAGCGGACATTAGGTATTTCTGAGGCTATCCGTTCATAGGTGTTGTGCACACTGACTTTAGAGCCTTAACACAGCATTGTTGTTGGCCTCTTAAAAATGACTGTGTTTGAAATTCATAACGTAAAATACTGTATCAGTGTATTTGCACTACAAGAATTAGGACATTATATTGTATGCACTGTTTTATGATGTACTTTGAACCTACATTGTGCTGTCATATATCCAGATATTACTGATCATACTTCTGCAAGGCAGCATGCAGCAGCTTAATAATTTTGTTATTAATTTGAAAAAGCATTAATTTAAAGCTTCTCTTCCCTGCTAAAGAAAGGAGCGTGATTCTGGTTTTTGATGCAGTGTTTAACAGCTGCTCTGATTGTCAGCATATTTGATTGGTTTGGGACATTCTTTCATTAATGCAGTTACCAGCTACCTGTTTCTCTATATCTCAACTCGTATTTTCTGCCTCTTCAAATTTTTGAAATGGGATACAGGATTTGATTAATGCTTTCTCTCAGTGTATCAGACCTATGCTGTTAGAGTTGCACACATGCTTTCTAAAGATGAAAATGCTAAAGGTAAGATGCTATTAAGATGAAAAAAGAAAGAAATAGATAATCTTCGTATTCTTTTTGTGTATATATCTTCCTTTTTTTGTATGTATATATCAATTTTTTTTTCCTTCCTTTTCAGTTCAGCCCAATCCTTCTGTTCTAATAGGAAATCCTATCCGAGCATATACTCCTCCCCCTCCTCCTCTGGGACCTCACCCCAATCTGGGGAAATCTCCAAGTCCTGTTCAAAGGATAGATCCACACACTGGGACAAGTATTCTATATGTACCTGCTGTCTATGGAGGAAATATGGTCATGTCTGTGCCTTTGCCTGTAAGAATTCTTTTTTTTTTTTTTTTTTTTTTTTTTTTNTTACTTCAAATATGTGGGCTTAGCTGGCTCTAGGAGTGGCTGCGCAGAGGAGCAACAGAAAATGAGGACTTAAAAACATTGCTCCCACAAATAACTCCAGGCGGCCTAAAAAGCAATGTCATGTTCATGTAATTTGGTGTATTTTCTCAGCTCTAGGTTTAGACACACCAGTGGGATCTGTCTCATCTGGCTTGAGATACCTGCATCTGAATTAATTGCCTAGTCCAGTTCTTAATCATTGGAGAGACACAGGCGATTCAGACAGAGCTTGTTTCTCTTTATTGGCTTCATACAGTTTAAATTACCAGCTTTGGATGTCTGCAGTGCAAGGTATCTGAAGTGAAGTGATAAGAAAAATAAGCATAATGGGATATTTTCCCCTTCTAGAACCTGATAGCAAACCAGTTTCCTCTCCAATCCTTTTCCTTAATGACATTTGAGAACACAATGAAGATCCCTAATCAGGTCTTTTAGGCAATATTTATGTATGGAATTTTGCATTACAAATAAAACAGTCTCATCAAAACTTACACAAATTAAAGAAGCAGTCTCTGCTTTATTTTTAACCCCCACAGTCACATATTCCAGGAGGAGAATGGGGAGGAAAGAACAAAGGCTGCAGAAGTGATGTTGTGGAGTAACATGTATGTGTTGTACACAACTCCTGAGGACATGGAACCCACACATGCAGATGTGTCTAACTCCATTTGAAATGCTAAACATTGGCATAAAGTTCTTTTTTTTTTTTTTTTTAAATAATTATATAAGTCCTCTATTGTAATTTAGGTTATGGATGCTCTATAGGGGGCTTGCTGTAGAAACTCTAGTTTCAGTTGTATGTCTTAGATCAGCTGGCAGCTATAGATTGGTTTTCTTTGCTAGGTCAAGGAATTTTCCCTTTTCCTAACTTACTAGAAATCTGTGTTTGATGGATAAATTTAAATGCAATGAGAAAACCAGCAGCTGTACCTTTGTCTTGCTTGCTCACATTTATTAATAGCAAACCAAGATAATTTAAAAAGTTCTGTCTTAATCTTCCAAGGTTAATATATTTTTATATATTTCCAATGAAAAGAAATATATTAAAAATAAGTATTTTGAGCTCACCTTCCCCGAGGATGGATTTTTAAAAAATAATTAAGTGGGAAGACTGAGGTACTAATGAGACAGCTGCTTTTGAAAAGAAGCTTGTTGGAGATGATTTGAGATTGTACAGATGCAATAGTAGCCTAAAGCTAAAGTTCAAAGTGCACATTTCAAGGGCAAATACTAATTTAAAAAAAGAATTGCATGAAAGTTGTTACACTTAAAACAAGTAGGGACTGAAGTAAAGTGTGTTTATGTTCATGTAAGATAAAATGATCTCTTTGCTTTGTTTAAAGCAGTTTCCATATCCAAGGTAAAAACATGGGGAGGTTGTCTGCTGTCATCAGTAAAGGATGCTTTGTCAGCCTGAGTGTTGATGATTACTCTCCCTGCACTCTCCTCTTATTCATACGCTTTCCTCCTCCTAATAAATTCCCTACAGGGCGAGATTGAGCTAATTTGATCCAGAGCTGTCTTCCTTTGCGTTCCTTTTAGGGATAAAATTTAAAATTTAAAAATGCCTGACTTTTCTGCATGCTTTCAGGAGGTGGATTTTACTTCAAATATTTAGGAAGATGATCTGCAATACATGTGCCATGTAGCATAGACACTTTGGAGTGGCCCTGTTTTTCTTAACATGTGGATAGTCTCTTGATTCTACCAGTAGTCCTGTTAACTTCACTAAGTGTCTTGTGGGCACAGAGGTATGGTATGCCCGCTCATTCTGTGTTACAAGATTACAACACTGGGTGGTAAAAGGACCATAAAGAATTCCTCAGGTTAGAGGCTTCTCTCTGTTCCCCCCCCGAGACATAGCCTATTTATATAGAGAAGAGATTAATGTAAGGTTTATGAAAATACAATTTGTCCGTCAGTCTTTTCTCTCTGAATTTGGAAACCACTGAAGCAAGAATGGGTTTTGATATAAAATTTTTTGCCCAGGGTAGTCCTCGAAAATCTTTGCTCTTTGCCCCTTACTGCTAGGCCTGCGCTTATTGCTCTGCCTTTCCAGCACCACCTGTAGTTGTGTGTTAGTGTGTCAGGTCATCTGATGCATGGAAAACTGCTTGTTACTGATGTAATATCAGTGTGCTTGTTACTTTACTTCCTTTAATGTACCTTAACAGATTGCATCTTTTTTTTTTTTAATTATGTAGGTACCATGGACGGGGTATCAGGGTAGGTTTGCAGTTGACCCTCGAATCATTACTCATCAAGCAGCTATGGCATATAATATGAACCTGTTACAGGCACATGGGCGTGGGTCTCCTATACCTTATGGCCTGGGACATCATTCACCAGTTAGCATAGGACAACAGCAGCAGCTTCAGCATCAAGACAAGGAGCAACATGAACAAAGTCGAAATGGTTAGTTGTTGAAATTGCATTGCAAATTAGTTTTGTTTTGAGGGAGTTTGTACTTTAAATAGGGTATTGTGAAAAGGATTTTTTTCTTTCTTTCTTTCTTTCTCTCTTTTAAGTGAAATCGAGGGATCTACAGAGTTGGGGAAGTAATCTGTGATTTGCCATTACAAATAGAATAGCTAAGATATTACGAGATTCAGAGGAGGAAGTAATCAAAGTTGGAGTGTGTGTTTGTTGAGGGTATAATTGGTCTATCTCTGTTCTGCAGTCCAGTGGTAACTACTGCTGATGTTATTTGCAATTAAGTTGGAAGAACTACTTAGTGATGATTAATGAACAAAGTGCAGAGATTAAAGGAAAAGTGTTATTTGGGTAAATTACATTAAATGTCTATGATGCTGTAAATACTATACTAATGAGTCTAAATTTTCCTGTGTCTCGGAAAAAACCTCTCAAAATAATAATTTTTCCATTGAAACTAATAAATTAATTTCTTAAATGTTTTTAGGTAAAAGTGAAAACACTGCTGGACCTGAAATCACTAAAATTCGAACACCTGAGAAGAAACCTGTGGAATCTAAGCAGGTGAGATTTTCTTGGGTTTGGGTTTTGGGGTGGTTTTCTTGTTGTTGTTGTTGGTTTTTTTCCTAATATTCCCTCTTTTAATGAATTTATTCATTACTGACATGTTTTTTGTTTTTTTAATGTGAATTTTCAAAGTTTTTTTTCATTCTCTTTTTCTAGGTTGACTTAGAAGCAAATTCTCAGAATAGAAGCCCAGAGTCACGTTCCAGTGTTGGTTATCCTAATGCTAAATTTCATCGCAAAGATAATGTTAACCCCAGGCAGCTGAATCTACATCTCACCCCACCCCACTCACAGTATGCGGTTCCAAATCGCCACTTCCAGCACGTGTCACAGATACCAAGGCAGCCATATCCTCTGCAACAGCAGCAGAACCTTTTAAGTCAACAACAAAATCATTTGGCTGAACAACAAAACCAAATGCCACCCCAGCAAAGTCAGGTAGTTCAGCAGCATAATCATTTGAATCAGCAGCCTCCACAACCTTCGCAGCTTTCCCCTGCTTACCAGGCAGGCCCCAGCCAATCTTTTCTTAATAATCCAATTCCCCACCGACCACATTCTCCTGCTGTAGATGCTGTGATTTCAGAACAACACCCCCCACCTATGTTACAAGAAGTCAATAATCCTTTGAGGCCTATTGCACAGCACAACCCTGTTCTGCCAACCCACTTGAACAACTTCATTGAAGAGAATCCATCAGGAATGCCCTTAGGGGAGACTTTAGGTAGGTGACTTTCCTTTATTTAAATTCAGAGTGTGCAGTTATAACTACATTGAACTGAAAATGAAGGAGGTATTTACCTTTTCAGGCATATTGCTCTGAATTGGGTCATTGTTGGGTTAGTTTCCATAAGTAATGTCATTGAGCATAATTTGCTGCTTGAGGCATGTTTGAATATTCAGCACTTTATTAGAAGATTCATGTTTATATGATTTTTCCATATGATTTAAATAACCAGGTTATACACTGCAATGCAGTTAGTATATAATAGGCCCTAGAATATACTGTATAAAAAGTATTCTTTTTTTTCTGACATAAAGATCTTTAAAAAGGGGCATTAGATAAATTTTTTTTTTAAAACTATTTTTATAGATCGTATGCATGGAAATGTAGCTTTGGAAACAATAAGGCAGCAACAACAAGCCAGGTTACAGCAATGGAGTGAACATAATGCCTATCTCAGTCAAGGCACTATTCCATATCAACACCATCACCATCCTCATCTACCACATCTTCCTCAGCAACCAATTGGATTGCATCAACAGCAGCAAGTTAGGGCAAACTGGAAACTTGCCAGTAATACAGAAGATGAAACAGAGGCAACATACTCAAGGTATTTGTTTACTGAGTCATCAGAGCTTGTATAAAATTGAGCAGTGGGCACCTATCTGTAACACTGTGATCAAGTGCAAGACACTTAAAGGTATTGCTTTTTGCTGCTGTTATTATGAAGGTTAAAATAGTTGGCTTACAACTATGCTTTTCTTATGTGTTATGCTTTATTCTGTTAGTATATTGGGTAGTAAAGCTGTAGTGGAAAAAATACTTTTATGGAGCTTTTCAGTGCTGTATTTGTGGAATAAGGAATGGATAGAGACTAACAACCTTGTATTTATAAAAGAGGTGTCTGAGTGTAGTTAAGGCCTATTTAAGTTGTAAATTCTTCAAATTGAATTAGCAGTCTCAGATTTATGTGCTTGAAAAGAAACAAACCAACCCCTCTCCAAACACTGCTCCCCAATAAACCCCAAACTTTTATTCCTTTTCAAAAAGCCTTTGCTTTTAAAAGCAGATTAAAAAAATGCTTGGTTTTGAGATGGAGCATTAGGGGCCAAGAAAGGAAGCTGTTGAACATAAAGAGAAAAATGGTTCCAGTGGTCATCAGCTTTAATTATGTATATTGTAAAGGCTGGATTCTTAAATTGCCTCTGTTTACTGTCATCTCCCACTATGCTTTATTTTCCATCTGGTTTGTTATAGCTATGGTAAAGCCTCTAAATGCTCTCTTATCTGACTCTGAAGTGCTGAATTGAATATTCTTGACCTTTTGAAGAAGTTTGGACGTATATTGTGCAAGTGAGGGGAATCGCTGATTGTTCTGGTTTTTGCCTCTTAAGAGGTTAAAATTTTCTTTAACTATGTGAAGTTTTTTACTTTGTATAATAAAGCAGGAAATCCTTACCTTAGTTGTCTCTTAAAAGATAACAAAAATTTGATTCTTCTGACTGAAAAGGAAATCTCAAGAGTTATTAAAACTTTGAGATTATTCAGGTAGGTATTTCATCCAATTAATCCTCTTGTGCCTAATTTCTGATTGCTCACAGTCATATCCTTTGAAGTTAGGGTCAGTAAGTGCAAAGATGAGTATATTTAAATTCAGTGTTTTGTGCTTTGAGTTTTCTCAACCTCAAAAAGAGTAGGGTTTCAGCAAAACATTTCTTCTTTTTCTTGATAAGTTTATTCTGTCAATACAGATTCCAGGATTTGCTCAGAGAACTGTCACACCGTGATCAAAGTGAAAGCCGGGACTTAGCTGAAATGCCACCCCCTCAGTCAAGACTGTTGCAATACAGACAAGTTCAGCCCAGAAGCCCACCAGCACTCCCTTCTCCTTCCTGCAACTCTAACCACAGTGGTCACTTTCCTAACTTCACTGAAAACAACAGAGACATTGAAATACCCAGTAACCCTGCATTTCAGCAGCATTTACCCCAAATATACAATCCCTCTTTCTCAATGCCGTCTGAACATATAACCCCATCTCCCTTGAAATACCTGCAACCTGATGGATCGTGGACTTACGCTAACCTACAGCAGAATCACCTTATGGGGCAGGGCTTTCATTATGGTATACCTCCATTGCCCCATAGGTCGCAACAAAACCCTTTTATACAAATACAGAATCATCAGCATGCAGTCGGTCAGGAGCCATTTCATCCACTCACATCTCGAGCAGTATCTGCTTCTTCGCTCCACAGCTTAGAAGAGGTAGGCATTTTTGTCTGCGTATGCAATTGTCATGTCGTTTTAATATCAAATTATATTCTGAAGTGGTCATGAATGCAAAATACCTCACGTATTGAAAGCTCACGCTGGGAATTTCTGTGAGGTAAAAATTTTCTCTGTGGCTTCTCTGTTCACCCTGTGTGTATTTGGGGTTCTCCTCACTGCAGGTATAACATTTTCTCTGCAAAACGGGAGGTCTTGGCTTTTTGAATGTTACTCAGAGTTTTCTTGCAATCCATTGCTCTATTAATCTGCATGTCATTTATCTGGAGTGCAAATTAACCACACCCCAGGTGCAAACTCATGAAATGACTCTCTGGAAAGTCAGCTTGAATCAGCCAGCCAGTTGGCTCAGTGTTAAACTGTGAATATGGTTGAGCTACTTTTCATACGAACTTGAGACCAAAGCAGTACAGTTGTTTTAGCATGGTACAAAACCTGGTTTAATAAATCCCACCTGGCCTGAACTAATTCCATGTAAAGCTATCCTGTGTATTTTGGGGGCTCAGTGTTGGAAATCAGTGCAGAGATATCCAGCTGTGCTGCAATGAATCTGGGTCCAGCACAAACCCTGCCACACCAGAGCTGGCTCTATCCCTCTCGATCTTTTTTTGTTCTGGACTCTGAAAGGGGTGTGTTATGGGATGCAGACTATGCAAGCACATACAACTAGGACAGGTCACGTTTTGAACAGGAGTTTTTAATCCCTGTTGGAATCCTGGGTGCTAAGGAGTGTAGGATATATGGACATGGAGTATGTTGGAGCCAGGTTGTATTCCAGGAATGTCAGAACTAATATTCTCAGATAATCTTGCACTGACTGCATGTAATCCAATATTTGTACATAAAGTTAAGTGGCTTGTTCTGGATGCATTTCTGTCAAGGTTTTTACAGAAGCTACAGGGGGTATCCCTGCTCATCACTATCCCATGTAATACATATTTAATTGGTTTTCAACTTCTGAAAATAGAAAATATTTAGTTTAATGTGCCTGAGCAAAATAACTAGAATTGAATTCCAGTGCATTTTACAAATATCTGTCTTATACAGCTCCAGAGAGGTTAATGGAGTCCTCAGGCCCAGCTAGAGCTGTAGTAAGGTTTGGTTTTATAGACATTTAAAAATTCTATGTCTCAGTCCATTAAGCCATACCACCTTGTATAAAATCTAATACTTTGTGACAACAGTTAATGCCATCAGTACAACAGGACATAGGAACAATGGCTTTTCAGCGGTAATAAACTAATAAATATTCCTGCAGAGTTTGTGACAGCTCTTGCTATCTGAAGACAAATAGAGTGAGCCTTTATGCAATTAGCACAAATTCGTTTTAGTTCTTATTTCTTCTTCCTTTCAAAATATGTGACAGAAATGCCAAATGCAGTAAAAACGTTATAAGACAGAGACTTGCATGTAAAGTTTCCAAGACTGCTAGTTCAGCTGGTAGGTAGGACTGAATATACAAAGAAATTGAAATGCAGCATTAGGTGTATTTGTAACAGAGATCCCTCATATAAGGTAGGTGTCAGGGAGATGTCGTGACTTTTGGTATCCTTACTAAAGTGTTTTCTCAATCACTATTTATAAAACTATTCATTGACTTGATACTTGAAAGCTTTTGCATATGTTTAGTCAAACCAGATTTGAACTGCATATCAAAGGGAATACTTAAGTTATTCTGTCTGGTCCTGTACTTGCAAGTGTCCAGAGCTTTGATAACTTCCTCATTGCTTACCGAAATTGCCCGTTAAACTCAATAAAAAGTGTACTTTTTGGGTGTGATTCAGGCAGTATATTCTGAATTTTGTTTTTTTGTTGTTAAAGAATATCTTCAGGAGAATAGAGTGACAGATATCTTAAGTGCTGTTCCCTTGATATATCATCATAGTGTCGCAGCTATAATGAGATATTACGGTTTTCTTTCATGCACTCTTCTTTCCCTGTCTGTTTTTTGTGGATGATATAATAACAATATTGGGGCATTGCAAGCAAGTTATTTGATGTTTATTTAGCTAATTTTTTATGACATTTCATTAGGATGTTTACTTTTTGCCTTTACCAAGTGTAGATTTACTTCTGTGACTTCGGTTACTTTTGCTCTTGTTTGTCAGTATGGTGCAGAAGGAAGCAAATACTGTGTTTAGTTTTTTTTAAAACGAACTGTAATACAACAGGCTTGCTTTGAATCTTGAGAAAGTGAGAGGGTTGAAAGTTTAGAGGGTCCTTAAATCTGAACTCTTGAAGCCACCAGGTTAATTAGTGGAGTTCCTGCCATTTCATCTACATGATCTGCAGGGTTTATGGAAGCAAGTAATTTCTGTGGTTTCAGATAAAATTCTCTGCACTATTTCTCCTGGGGGCGCACACTTCTCCAGAGCATTTGTTTTGTGTGTACGTACACAAAATCGAGTACAAAAATGTATCGTGCTTCCCCAAATCCTGGTATACAAGTCACTCATTTGTCCTTTGGAAACTAAAAGCCATTTTTTTCCTCTCTACATTGTAATTGAACATTTTGTCTTGCTCTTGTATCTTTCTGTGCTTCCTTTGCTTCCTTTATAAGTGCTGGGCATCTTCCTCCTCACTATGTGACACATCTCCCACGTAGGAGTGTAAGATGTAAAGGTTGATAAGAATTAAGGAATCTCAGTTGGTGCTCTTCACACTTCCTTTAAAATTCTGTGTCTGTTTTGTGTAATTAAAATACACTATCAGTGACTGCAATATACAAAATATAACTTGAAATGTATTAGATTTTTTTTCTAAATGCAAAGGGCTCTTTTTTCCCCCCCCCCCCCCCCCCCAAGGCATTGCAGGGAAAAAAATTGGATGGAAAAATGGTATTTGATACATGCAGTTAAATAAAAGGAGCAAAAGGCCTTTTTTTGTTTTGTTTTTTTGTTTGCAGTATGAACCAAGAGGACCAGGCAGGCCGTTGTACCAAAGAAGAATTTCCTCTAGTTCAGTCCAGGCTTGTTCTGAAGAATTAAGCACTCCTCAAGAGAGTCTTGGTCAGTGTAAAGAGCTTCAGGACCACAGTAACCAGTCATCTTTCAACTATTCATCACCTGAGTTGTGGGTAAACTCCTCCTCATCTGCCCCATACCCAAACATTCCATGCAACGGAGCCAACAGAGCAGTTCCACCCCGGGAGTTGTTAGGTAGGTACAGACTTGACCTTTGCTTCTCTGCTTCTCTCTCTGCTCCATTAAGTAGACTGTTAAGGCTGGAGTGAGCAAGTCTAAATGAAAGGGTTGGGGTTATTTTTTTTTCTTTTCACAAAATGTTTTCTGCCATCTCTTCAAATCCCGGAACTAATTTAAGCAAAGATTTTTGAAGTATTCATTGTTTTAGTAGTTAAAGGTTTGCTTAGAGCAATCCTATTTTCATTTGCTATCTTGCTAACGTTCTGGTACATTGCTGATGTCTTAAGAAGAGTACTGTTAAGTATTTGTCACCTGCAAAAACCAATATTACTCAGTCTTCTCACAAAAGTTCTAGTAAACCCACATATTCTCTTACAGTAGTTTCAAGTGCAACTGAGTTTTTGCTAAAAGGAGCTAAGGTAACTGGTGGGATTTATTTGCGAGATAGGTTATTTGTTTGCAGAATCAATCATATTTCTTGTTGATATTACAGTTTGGGGGAGAAACAACATGAACTGAATTAGTAATCTCAGTGTATTTCCTAGTAAATTCTGGTACTTCATCAAAGTAATGATGAAGTTTAAACTCTCACCGTGGAAGAATCACGCTGGAACCTGGTTTCCCTGGTGGTAGTAGCAGTGCTGATTGGTTTAGCAGAGAGAAACTAAATTAACTTTTCAGTGATTAAAAAAAGCTGCAAGTAGAGAGTTGGAGCAGCGCAGCTATTCTTCTGTTCTCCATATTTTTAATGTTTGTGAAAAACAAAATTACCAGGATAGTACAGTTTCTTCTCCATGATTTTGCTTTAAGGATCTCCAATGATAATTTTAAAAAAATAATAAAAATATGAACAATCTTCCAGTGTGAATATTAAAAACAATAAGATGAAAAAATATTTATAAGCAGGTTTTATTGTTCTTAAAAGATCTAATTGCTTTTGGCCAAATTGTATAAATCTGAAACATCTTGTAATTTCATAGTATAGTAATTATGAAGTAGAAACATGCAGTGTAGGCTGAATGAAAAAAAGCTGTTCATATCAGCGACAGTGCTCAAGAGTTAAGTTCCTAATGTGCATTTTCATTTCCAAAGTGTGAAAATGTTATTTTACAAAAACATATTTATGGCACTATCTCTTGTGCTAAGTTCAAAACTTCAAGCTCAGGGCACCTCCTTCAATCTATTTATATTTTTACTGAAAATCAAGCAGCTGAATGCATGATATTATGTGTCATCAAGAGTGGCATCCATCTCTGAAGTTGCTCTCTAGACTCTGTGGTTATCTAATAGGAGCTCAGGAACGCAAGCAAGATTACGCTGGGATCGGCTGATACCAGATTTCCTTGCTTTAATGTAAAGATTGAGGACATGTTTGTGAGTAAAATCCTCAGAGGAGATATGCATATGCAAAAAGTACAATCTGTATACATTTGCTGTCAAATGATAGATCCTAAAGGAAAGGGGCAAGTTTTGACTAGTATCTGCACCTGCTATGAAAATATTTTTATTGTAGTTAAGCATGATTTCTGTTTTGTAAATAAATATATATGCAACATTGCCTTCAATCTAATGGTTCATGCAAACAAATCTCCATTTTTATGGCTGCTCTGCTTTTCTGCAGTTACAGCTCACTGGCTATAATGGTCATATTTAAAGCCCAAATGTGTTTTATAGTGCTAAGGGTTAATGACCAATAACTTCAGTGTTTCTGGTTACTATTGATTTTTATCCATGAAATAAAAATCCATGAGAATGAGATGTTATGAACTAGTCCTGTGCCTGTATTTGTTGCCTGAGAGTGAGCAATCATGACACCAAGACCGTTCAAGGGCTTATAGTTCCTATACATCAGAAGTGGCTGTGGCACAAGTATTTGGTTATATCATTGTGGATTTATGGAGTGCAAGGAGAGCTGCTCTGAATTGCTCAGTGTTGTTANAAGCCATGCTGGCTGGGCCTGATCCCCTGGTTGTCCCGCACCTGCCCGGTGAGCTCACTCAAGATGAGCCGCTCCATGATCTTCCCCGGCACCGAGGTCAGGCTGACTGGCCTGTAGTTCCCCATATGCAGGCACTTTCCAAAATTGCAATTTGAGAGCTTGATTTGCATTGCTTTTTCTGTTGATGGAAAGAACATGATTTAAGTTCTTATTCAGTATGTTTATTTCATATTTTTTCTTCAGTTAGACACCTCTACCACACATAGCTTTCACCTCTGGCCCTGCTTGTCATTACTTGTCTTCTCTTGAGCGCTATGGTTATTTTGGGGAGGTTTTTTTCTTGTGTTCTGGGGTTTTCTTGGAATTGTAGCACGCCTAGCAAAACTGTTTTGCTTATGTTCTTTCCACGTTCATTCTTCTACAGTTTGGGTTGTGGCCTCTTGGGGTTTTTTCTGAGTACTTTATCAAAACCAAAAGCCTATGTGTGACCTTTCCAGTGAGAAACTTAACTATATACTTGGGTTTTTCTACTTTTGTACTCATTTGATGGTACGCTTTTGTATGTGCACTTTAAAAATAACATATACATTTAAAGATTGAAATAATTACACAATGTATCTGTTGCCCAACTCCTAGGCTATTTTAGATAGAACATATACCTGCATTTCAGTGTAGAGTTTCTCTAGCTATGCAAGACAGCAGAATTCTCCAGACAAAAGTAAGATACCTCATTAGGATTCAGGAAATTCACCTGAAAGCAGTTTTATACCTATGGTTTAAAGCACCATTTTTTCTGATCGTTACAGGAGTTGTTAAATGTGGAGCAAGAACATATCAATTAGCAGGAATGCATTCAGAGTAAAATATCAATGATTAGTTGGTTGGGATTCAGGACTCTGAATTGCTGTTTGAAAATGAATTATATATGGTGCTGTAAATTTTAATTTTAGCCTATTAAGCTATAAAGCAAGAAGAATGAAATAGTCTTTGTGCTGTCTCAGTGGATAAAGTGTTTAAATTAGAGTATATCCCATTCTGAAGCAGCTTACCTTCAGTGCATCTGTTAAATCCGCCTGTGCAGAATTGCAGGTTCAGTGTTATGAACTCTGTAGGTGCATGCACATGGAGAATATGTTTAATAACGTCAGCCCTCTCGGCATTGCTGACAAGGATAATACAAGACCGAGTAGTTGGAAATGAGGCTAGATAACTTAACTTAATTATAAAATTTTCTAGGACCAAGAGTGGCTAAACACAGAAAATTGCTGGTGGTGGGGGGGAAGGTTACCAGAAGAGGTAGTTTCGGTAACCTTCAGTTCTTGCTTTGGGGTTACTATAGATAGATTTCTTAAGTCAGAGCTGTTCACTTAGGCAAACTCTGGTTACTCCTTTCGCAGCTCCACCGAAGACGGTCAAGCCCCCAGAGGAACACCTGAAGGCCGAAAACATACAGCTATCCAATTCCTTCAACTACAGCGTGCTACAACATCTTGGCCAGTTCCCACCTCTCATGCCCAACAAGCAGATCGTCGAGTCGAACAGCAACAGCCAGCAGAACGCTGGTGGGAGCAAGCCTGTCATGTCCTACGCAAGTGCTCTGCGGGCTCCGCCAAAGCCCAAACCTCCTCCTGAGCAGACAAAAAAGAATAGCGACCCTTTGTCTTTGTTTCAGGAACTTAGCCTAGGTAGTTCATCAGGTAGCAATGGCTTTTACTCCTATTTTAAATAATCAGATTATTTTTTTTAGAGAGAATTTAATTTTTATTTGTGTCAGTAGATCTAAGATAGTTGGGGCTTCACCTGTAGTTGCAAATATTCCCTTTGTTTATATTAGTAAATATATCCTCACTTAATTGCTTTGCTGCTAGACTTGCAACTAATTTTTTTAATTATATTCCATTATTTTGCATTTTTTGATGTGGGTCGGTTTTTTGGAAGCTTTTCTGTAGGAAAACACACACACGTTATTTTTTAATTTGTGTAATGTTAATGATATGTTGCATTAAACTAGCAGCTGAGAGGTTACCTGTGCAACTTTAAAAAAGGGGGAAAAAAAAAAAAAAAAAGAAAAAAGAAAAAAAGTAAAAAAAAAGTTTGTCTAAATTGTATTTAAGAAGATTGTAAGTAGCATTTACATTTATTCAATAACATTAGCATACTATGCTGGGTTTCTGTACCAGAAATGGCCAGTTAATGTAAAAATGTATGTTATTTCTGCTTAAATTCATTTAAATTTTTTTTTTTAATAAAGGTGCAGCATCTTCTAAATACTTTCAGTTTTATCAGCTTTTTTGTGAAGGGATGCTGCATTCTCAGACTTTTATAGTTTTAGATTCTGTATGATGTGGTATTGTATTTTCCATCCACTGTAGGGTAAAGTAAAGGCATTCTTTGCAGACACCTATGCCATTGTTTGGAGACATTCAGATAAAAAGTATTGGTATACTTTAAAATAAACAATAAAAAAAAACAAAAAACAAAAAAAAACCAACAAAAAAACAAAAAAACTCTACATTTTATTTTTGGACAAGCTAGTAATATAAGCTTGTTTGAAAAGTTAATTTGATAGGTTTTTTAAATGAATCATGAAGCTGAAAATAAATTTTTAGGTATGTTGGTGCTTAGTAGATTTAATAACTATTTTAAAAAAATGCGTGAATTTAGTAAAATACTTTTTTGTTTGTTTGTTTAATTTTTTTTCCACTATGCATGTGTAAATGTTTGTAATCTGGCTTTTTCCTCCCCCCTTCTCCAGTGGTATAAAGAATTGTGCCGCTTTAATTTTTTTTTTTTTTTTTTTTTTCCGGTAAAACTTTTGGTACATTATTTGATGTTTACATTAAAATGTGACATTATACAAGGAAATTCAGATATTTTGCTAACTGTTTTGTTTGAGGAACATCATTAAAGAAGAGATTTAATGTTTGTCAAAGCTGTATCCAAATTAATCTAAATCTTTCGGGGATAAGAATGGTTACCAGGTTATTTATCTATATGAATTCTGCTAAGTTCTCCACAAACCTGGCCCTTTAGGAATACAAACTGAAAAAAAAAAAATTATGGGATATTTAAAAATTAAAGAAACAAGTGTGAATGAGAACTCAGAAGATAAACTTTGTCCATAAAGATTTCTGGTCTTGCACACTGTTCATACCTTTGCAGCTGGGGAGATAGAGAGGGGTGTTTGTATAGTTTCTCCAGATAAGTAGTCCTCCTTTTACACTTGAAAAAATAACTTTAAATCTGGGAAATATTTTACAGGGATTGAACTGAGTGTGTTTGCAGTATTCCTCCACTTATTACATACAAGAATTAAAATTTTAGAGCTGTGTGGGGGTGACTTCAGATTTTTACAGCTGTCCATGGGACACCTTACTAATGAGCAGTGTCTGCTGCTGTATTCAATCAGATTTTTGCTCTGGTTACAATCAGGTTTTTTTGCATTTGACTTCCATGTTTTAAGGCAAGGGTCTTTATGTAATGGGCTTGATTTAAACTCAGTACACTGCAGAGGTTTGCGTATAAATTTTTTATTATAAATTTTTGCTGGTTCATGATTCAGAAACTTAATCTGAAAAATTTTTTCCTTCTTTTTGCTGTAAAGAAAACCATGCATAACTCATTAATTTATTTCCTAATGTCTATACCAAACAAAAGATGCTGGGGGAGGGGAAAGCCCTGCCAAGTTATGCTTAGCACTTCAGCATATGGCATCAAATCAAGAGGACCCAAAAATGAGTAGAGGCCAAATTCTGCAACCTTGAATCAAGCAAGACTACTGTTGAATGGGTTTTTGCCGAGCTGATGGCTGCAGAAATAGGTCCATGGGAAATTCATTTGCAAGGACCGGGCGTGTGCTCAGTGTAAGTTAGTCTCAGTCTTTTTATTTCAGTGGAGCTGTGCCAGTTCTCCTCAACAGAGCGCCTGGCACTGCTCTGAGAGAAGAAAAATCTGTGTGCCTGAACGTTATAGTCTGTGAAGAGTTCTTGATGAGATGTGCAAGACTATGACAGAGGAGAGGTAGGGTTCAAATGCACTTCACTTCGCCGAGTCGGCATTGTAATTTCAGGGGTTTCAAAATCACTCATTTATATGGAGCAGTCTTTTGATTCTGTTCACCATATTTGAATATTAAACTAATAAACATCACTTGTTAATTTACTGCTATCTGTCAATTAGTTAAGGGGGAGATGGTCGCATCTCGCCACATTTTATTCTGTTTTACGCTGACCTTTTATCTACGCTGAAAATATTATGGATAAAGGAGCATTTTCTCTCTGACTTACAATTTCAATTCTATAACTTTATGGAAATCCCTGCTGGTTTTGGTTCTAAATTTCCATAAGTGCTCTCACCCAGGAGTTTAAGGATGGTATGGTAGAGATCTTCTGACTATCAACTTTGGAAATGTTTAGCATAAATCAGTTGCATTTCTTAGAGTTAATTTTTTCCCGAGATTATTTATTTTGAAATGTCTTGGCTAGCCATTACGTGTCACACATATAGTCCTGAGTGGGATCTTTTGTTTTTAAAGCAAATTATCCAATGTTTACTGAAGTCACAACTGTTTAAAAAACCCCAAAACTGTATTGTAAACTCTTCTAGGGCTTTAATTGAACTCCTTCTAAAATCAAATTAAGGCTTACAGATGGCTCCAGTGGGCACTGGCTCAGGTTGCCCTGTAAATATGGAGCTGTTACAATTACAGTGAAAATTCAAAATTATGAGTTTAGATTCTTGGTTTGTGTAAATTGTCTCAACTCAGAAGAAATGAATGGAAGCTTGGGCATATACACCAACTGACTGTTCGGCTCCTTGACTTTTTTATGGCTAAAATGTCACACTTAATGTACAATTAGTGCCAAATCCCGTGCTCCTTGTCCAGGAATAAACCCCCATTGTTGTCTGTGGAAAATTTAAATGACGTGGTCATCCTGATCTAAATTCAGAAAGCTTGTAATTAGTATCAAGAATAAGTTCTAGTTTTATTCTCTTTAATTCCAGTTTTTCCTGAGAAAAATCTGGATGTCTCATGGGAGGTTGTCAGTGTGGTGTTAAGAACTAATAAAGAATTGAGAGATTTAAAAAAAGTTATTTGAACTCTTAAAAAATAAAACCTTTTTTTGCATTTCAAATAGCGCTTCTACCCTTTAAAAAGCTACTTGCTGAATGCAGCTGGTAGGTTTCCCTGTGTATATTTGAAGACTGAATTCTTATGAAACTGCAAGCTTGAAATGTGACCTTACTAAGTCAGAAAAAGAAACTGGAGGAGATGCTGCTCACTTCCGTGAGCACAGAGGTAACCTGGAGATGGATTATGAAACAACGTTTACATCTTTTGACGGTATAGTACTTTCCTTTGGTGTCCTGGGTAAGCTTTGTTATGGTGTGGGATATGAATGTGCTTGTCCACAGCTTGCCTGGTTTGCTCATGCCTTTCCTGCCTGCAGTCATCAACCTGTTTCTGAAAAGAGCTCCGCTGCTGCTGAGGTCTCAGGCAGAGCTTTTGTGGTACATCCCTGTCTTGCTTCGTTAGTTCTCTGGCCGCCGTAGGCTCTTCTGTTGTGTGCTGGTCTCCCTTCTCCGTAGGACACTTAAGAGCAGTGGATCCACCTGGGGACGCGTTCTCAGGTCTGTCCACAGCGTCAAGCTCCTTGTAACGAAGAGCATGTCATAGGGACAGTGCCCCTCTCCATTCTGTCTAGCATAAATCTTCACCCTTTATAATGCTTAGCTGCTATTCAAATGGCAGCCTTAAGTGTTTCCACAATAGACCTAATAAATAGCTGTTATGCATAAAAGCTGGCTAGTTAGAACCAAAGCCCTTACATCCATATTTTCTCCTGGAAGTTGTCATCTAGTATAGTTGGTACTGTTTTACTTAATTGTATGGGCGGTGGCATTACTGACCCTTAGCAATATATGAGTGCTTCCATTGACTTTACAAACCCTGTGAGTACTGTTCCCTACTTTGATTAATTAACGTTTTGTTCCCTGATTTGTCAAGTTCAGCTGGGTTTTTTTGCAGAGATCATGCTCTATAAGCAATTCTTTTGCTAAGTGTATATCTCTACTATAAGTAGCGCTGAGAGCAGTGTGTTTGACCACTCTAAATTTTCTTTTCAGAGTGAACGCAAGCATATCAGAATCCGCACGTTTCCGGAGCCATGAGCCCGTGATGCTCATGCTCTGCCTGTATCATTGTTCAACTCATTTAATTTGTTTTGTTAGTTTTTTAAGTCTCTAGTTTTCCTAGAAAAACTGCAGACAATTAACTTGTCAAGACGGATGGTGGTGATCTATGATGCCTATAAAAAATTTGCTCATCATATTCCTTGACATGAAATATGGGCTATTTCTGTCGGTATAGCAATCCTTGAGCCAGTATCTTTTTGTGGTTGTGTCAGGGAACAAGGATTGAATCATTTTAAGTTCTTTTCTTTCATTCAAGTAAAGTAAAAGGATTTACAGCAAATGTGGTGGAAACAGTTTGGTGTGGGGGTTTTGGCAACTTTAGCTTTAGTTGAGAAATGTTGAAAAGTTTTACCTCATTAAGGATTAATAGATGCTTCTGATAAATTACAGAAAATGCTCTGTCATCTGAATTATCCAAGACTACTTAAAAGATGCCAGTCCATTTTCCGTAAGACTTGCTCCCTCCTGAAGGGCAAATACTTTCACAAGACTTGCTGTAAAGCCATTGCGGTGTTCTCGGTGAGACCAGTGGTAGTGGGCACAAAACTGAACCAGAGCCCTGGGGTGCCGCCCTGCCAAAACAGACTTGTGCTGCTGGTTTTATTACAAAAGGAAGTAGGCCAGAAATCAGAGTTTATTCCCTTCTCTGCATTTCTTTGCAGAAAGCAGAAGAGCGTCTCGGTGTATGTCTAGATGCAGAGTGTGCATATGTGATGTCTGTATGGCTTGAATTTATGTTCAGTAACTTCACTGGAGCCAGAACGTCGATCAAGTATGACAAAGCAAGAACAATCTGATCCTCTAGTTCAGTCAAAACTAAGACTTGATGTTCTTTTCTTGCCCCTTGGTGATAATGGAAAGGGGAAATAATTTGAGTAGATGACTTTAAAACAGATGCTGCTGCTATGGGTGTAGTTTGTGATACAGAGCAGCCTAATACTCCAGTATTTAACTTGTAAAAATAATAGAACATTTGAAGGGGCACTGTCCCACCACGGAAAGCAGAAGCTTATTTTAAGTGAAGTTTGAAATGAGGTTTATGCTATAAACAGTTTCTGCACATTGGTCAGGTTCCTGGCATGCAAATGTCCGGAATAGCTGGATCAAGCCCAAGGGCTCAGTGTTAATCTCCAAGGCCCTCCCTGGGGCTGGCGGGATGTGGCGCTGCAAACAGCCGTCTCTTGGCGTTGGTGACCTGTTGTATTGGGTATGTTCTTCAAGAGCTATCAAGCCCAGGAGAGAAAGTGCCCCTCTGCAGCGGGGCCAAGGATCTCATTGCAGGGGGGGGGGCAAAACTTCTTGATCTGTCAGACCTTCTGGAAACAATTTCCACAACTGTCAAAGTAAGGAGAAAAAAGAGGTGACGGCCACAAGGAAGCGACAGAGTAGAAAGGGATCAGTGAAAAAAAGAAGTAAGCGTAAGCTGTACCTTTATAAACTACATATCGGGCTGGTCAAACACCTGAGCATCATGCACATGCTGGCACTTTTCAGGCATGCGCTAAGGGAAAAGTAGGGGTTTATACCAAGATTTCTGAATGAAACCCTCACTTCATGCATCTGTCTGTGCTCCCTCGTGTGCTATAAACCCGGCTGACCTGCGAGCTCTTCGTGAGCTCTTCCTGCCCGGCCTGGCTGGGGCTGGGTTGTTACTGCTGGGGCACCTCCTTGCAGATAAATGCTGTTCTGAGAGCTCAGCTAGCTGCTTGCTAAACAGGCAGTTTTGTTTTTCAGGGTTGTTAGTCTGGCACCTTTTCTGCACATTAAATTCACACAACACAGCATTTGGGAAGCGGATTCTTTCCGCGCCTGGTGCCTAACAGCAAATCTTACGTAAACAAAAAACTTCACGTCTTCTGTTGGGTTGACTTTGTGATTTAGCACTTGGGCTTTGTAGTGTGGTGGGCAGGCTTTAGCAACCAAAATCTCACAATACCCTGTCATGTGCGATACCCCGGGGCACCTCGGTGCGGGTGCCCTGCGGAGGGGACGGGCAGTGATGTTGGTTTACGGAGTGGCAAATGGCACGTGCCCAGGGCACCCATGACCAAAGGTGTCCGTGTGTCTGGTAGTGGCAGGACCAACGTTTGGGATTTCCTGGTGGCTGGTGGTAGTTACTTGTTCTGTGAATTAATTTGCCTCTTCGTCTCCCTGGTGCGTGTTTCCCACTCGGTTCTTAGGCCACCTCCCAAACCCACGTGTGCTCCTTTTCCTTGCGTAGCAGCCGGGTTCCCATCCCCGTTGGCTCTGACGACTCCCCGCCAGTGAGGACGTTTCTTTCGCATTTTCATGCTGCATTCCGGAAGTTTTGGTGGCCGTTCCCTGCTATTTGCTCAGCTGAGAGAACGAAAACTCAAACTGGTTACAGCTCCCCTCCCCCCTTATATTCTTTTTCCTTTATGAAGGCCAACTACTTTTATTAACTCTCTCAAAACACATTATTGGCTCCCTGGCAGAGAGATTTGGATATGGCAGAACAAACCTGCTGTAAGAGCACTGTGAATACCAATGACCGATTTAATGGAAGGGTCCCTCATCAGCATTTCTTAATAGCTGGAAAAAGAAAATGAAGTCATCCACATGCTTCTCAGTCTTGCAGGGACCGTACCAAGTAGTGCATGATGGAAAAGCCTCAACTTACAGCAGACAGACAATAAAGCTCAGCGAGTTTAAGAGCTTTAGGAGGCATCTAGCTCAGCTGTCTGAGTTGCTGTTTGTGGGTGTAGGATCTCGCTGCCGTGAGCTGTGTGTTTTCTCTGCCCCATGAGTAAAGTGAGCACAGAGAGGCTGTAAAACCTCTGGATCCAGGCCAAACCCCAGCACTCACTGGGGATCTTTCCGTTGCCCTCACTGGGGCTTGGACGAAGCGGTTCAGCCCTGGCACGAGCAGGAGTGCGCATGGGATGGGTGAGATCTTCCAGGGTCTGTTTTTCTGAAATATGTATGTTCTTGCTCATGAATATCACAAAGGGGATGTGCTAGGTTGAATTTAGCTGTTATTGCCATTTAGCTATTAATTGGCAGGCTCCCGTGCTTGCCATGGGGCTTGCTTGCCTTACCGTATGTTAGAGTCTAGTGCTCGTTAGTGGCTGCTTTCTGCTTTCACTGCTTGCTGTACTGCTTATCACCTTACTCTGCTGTGCCTGGGAATATTTTGATAACAGCAATGGTGACGCGCCTGGGCTGGCAGACGGCCAGGGCATCACTGCTGTTTCTGTGCTGCTGTACTGGACAGGCTGGAACTCCACTGTGAACTCGAGTCGAAGGGACTGTGACCTGTGGATGAGTCCGTGTGGGAGCAGGACACCCCGAAACATCTGTGGCCATGAATAAGTCCACACCAGAGCAGGTATATCTCGAAGTGTCTGTGGCCGTGGTTATGTCTGTGCCACAGCAGGTATGCCTCTGAAGGGATTGTGGCCCAAGGATAAGTCCACGCCGGAGAAGGTACACCTCGAAGTATCTGTGGCTGTGGATAAGTCCATGCCGCAGCAGGTACACCTTGAAACATCAGTGGCTGTGCATGAGGTCATGCTGGAGCACCTCAAAAGCGTGTGGCCATGGATAAAGCCATGACAGAGCAGGTACGTCCCTGGAGGGACTGCAGCCATGGGTAAGGCCATGCCAGAGCAGGTTTACTTCCGAAGGGACTGTGGCTGTGGCTAAGGCTGCGCTGGAGCAGGTATATCTCTGAAGGCACTGTGGCCCATGGAGAAGGCTACGCTGGAACAGGCGCACCTCGAAGCGACTGTGGCTGTGGATAAGTCTATGCCGCAGCAGGTATACCCCTGGAGATATTGTGGCTCCTAGATAAGGCTCCACTTGAAGGAGGTACTCCTCTCAGGGACTGCAGTCTGTGGATAAGTCCAAGCCGGAGCAGGTGCAAGGGGAGGAGTTCATTGCAATGTTAAACCCGATGGTCTGGTCCAAAGGGACCAGGGGTGGAGATTGTAATGGAAATACCTTTAAATTGTTGTAACCCAGGATTTGAGTTGCATGTTATGGGAATTACTATAGCAGGAACCACCTGAGCCAGCGGAGGAGAAGCCTTACAAGAAGCAGTGCAAGTGCAGCAGTGACCTGACCTGAGCTGGCTTTGGTGCCCAGTAACTCCACGCAACACACCACCTCTCCTGTCCTGAGTGACCACCATAACAGATGGAGCCCAAAGTCATGGAGTGAATGAACTCAGTGGACATTTTACAGACGTTTTACAGGGGTGGTCCATAGACTAAGGGAATGATATCTGTGTATTGTATCAAAGGTTGGGAAGAGGGGTGGTGGGTAATGAGAATGTATTGGATAGTGTGGGACCTGAGCATGATGTAAATGGTATGGAATAAGGGTTGGAGAACGTGCTGGTTTTGGCTGGGATAGAGTTAATTTTCTTCATAGTAACTAGTACTGGGCTGTGTTTTGGGTTTGTGCTAAGAACAGCATTGATAATGCAGAGATGTTTCAGTTGTTGCTCAGTAGTGCCTACACTAGTCAAGGACTTTTTCAGCTTCCCGTGCTCTGCCAGGTGCACAAGGAGTTGGGAGAGGGCACAGCCGGGACAGCTGACCCCAACTCACCAAAGGGATATTCCATACCGTATGACGTCAAGCTCAGTATATAAAGCTGGGGGAAGGAGGAGGAAGGGGGGACGTTTGGAGTGATGGCGTTTGTCTTCCCAAATAACCGCTACGTGTGACGGAGCCCTGCTTCCCTGGAGATGGCTGAACACCTGCCTGCCGATGGGAAGCAGTGAATGAATTCCTCGTTTTGCTCTGCTTGCGCGCACGGCTTTTGCTTTACCTATTAAACTGTCTTTATCTCAACCCACGAGTTTTCTCACTTTTACTCTTCCGATTCTCTCCCCCATCCTACCAGGGGGGAGTGAGCGAGCGGCTCTGTGGGGCTTAGTTGCCAGCTGGGGTTAAACCACAACAGGCAGTAAGCAGCTCCTTGGCAGGGCAACAAGTTGGCACGTAAGGATAAGAAGTCACCTAGAAATTACTTTGTCCCAGAAGCAGCATTGCAAGAGAGGGATGGTGCTTCAGAAGAGGTGGGGGCAAAGGGCTTCCCAGGGCCACAGGATCCATGCCACCGGTCTACATGGGGCGATGAACTTAGACCCACGTGCCCAAACCTTGCTTACCTCAACCCATTGCATGTCCAAGGTGAGGTCATTTTGATGATGATGGCTGATGTGGGAATGCCTTTGTGCCTGCCAGCTGCTTTGCTTAGCTTAATCTGCATTGTGTGTGTTTGGGTATCCCAACCTGGGGTCAGCCGCCGCAGGGGTCACAGCAACTCCTTTCTTTTCTGTTGTTGTCATGTGTAAAGGATCTCCCTAGAAACTAGCCTCCGTTTCCCCGAACAATGAAAATGCAAATTAGGAATGTCAGCTCTGTACCCAAAAATAAGATTTCAAAACCATTTAGCATCTCACAGTGGTTCAGTGACAACTTGAAGACTTGCAGTTGTCTCTCATGATGAGAGACAAGGCAGAGTTCCCCAGCTCATACTCAGCTCTGAGCACCAATGAATGCTTTATCCCAGAACTTTATAATATACATGTTATTTGTAGTGCTTTTCAACTTCAAAGAGCTTGAAAAATATTAATGCAACTTCACAAAAGGCTTCTGTTCTCACTGCCACTGTACTGATGGGAAAATGGAGACATGCCTGAGTCTGGCTGGGGGCTGCTGGGGCTTGGCAGGGCCATGGGCAACCCCTCGCACCAGCACAAAATTGCTGGGTAATTTCTTGAAATGTTTGAACATGTCACGATTTCTTCAACATGATCAGAAATTTTCTGTTCTGAATTCTGTCTGTTTTTCTTTAGAATTGTGGACAGGTAAGTGCAGAGGGAAGGACACTTTGGTTTCCTTTTCTCCTGCTTTTTAAATGATCGGGTGAAAAAACTGCAATGTAAAACACATGCTTTTTTCTACTTGGGGGGGGAAATGCTGAGCAGACTCTGAAAATTGAACTGTAAAAAAAAAAAAAAAAAAAAAAAAAAAGACACCCACCTCTTGGTGCTGGGGGACCGTGATGGTGCAAAGGGCTCGGCCGGAGGGGCTGGGTGAGCGTGTGGGGCTCGGGGACCCCCAGTCCCCACCCAGTGCTGCAGGCGGCCACGGCAGCCAGCCTCTGCAGCATCCCCCATCAGCGATGCCTCGGGCATACATTTCTTCAAGTATGCATCAACAGCGATGCACTTTTGCAGTATTTTCGGGGCTGAGTCTCCTGGGTGTTTCAGTCTAAGTCCTTTCTTCTTGGCAGCTACCTTGAAGGATTTTTCCTAAAATGTAGTTTTATATATGTATGGAGTGAGCAAAGCACGTATTCTTAAAAGCCCATTCACGAGGAACAAATGAGAGCTCCGTACAGTAAATACCATCCGGCATTACACTGTCATTCTGGACCTAGCAGAATTTGATGGGCCAAATGATTCATCCATCAAAATCATTTTCCAGAAAATCATGCTACTGGCAGATTATGCTTTTTATTAAAGGAAAATATCGCTCTTAATGTTCAGTACTTCTGTGCTTTGCCATCAAAGTTTGAGCAGAACAAAAACTATATCTTGCAGGTTTTTGGTGCATAATTCAAAAGAATGGGCCTGCAGGGTGTAAATTTGTAGCAGAAACTTTTATCCCAATGCTAGGCAAAGGTGGTGGGGTTTTGTTTGTTTGTTTGTTTGTTTTTCTTTTTTCAGATTTTAACAGTTTGATAGAATAGCATAAGGATCTCCAACTTACTCCAGAGTGGTGAGCTAACCCTTCTTAGGGAGGTAGAGTACGGCATGAATGGGGAAACAGACTCCCCACGGAGCTAGAATTTCTCATTGTCTCTCTCTGACCAAGTGAGGTGTAAAAGCCTGATATCCCGCACAGACCTACACCCAACTACACCAAACATCTCCCTAAGAAAGCTGTCTTCTCTGTGGCACGAGCTGTCTCACACACAGATTTTCCCCCAACTGCATCAGCGCAGGGCATCCCTAAACTGGCGCAGAGCCGTGCCATTCACCCACGCCCCACGCTGGTGCTGAATGCCCTTTCTGCTTTCTTTTAAAAAAAAAAAAAACCCCCCAAAAAAACCCCAACAAAGCAATAATTCCAATTGAACATGCCTTGGTTCAGTAATGACTTAGTTAATGGAGTGCACATTGTATAGTGAGACCCAGATATTTTAAAAAATACAAATCTTTTCAGAACGCTTTCTGGGTTTGTTTTTTTTTTTTTTTTCATGGGTGCTGGGAACATCAGTGCTCCGGTTCTGCATCCATGCAGGTCTCCCAGGGGTTCTGGGGGAAGCGAGGCAGTGCAATCAGGAGGAGGGTGATGCCACAGATGAAGAGCAGGACGAAGGAGGCGCAGGCACAGGCGAAGGACCAGGAGTAACTGTACTCAATCCAGACTGTCTCCTTGCTGTCGATCATCCTCTTCACGGATTGTCTCATGACTTCAACAGAGATGATGATGCAGAGACCTAAAGGAAGATAGGAGCAGTGGGTTGAATAACCAGCTGTCAATTTTTCATTCTTAATTAACCACCTCATCTGTCTTTTTGCACACAGGAATTGCACTGAGATTCACAGGTGAGTCATTGACTGCTTGAAGGAACCAACGCTCGCAACTGCTTAGAGCTCTGCTATAACCCAGGCTGTCCAAGTTGGCCGGTGACTTGTTCAGTGTGATCTTTTAGGCAGGCTTGGATGGGAAACTGAAAGTGGTGGAGGAATAATTACATTCCCTAGGGAGCTTTCCCAAAGGCTGAATAAGAGTTTTATTGAGGTGGCAATTTGCACCTCTGTCTTTCAGTCATTGTGGCATGTCAAGGTATTACTAGCTCACGTAAAAATGCAGGCTTCATGGTTTTGGGAGACAGCTGTGTGTTTTGGGCCTGGATCAGCTGTTTCTTGGTTTGAGTCTTAATAAATGAGATGATAGAATAGTGTATATCCCTGGGTTAGGCTGGGGCCAGAACTGAATGTGTTAGAAATGCCCCTTTTAAAGGTAGTTGGAGAAAATACAGACAAGCTGCTGGGTAATGCTTGCTGAGCAGGACCTTTTCAGAGCCCTTCAGCTGGAGCACCACACAGGGACTTGTAGTCTGACTGTGGCTAGGAAGAAAATGCCACTTTCAGGGCATTTTACAAGTGTCTCCATCCTCCCAGGATCTAAGTTTCTCTATGTTGTCCTATGAACTGAGTGCAAGTATGTGAGCACCGAGCCTCCTACCTGCGAAGGTGTAGAACATGGATGCTGGCTTCAGCAGATAGTCCCTCTTCTTCCTGAAGGATAAGAGGACGCAGATTGTTCCGATGATTGCAAAGCCAACGCTGAAGATGGCAATGGCTGCAGCTGAAATGCTGTATTCTGCCAAAGCAAAACAAACACCAAAAAATGCAAGTGTCTGCAAATTTTGAGCACGCTCCCATCAGCTGTTATGACTTTGCAGTAGGTCACTTGGAGAAATATGTATCCTCCCGCTGCTGTGGAGAGGTGGCTCTGGTGAATTGAATATTTTCCTCAAATAAAAGCAGGGGTGAGTATTGGCCATGTATCTTTTGAATGCAAAGGGTACAAAAACAGAGCAGGAGGGGGAAACACTTTCTGAACATGTACTGAAAGAGCAAATGGCACCTGTATTGGTCTGATGAAGCTCTGGGCTGGAGTTGTTTTAGCTGTGCTGCATAGATGTTATTGTTGAAGCCTTACTGGGCTCCATGCTCTCATTTCTTCCATTGCTCCACACTCTGCTCTCAGAGTAAATAGGCGGCTCTATGCTATTTTTATTCCAGGTCTGTATTGCAGAGCCCCAACAAGGCCCCCATGCATGGTGCCTATGTTGTACCGATGCAGAAAGGCAACTGTATGCTCCATAGGGCTCAGAAAAGGAGCAGGCAAAGCAGGCAGGAGGCCAGAGGTGAAGTGTTCGTGTACCCCCCCCCGCTCCTTTAAGACGATGGTTTCTAGCTCTACGAAAGCCCAGCTTCTTCAGGGCATACGATTAAATCCTCCATAAAATGTCCTGGTTTTTGCTAAGCCAGCTAAGACGTGCGCCGGACGCTTCCCCCAGCTGAAGCACAGTTCAGTGCCTGAATGGAGGGGAAGAACTGCTAATTGAATAATTCAGGCCTTCATTTACATATTGCATTCATTTTCAGATTAGTTTAATATTTAACACATGTAGCCATGTGTGAACATCACAGTGCCTGATGGTATTTGCCTTTCAAGCCATTAAAAAAAAAATATCTCCCAGGCAAAATCATGAAGAATTTTTTTGCCTGTTACTAATTGGCTCCCATCAAAACGAAGCTATTTCTGCGAAAGGGAACAGCAGATCACTCTTTGTTCTTATTGCTTTTCATACCACCGTTTTAATATAATTTCCTTAACGTTCCTCTTTACTGTGTGCTAGAACTGCCTGAAAGAGTTTGTTTTGGCACAAAATCTTTTGCTGCAGCTTAAGCTTTTTCTTTTACTTCAAAGAAAGGAAGCTCTTCCCGATTTTTTTTCTGAAATGACTGAGAAGGCATTGGGCATGTTTTTAACATCAGATGGCTGGAAATGATAGTATATAAACGAGCAAAAGCCGGTAGCTCAGATACGTGTTCTTCTTTCCACTTAAAATTCCCAGTCTTTCTTGTCTTAGAAAACTGCTTTTTTAGAAAACCTGTGTGCAGAGTTTACCGCCATTATAATTTCTACTGGAAGCAAAGCAGCTTGTTTAGTGTGTAATGTAATCATCAGCTCATTTACTCCACAGCAAAATCTGTTGTGTTGCAAACTAGAAAGGAATTTGTCCTTAATGAGAGAGTGAGAAAGGGAGAGGAGCACATTAGATGAGTGCTAAAAATATTTGGCTTTATCAGGGACTTATTAGAAATGTGAAATGTGTCTGTGAAAGACTGTTTTCAAAATCCATGCTCTGTAAATGCTGACTGTGCGTGTCTTCGTAGGGTCTCTGTTCCTTCCTTCTGTTGATAGCTCTGGTTTTTACACGACTTTCATATAAAATCAATATGAAGCCTAAAATTCCTAGTGGTCTTCACAGAGTCTCCGTACTGCTTTTCAGGGTCAAGACTCTGCTTGGGGTATGATTTATTAATTTAGATTTTATTAATGTCTTCTTCCTTCGATGGCAAAGGCTCAGAGCATCGCGGGTGGTGCCAATATTGTAAAGTCATTTTTATGCTGAAAAGACTTTTTGCAGTTTTCATGTGTATTGACATCGTTATATATTTGTGGGACAACTTTGAGTAAAATCACACTTATGAGTGTGATCATATATAAAAATTATTCTTCCCAGGAAGCTGGCATCTGACCTTGTTCAGAGCATTTTTTTTCTACATTTTTCCCAGCTGGTGGTATCCGATAGAAATTCCTTTACTGCTTTCAGTGGAACCAGGATTGAACCCTCACTTTGGGGGCCCCTTTACCTTAAGATCTGGTGCGCACCTCAGTTAGGAAAATATTTTCAGGATCATTCTTACCTTTCTGGGTGGTTACTTCAAATATCTCCGAGCTCTGTCCTGGTGTGAAGTGCTTGAAGTAGGAGCAGTTGTGTTCTAAAAGAGAAAAGGAAATCTAGTGTCCTTGGAAATTTCTGATAAAATGTTGTAAAACTGAATTTGCTTTTTATTGATGTATCAAACTTGCAATCTTTTTAGGGTTCCCCACCTTTGGCAGCACAGAGAAATTGGAGTTGGATCTGTTTTATTTGGGAGCAGATGAGTGGCATGCACATGCCAGGCCACCGGCTCCAGCACGGACAAGGGTGAAGCCCCCTCTGATACCTTTTGTGGGCTGCTCCCTCTGAGAGTTTTTCACACTGACTGCTCATCTATTTAAAACAGAATCAGAGAATCATTAAGGTTGGAAAAGATCTCTAAGATCATCACGTCCAACTGTCAACCCAACACCACCATGCCTCCTAAACCAGGCCCTGAAGGGCCACGTCTACATAAATTACAGATAATTTTTCTCATTCTCTCTTTGGCCATCACACGTTCCTGCCTCTCTGTCTAGCTGTATTTCATGGTGATGAGACCTGCCAGGCCCACAGCTGAGCTGGTATCTCAGCTCGCCTCCCCTTGCCACTGCCAACGCACTCCATAGTGGCATCACCCCATCGGCCATAGGAGGGTCACCGCTCCAGCGGTGAGCTTGGACTCCAAAAAAGGAGGATGGAGTCTCCTCATCCACCTTCTCCCTCCCAGCTCACCCCTCCTCCAGCTCATAGACCCCCACGTGGCAGCGGCTGGCAGGCAGGAGCAGCCCAGGGGAGCTGCTGCTAGGGGGGTCCCAGAGACGAGGCTGCTGCAATGCAGCAAAGCACATGGTGTTTTACTACAATAGGGACACTGAGGGCTTTTTTTGGCTGTTAGACCAAAAAGACAAAAGCTATCTGAAGCCGCAAACAGTTGTCCGGGGAAGGGAAGGCTGATCAAAGCCATACGAGTCAAGGGCAAAGAGGTTCCACTCAACCTGGCTTTACCGAAGTTCACTCCCATCAGAGCAGCCTAATAAGTTAATTTGATAAGATAGCAGAGTTAGGTAGTGGGAACTTCATGAAGGTCCTCTATCTGGACTTTATGTGAGCACGCTGCCATGTACATGGGATATTTATAGAGGGCTTATAAAGTGAACAAGGATCAAGATTGTGGGGTGGGGGAATACGGGGAGGAGGGAAGTTGGTAGCTGAGTCTCTCAATGGCCATGATATTGTTTCATACTCAGCCTAGTGAGAGTCAGCCAGCAAAGAGATGTCATTGCTGTCAGTAGGCACATGGGAGGCTTTCAGCCTCAGCATCTCAGCGGGATGGGGAAGGGTCTGGTGAGGACCTGCTGACTCGAAGCTTTGGCAGCAGCAGGGTTAGGGTGGAGGGTGTTCTCGCTATTTATAACTGATTTAATTGAAGGTTTGAAGGGGCGCAGAGCTGGGAGAACAGTTGCTCGCCAGGAATTTGGCTGGAAGGGTGCAATCACGGAGACGCGTTGAGCGGCGCCAGCTCTGATTGCGCTATTCTGCTGAGCCGGGCTGGAGAGGACGCACTCAGCGCCTGCCCCAGCACCCCTCCTGCACCCCAGGTTGGACTCCCATCAGACCAGGAAATCGCGCCAAGATTGCATGAAATACAGGCACTGCCTGTGGCGAGGCGCCACTTGGTTAACACCAGCATCTCTTGTCCATTAAATGATGGAGTTAGCACCAATTTCCAGGAGATGCTGGGAGAAAGTCTGGGAGGACTTTACGGTCCTCTCCAGCGTCTGGGCCAGGACATGCTGCTACAGTGCAGGTCGCCTGAGCCAGGTCCCGGGTGCAGGACCATGCAGGGTTTCTGCCTGGGCATACGTACTGGATTTTGGTGTTTATCTACAGCATTAATTTCTAGTGGCAAGAAGATACCAGAGTACTGTATGTTACCTGTCGGTTCTTGTGGTTTTTTTCTGTCATGTAAATGGCAGATGTTGGAGTTACTGATTCAAGGAGGATTTATTCTCTCTCTCTCTCTCCCAGGAGATAAGCAACTGTAAAGCAGTGTTTTTGGGCCCGTTAGTGGAAGATTCCTTTGAGACACTGTTATCTACTTAATTTTATAAGCTGACTTTTATTTCATCTGCAGCTTCTCCTTGCCAGAGGCTAGGTTAATGCTCAGCTCTGGCATCTCCTGACCTCTTCTTTATTATCCTTGCAAACGACTGGAGGAAGCATATTTGAACTCAGACCTCTATGACTGAAATTGCAAATTTTGAGCCCCAGAGCACAGGTTGTGTGCCTCTGCCAGTGACCGAGAGGTGGCTGAGGCTGAGCATCCAGTCTGGTGATCCCAGTTTGGGGATCCTTTGGCTCATGTGGGAGGGGAGGGAGATGGGATGAAACTGGCACACCTCACCTTGGATTGTTTGGTTTGGCTTTTAATTAATTCTCTGAAAAGGCTGAACTCAAAGGAGTCCCCAGGCATGCTGACTGTACAAAGCCCAAGGTGAAGCCAACCAGACATGGTGTGATGGGGTACACAGCACAGTTTCGTGTCCGTCGCAGGTGAACCAAACCAGCCCAGTCCACCCTCCAGTCTGTGAAGGCTCAGCAGAGGGGGAGCACGCAAAACCTTCTTTTGGAGGTGGACTTGTCTGCAGGAAAAGGAGCTGCCTCTGTATTTGTGGCTTATAGCAAAGCTCTGCTAAGGTACGATAAATCGGGTTATCACAGAAGTCGGTTAGCTCTAGGGAAGGTGTTTTTGGAAAATACATTTATTCTGGGAAAATATAACTAGATTGGATTTGGTAAAGTGATATATCGTTTTCAGTTTAAAGATGCTTCGTTGCTCTGCTGAGCTGGGAATATCTGTTTCAACAAGGCTCCCTGTTATTCAAGAGAACTGAGGCACTTCAACGCCTCTCTGGTGCCATCATGAATAGGAGAAGAGCCCATTTGTGTCAGAGCACATTTACATAATGGATAGGAATTAAAATGGGTTTTGTAATGGATGAAAACCATGTGGCAATCTTTGTTTCTCTCCACCCATAATTGCATCATCTCTGCCACGAGGTCACCTCAGTGTTCTGACGGGAGCAGTCCAGGGGCTCTGTGGTCATTAAGGCTCATGTGAACTTCAGGGTTGTAACACGTGGTTTATCACGGAGTGTCCTCCCCCTTCCAGGTCACCCACCCTTACAGCCCTCTTGGCCCCTTCTCTTCAGATCCTGGATGACCATTGTGTGGGGGCAAATGGGCCAATTCATCTTTCCTCTCCTCCTGCAGAGCCAACCTCTGCTGCCGCTCACCGGCACGGGGCTGGACGGCAGCTACCGCAGCCGTGGGACGCAGTCAAAATGCAATCGCGTTGAGCTATGGTTGAAACTTGGGGGTCTGCAATATGGAGACCTCATGGGGGAAGAAAGGGCAGAGAGGCCACAAGGTGTTTGGAGCACGCGGAGTTTCAGGTGGCAGCTGTCACCCATGGGTGCTGGAGTGGGGAGGGGCTGCAGCCCACCTTGTTCTTGAACCTCAGATGGACAGTAGCATGTGGGGTTTTGTGGCAGGCTGGATGGTTAGAAAAACCTGGATTTTAATGTCAGGTTTCCACTTGTGTTAATTTTGGGAGACAGGACCTGCTGCTGTGATTAGAGGAGGTGTTAAGGTGAGGGCTGAGCAGTGGAGGGGGCCAGACCTTGGGCTCTGACCTGGCCAGCAAGCCAGGGGAAAGCCTTTGACACACACTGCGTTTTGGAGGTGGTAACTCCAAATAGTTTAATTTCATACCAGTCTTGCAGAGTGAGTCTCTTATATGGACACAGGGAACAAGACAGCCCTGCTGATAACCCATTTGCTCAAGCACTTTTCCTCTCCAGTTGCCTGAACTCAGGTTCCCATATTTACAAGGACCTATTTAACCTGCTGGTGGCACACACAGGCTGTAGAGCATCCCCGCTGCTGCCCAGGGTGAAGGCGCACGAGAGCCCACTTTGTAGGACAACAGCCACACTGGAGTTACGGGCAGTGAAGGCAAACTCAGTTTATAGCTGGTAGTAAACTGCCCCGGTGCCCACTGACCACAGTTAAAAATGTCTCTGTATTAATCTGAATTTGCCTGGTTTTAACAACCATCTCCCTGATCTTTTTATTTCTTACAGCAGGATGCTGAACCCTTTCCAATTTGTCAACATCCTCGGAAGAGCGCTGTAAAATTTTAAAGCTCTGCCTAAATCACAGCCCTGCTTTGTGGACTGCGAGCCAAGTCATCCTCCCCGTTTTGCACTGTGCTGAGCTCAAAACCTAATAAATAATGTTAATCATGCCATCCATTTCCTCCTCAGGGAGAGACTGGTAAATGAGTATTAATGCAGTGATAAATTCTTACGTTTCTTTTCCAGTCCTGGCAGTAATGTCTGGTTATGTCTCATGATTTTCAGGAAAACCAGTGCCCGCATCTGGTCTTTTACTGCACGTTTGTTCATTCACATTTTCTCAACTGCTGCAGGTTTCACAACCCCGGTGTTTCCCTGCCGACATCTCTTCCCAGAAGTGTGAAATCAATCTAACGCGAGCCGTGCGGACGCAGCATCGTTTAGCAGCCTGAATCCGCAGGGGCTCTGCTCTCCCCCTCCACCCCATGCTGTGTTCCTGGTGTGAGTAAAATGGGGATTAAAATATTTATATTATAACTGAGGTGCAAATTTCGCCCTTTGAAACCTTGGATGCTGATTACGACACAGGATGCCATCCAAATTCCCAAATATCTTTAAAAATTGGAAAACCACCTCCGGGGTGGGGCGGGTGGCTCAGCCCCTCCATCTTCGTCCAGTTTTTCGCTGTGCCCGGCAGAATGGCAGCGCTGGGACGTGATTCAATGCCCGCGCAAGCACATGCTGATGTCTGTCAAAGATAGTAGCTGCTTTCGTGCTGCCCTGCCTGTGAATCTGCTTTTTGCAGACAGCTGGGTATTTATGAGTTTTATATTTACCCCGCAGTTGTGTAATTTTGGTGTTTATCCACCAATTTCTGTTGTTTTTCCTTTTGTGGGAATTTTCCTTCACGTGCGAGGAAAGGTGTACAGTGAGGAATATGTTTCTAGGCATGTAAGTACCTTTGCGAGAGACATTAAACACATGGATGACACACTCCCAAATTTGGTTAGAGGCAGATCCAAACGCTGAGGCTGAGGTCCTCTCTTCAGAACATGTAATTTGGCCAAAGAGATAAAGAATTGCAGTAATACAGGGAATATACAGTAAGCCCAGGCAGTAAGACTTTTCACAGGAAATTTTCAAATATGTGTTAACATATATATTTCATTTCAAGCAGCGAGTCTAACATGAAGGCAATCCTGTTATTTCTGTTCTGGAAAGCATCCAGTTCCCTATGAGCTTTCTAAAAAAGCAGCGTAGCTTGGTCACGGAGGGAGTGTATTAGTGCATGCGGCGTGAATGTTGCTGACTTTGCGATCAGCAAAAACATAATGAGCTCCTTTTACCATGGGAATGTAATGGTCTTCCCGGAAAGCAGCCGTACCCGCTCCCCCGCCACCCTCCCTATCTCTTGCACTGGAGGAACCCGTGATGGAGACGAGTGTGGGACTGGGCTGCTTCCGCCGAGAAGTGAGGCGGCTCAGTAAGTCATTGAGAAATTGCTTCAAACTCAGTTTATGACTTTTTTTGGAAGTTGGCAAAACATACTGCAGGTCCCAGTTCCTCCCTGCCCTGAGGAACGGTTGTTATTGAAATAGCTCAGGGATAACCTAATGCCAGCCATGAATAGGCTGTTCCTTTATAGCCATATGGATCTGGAAGTCCTAAAGATCCAGCTACGTATGGTGGACCCATAAATCCTCTTTCTTGGCCGCTGCCGTCAGCATGCCTGGGTGTTGCGGGACCCTTGGCTGATGTCAGCAAAATTTCCTCTATCCCAATTTCTCTCTGTGATTTCCACCGTGTGCGATCCTCCTCCCTTTCTGCCTGCCACTGTCGTTGTTGCACAGGAGACTCAAATACGGTCACAAGCAGACAAGCAAGGCAACGCCGCGCACACTTACAGCAAGAGGGATGACGACGAGGTGTGTTTGCAGACCAACGTGAAAACAGCCCCATGCAACCCCATGCCAAATTAAATGCCACGGGAACACGGACCCCATTTTTCTTCTGCCACATCCTGCAACCTCCTAAGCAAAGCCTGGCATGACCGCCTGGTGCTTTCTCCCATGCATTGGTGGGTGGTCACCTACCTCCTGGCAGGCTTATCGGCCCACAGCCCTTCCGTTTGGGACCTTGCTCCTGCATAAAAATCCGCTTTGTACAGAGTCGCCATAGCCCGAAATGAGCCGCTTCGCAGGTGGCGTTATATTCCTCCACCTCAGGGCTCAGTATGGCCCAGTGGTCAGTCACTAGGGCTGTAAACAGGAGCGAGACGCCAACCAGAATCACGGAGAACGTCAGCCGGACCTTCAGGGGTTTGCTCTCATCCATCCCGCTCCAGACCGGCGCTCCCGGCGGAGTGCGGTGGGTGATTCGTGAGGTCTCCCGAAATCCTGGCGCATCTGAGCGTTGCAAATGTCAGCCCCCGTGCGCCTGGGGCGAGCAGGGCGGCCGCAGACAGCTGCTGGGCTGTGTCAGCCAGTGTAGCGAGGAGGCTATTAATGCACATAACGAGAGGAGCGCCCGGCAGAGCTCAGCTTTCCGCCCCGTCCCGCCGGGTTTGTTTTGGATTCCCATGAACTGACTGGGTGGGTGCTCACTCAGAGTCACTACAGCCGCTGTTCAAAGGCTGTAGTCTCTTGACTTGCGGCATGCCCAGAAATAGGCATTATTAGGATGATTAACTTTTCAGCTAGGCTATAAAAACATCTGTGTTTATAATAGCGTCAGGCCTGAGTTCAGTCTGATCCTAAATAGTTTAATAGCCCTGGAGCCCACAAACTGCATGCCCATGCCTTCAGCTCGTAGCAGCCTCTGCAAGGAGTTCAGAGCTGGACGTCCCTCCAGAGCCAAGCATTGTGGCATAAAGGAAGTGGCAAAAAAAGCAGACTTATTTATTTTATTGTTTATTTTTATTATAATTATTTTTTAATTAACCTGAAGTATTCTGAGTAGTCTTTTTTTCTTTCTAATGCCTTTTGCCTATTTTTTTTCTAATGCAAAACCTCTTGAGTGCTCGCTTTCTTTCCCACCATCCAGGTTTTCCTCAATGTGTATAATCTACATCCTTTCCTTCTTTTGGAAGTGGCTTCTGTTGCCCTGAACCCAGATGGCCTGGGCTGGGGCCAAGCTCTCTCCTTCCCTTTGATATTTCAGCTGATCATAAAGCTAATTTGATGATAATGTCAATGCAGAGGCCACTGTGGAGATGACATTACAATTGCGATATCAAACTGAGGAGGGTGACAGTACCTGAATGTCAAAACAATGGTTAAAAAAATGTCAGTGAAAAGCTGCAAATATCATGTCGTCGTGTCAAGATAATGTCAAAGCTGCTCCAGTCCTGTTTTATGAACACCCCAATTTGATGTCAAAATAAAGGTGCAGAGGTAATGAGGGCAACCTGAAGCAACGAGTTAAGGTGAAAGGGGAGTGTAAGAAAGGGAGAGAAAATAAAGAGTAAGTTAAAAAATATTGATCCAAAATAACTGTAATTGAAATACGAAACATTACTCTGCTTGACATGTGACCGGGCTGGCTTAGACACCCCTGGGGAGCAGGGTGACATGTCTGAACCTGGTATGGGCATCTGATGCCCTTGTCCTGCCGGGGAGGTGGGAGTCATGGGAAGGAGCGAAGGTACGTGGTGCGAAACCAGAGGGGAAGGGGACTGGGTCGGGTGCTGGGGACATGGGGCACAGCAGGGACCAGACACGATGGGCACACCTGTAGGAAGGTGCTCACAGCCCTGCGCAGGGCTGTGATATGCTGGGCTGGGGCTGCGAGAAATATTAGGGGCTTACATTTAAACCAGAACCAAGAGTTCTCATGGAAGTGGAAAATCCTAAAGGGAACAGACTTTAAACTGGAAAAGGAATGCATTAAAAATGTAATGCCTTTTCTTTTGAATTAATCTCTTGTTAAAATTCACAAGACGTCAGTCAATCTTAGGAGCTGCATCCTGACTTCTCTTCCTTGATGCTACACACTCCACAGGTCCTCTGCAAGTTGAGTGTGAGAAAGTGAATGTGTGTTTGCAAATGTGGGCACAAAGCAAGGTTCTGGTTGCTGAGGAAGCAACTGCTAATGATCATGCTTTAGACTAATTACAACCTACAAGGACTGCAGGGGTGGGAACTCATTAATTTTTTTGTTGGTTTTGGTCTTTGTGTCTCTTCCAGTGTTGGCAAGAATCATGCTTTTTATTCTCATTTAGGTACTCCGATCTGGATATGTTCCTCAGGGTTTGGTTTTGTTTTGAGTTTCCTAATAATATTGAGGAAACAACTAAAGTGAAATCAGAAGGGAAAAAATCATCCTTCTCTCCCCTCCCCTGCAGAACAGAGCTGGGAGCATGAACGAGACACAATGAGCTTCAACATGAGTGGCAGCAGCTTCCCTGGAGACTGGAAACTCACATTGCTGCAGCTGAGATGCAACATTGTCCCCAGCCCCAAAAAAGCGACCTAGTGCCACCAGTCCCTGGGAAAGAAACTGTTTTGTGGGGTTATTGCTCCCCATGGGCTCTGTGGGCTTGCTGCATGAGCTGATGTAGCTGTATTGCACAGGCACTGCTGCCTGCTCCTCCCGGCATGGGCTTGGTGTGTTTTTGGGGATCGCCAGCAGGTATTCGGTGACCACAGCTTGTGGCCCCTGCAACTGCCGTGGCGAGAGCCAAAAGGCTCCTCTGCCCATGGGCTGAGCCTCTGTTCCCAACCTGGGAATTTCTGTCCCAGTGTGGAGGTGAAGTTGCCCTCCCTGGGGGGGTTGGTGGGCTGGGTGGGCATCTGACAAATGCAGAAGCAAAACTGATTTCTGGAGGGGCAAAGGACTAAAGGAAGCCCCAAAGGTTGCCTGCACATCCAGAAGACTGTGGTAGGTCTAGAATAATCCTCTAGGAATGTTCTTGCAGTCTCCCTGCGTCAGCGGGCAAGTATTCACATTTAAAAATCAATATCACATGAAATATAGAGAGGCTATAATGAGGACCTGTTGGGAAGCAGGGAGGGTTGTAATTAGTTGCACTTTAGCAGCAGAGAGCGAGAGAGACACAGTTGTGTTTCTCTACTGGAGAAAATGCTAAAGGAGGTGTCTCAAGACTGACTATTGCATTATTTTGTCCCTAGCAGAGGCGTTGGCTTGGCTCTGCTCCCCAGCACTTACACTTTTCTATATTTCTTCCAGACCAGCCTCCATATATACCACAAGCAGATTAACCAAATCCTGTGGTTCCCTTCTTGCAGAATGATGTTCTGCAGAAGACCCTTCCCAGGTGAGAATAACCCCGAGCGGAGGAGATTGCACCTGGTCTGCTCTCAGCTCAAACACATTTGTTCAAATGGGAGCTCCTGAGCCTGCATTGCCCCGGCGTGGTGGGACCACCCTGATCATGGGTGATCATGATCTGCATAGCTGATACCTGGGAGTACTGCCAATGGCACCCTCCAACATCTCCTTAATTCTGGGGCTGAAATCCTGCTGTCACTGAAGGCAAGAGCAAAATGTGTGTGTGTGTGTGTTTTGGTTGGGTTTTCTTTTGTTTTTGTTTTTTTTTTTCCCCAATAGACTCCCATAGGTATGAAGGAGATACCACCCTGCACCGCTGGACACAGGCCAGTCTCTTTGCAGCACCAGCCCCGCAGCCCCACGGAGCGCTGGCGGGGCTGGCCATCCCTGCCGCTGCCTGCACGTCTGATCCGCAGCTTCGTTCTCTTGAAATACCGAGCACCGTGCCGGGTGTGCTGTTTCAGTAAGCGATCCCTTTAGCTCTGGTGAAGTGAGGCGGCGGTGGCTGTAAGACGAGCCGTTTTGTAGACAGGTGGAGGGCACTCCTCATTCCCTTTTATTTTCGACACCTCCCATGTTTGTTAGTTTTCTCATTCCAAGGAAATGCCACATTCTCCTCGCTGGACTCTCTTTTCACTTTCCAAAGCCTTAAGGACTCTGTCTTTGCTTCCCCCTCAAACAACGTCACTTCTTGATACATCCCTGTTCACAGCAGGGCAGCCGCAGCTCTTGGGGTCACTATTTACCCACAGACTTGCTCAGCAACGTGGGAAGAGCCTTTACTTGTTTTAGTTCGAGGGAACCAACTTTGGGCTTGAGCTTTAAATGGCTTCACTACCGGGCGTCGGAGGCATTTGAAAAGATGAATCCCCTGCCTCCCTCCAGACCTGCCAATTGATCATACGTACGGGGAGAGGCAGGCAGATAGAGATAGGCAGGCAGTCTTCATCTTTAAAGACAATCTGGAGGCTTAGGAACTGGGAAAGTAAAGTTAAGAGAGGTATTTGAAGAAGAAATATTGTCTCTGATACGGGGATGGTTCAGGATGTCTGGGAGCAGCGAGAGGCTGCTGAACTGCTGACCCGTGTTTGGTGCCGCTTGTGCTGCCAGGATTTTACGGTGATGATCAGAGCAAGGCTTTCACGGAGCTTCAGCATGCGGGGTCGAGCTTTCTTCAGGCAAAACGGACAAGAGCTGGGAGAGGAGGATGCTCGGAAGAGAATTCACATGAAACCTCAAAAGGCGGAGGCAAAGCACAGGCTCGGGGCGAGGACTTCACAAGACACTGGCTTATTTTTGTTGATGGTGATTTGCAGTGCCCCCAGCCACTATACCGGTCTCAAACAGGGCACCCCAACCAGAGTGGGTCTCATATGGGCCAAGTTTGAGCTGGAAACCAGAAGGTTTTTCTTAGTTTCCTACCCGAATGCCTGGAAATGTTGTGAAGATAGCTTACCTTGGAGAATTCTTGGTCTGTGGGACCACAAGAATATTTTTTTCTCTGATATACTGGCTTCCAGTAACATCCCCAGCTGCAATCAAAATAGGTAGAAATGTGAAAAAATAAACACAGAAATCTCAGCTCAGAGGAGCTGGACGTTAAAAATCTATATACCTTTCTCCACACAAAAATGAATACATTTAAAATGGTTTATTTAAAAAGTAAGGATTAAGTACATTATACATGGTTGTGATTATACCAGTAGAACTGAAGCACAGTGGAAATAACACTTTAGAACTGCAGACAGAAATGTAGCCTCAAGGGACATGATATATTAGCCCTTGTGGGTATGTGATCCATACAGAAAGAAAAGGAAATATAAAAATAGTTTATTGTTAGATGTATGGGCATATGAAGTGATTTCTCCTTTTACTCCTATTGTGTATGAGAAACTAGGAAGAGAGAGCTGACGCTATACCTGAAACTTTGTTTCTCGGAAAATCAAATCTGATCCAATAGTAGGTTGTTTTTTTTAGGTCTGCTGTTACAGTATCTTATAGGATAATACCAAAAGACCAATTATTGTTAATGATATGATGATGATATCTGCAGGCCTGTTGAGAAATGGGGGCTACTTTGTGTTCGATGCTGTCCAGGGAAATCAGAGAGTTGCGAAAGAACAGATGATTTTTTTTTTTTTTGTTAACTGTCACTGAGTGTTTTCAAAGTCCGAGCGCTATCTAATTCTGTTCAGATAGATCAGCCATGGAACAAGACACTGTTCATGGGCAGGAATGCTGCACATTTTTCAGTTTTGTCAGAATCAAAGTTTTCCACAGGAAAAGACTGATTTTTGGAGGATTTTTTCTTTTTTTACTGGGATTGTAAAATGAAACTTTTTTTTTTGCATTGGTTGAACAAATTACTGTGCTGCAATTTGACATAGACCATGAGTTTTTAAATTGCAGCCCCCATTCTCCCGGAGGATGAAAGCTCTGGTCCCTGTTATCTCCCTGTGCCTTTGTTCCCTGTTCAGACCCTGTATCCCATGAGCATCCCATGAATACTTCCCTGCTCCAGCTCCATTTTTCAAAGGTGCCAGCTGGAGAAGGAGCGGATGCTCTGGCTTGGACCAAAGCAGGGCATTGCACTTGGAGAGCTGCTGAAACCAGCCCTGCTCTGGGGGAGGAGGCTCTGGCAAAGAGGACCATCCCAAAATGCTCGGCAAGACTTTTCTTTGCTGATGTGGTGTAAAAATACTGCACGTGCCTCTGCAGGTCTGACCTTGGCTCTAGAAAAGCCTTAGACTTTGGCTGGAATCAGATGGTTGGTTTTAAACACAGTCACTGGAGAATGACAATTAAAAGAACAAAACCAACGCGCAAAGCAAACCTCACACTGTCAACTTCCAGTTCAACGTACGTGAGTTTAGAAAAACAGCCTATATCTAACTCCTGGTTTTAAAGAGAATGGTTTTATTCTTAATTACAGTAAACACGGATGAGGACTTATTTCTAACTATTAGTTTATTACCACAGTGGGAAACAAATAGTTCTGGGAAATTGCACTTGAAAAATACATCAACTATAATTAGATGTAAATTAATTAGCACTTAGTATGACACACTAATGAGACAGAAGGTTTTTTTTTTTCATTGCAAACTTCTACTTCTATCATAGCTAATCAAAGTATTTTAATATTACGAAGTCTCAAAAAGTAGGAAATAATTTACTGTTTGAAAGCATAAAGATTCTTGTAAAAAAAACCTTTCATCAAGAACTTTAATAACTTTAGAACTCTTTTATGTTGTCCTAGCCGAAAAGTAGGTAAAAAAGTTTTCTTGTCTGCCTCTGAAGTTTTTTAAAAAGCTTGCGTAACATCTTTCTCCATAGTGTGTTGATACAGAAAGTAGCACAACATTTTCTACTTTTAAATCGTCCCCACCGCTCCGTTCGCTTTAGCTCTCAGAGTTCAGAGGTTTGAAAAAGGATCCCAGCAGAGCTTTAACCTGAATGGAAACTCTTAATAAGCAGGGATGAAGGCTGCAACCCACCTCCGCCAAAATAACGATGTTGCTCTGCCAGGCTGAGGGCTAGGCAGAACTTAACAGCGACTAGGGGAAGACTTTCACTTAAAATTGAGAATTGTGTCTTGGTTCTTGCAAGGAGAGAGGCTTAAGCAGGGTTTACCTGGTGGGGAGAGGGGGTTCAACTTGCTTTATGGGATGTTAAGGCAGCTCCTCCAGGATTTCCCTGGAGGACTTGGTTCAACTAGCTGAAAGCCTCGTATCCAAAACACCACCGAGTCACTGCCGCGGCGGCCATCTCAGGATAAATTAAGACTAAAGAGGTTTTAACAGTTTGGCTGAGATCTCCCACCATCAGTGAGCCAAGCTTTCCAAATCATGACTTTTTCTTGTCACCACTTCTCTAGTCTTCTGGTAGCAAAGATTTTCTGGGCAAAGATGATGGGTATATTCAAAGGAATCTACAGGAATTAGATGCTCCTCTCTCACTGCATCTAATTCATCCAAGGGGAATCGGGCACCTCATTCTCATATGGCTTGGTCGAGTGGTCACTAAAATCAACATGAGTACTATTAAATTAAATTACCTTTGAGTCAGGCCCTCGAGCTTTGAGATTCCAAGCCTAAGTGTAAAAAATGAAAGCAAGAATTTAAAAGAAAAAAATTGTTTCAGACTTTTTTAGAAACATACAGAAGCAAAGGGTACAAATTAGTTCCCCCCTTAGGTGATGCATAGAGTTTGCTGTGGGCTCTCTGCACATAAGTAGATTCATCATTACAAAATAAATTAAATTAGGTCGAACCATCATTTCCATCTAAAAGCAACTATACCTTGCACCATGCGGCACTTATTCATAATAAAAAGAGTTTAATAAATATCTCATAAACGGTGATTGTTTTTGTTCTATTTTAAAAAATACAAAGTTGTCATCCATTCTGTTAACACTCAGTTCCCATTGCTGCAGGAAGTTTTGCTAGTCCGAACGTATTAGCTTCTCATTTTCTTGCGCACATTGCTTAGATATCTTAGTTTCCAGTAGCGTTAGTGTTGCACTTGTGAAGCAGTAAGGAAAACGTAGTCGCAGGGAACCGGCGACTTCGCCTGCGTGGGCCACCCCGGCTCAGCTCTGCTTCTCGCTCTTGCTATAAGTAGTCTATAGGGGCTCCTGACAGACAGCACTCAGCACCTTGCCGGATCAGGCACTAGGGCTAGTCGAAATAAGAATTCAAGTTTTCTAAATGTTAGGCAAGAAATGATATTTGCAAATATGCTCAAGTCCCACTTGCTTTAATCCTTCCCTTTCTAGGTGTTTCAAGATGCACCCACCCTCTTCTCCCCAAACTGCATTGCCCCAAGGGGCACCTTACACCCAGAAATGGGAGACCCCCTTACCACCCCATTGGGGAGTCTGTAATGCTCAGTACGCGGGTGCTCTATGGTTTCCATAGCACAGGTCAGTTTTAGAAAGTGTTGCCTTCAAAAATATTTTTTTCTCTTTTTTTTTTTTTTTTTTTTTTTNGCAAAGCTTATGCTGTGTCAAAGGAAAGTGGCTCACTTGATGAGTAGTTTGTATTCATCCTTGGGCTTGGTTATAAATCATATTTGCAAGTTTGCATTAAGGGACCTTAATACTAGAAAAAAAAGAAGTCGTACAACAATTTTTCTGTAATCCTTTAACACACACTGGTGGCAAGTCCTTTGCAGTTTCTCCCAGACTTTGTATGCACTACAAAAGTGCAGGAACATGAACTGCCTTCATCTCGTGACACCAAGAACTGAAAGAAACAAACTCTGAATAGCTTCAAAAAAAGCTACGAGTGTGTATTAACTTTATGTTGGTCCAGAGGATCTCCACTTGCTACCTCAACGCATGCCACAATTAAAGAGGTGAGAGGGTATTTTAACATCGCTCCTTCTCTTTCAACACAGATCCATTCTGTTTCGATATTTCTTCAAAAAGCGCGAGGAAGGAAGGTACTTCAAACAGGCGTCGTTCTCCTGTTGACCATGTTGACATGGAGTCCTTCCTTAAATTCCTTCTGAAGGAAGTTGTGAACCTGCAGAAAACTGGCTTCTTGGTCTGCATTGTAGCTGGCAGCCGTTGTAACCTTCAGAGGCTCTCTGGAAAGAGTGTACATGGAAATTTCATTCATGGGAATGGTGCTTGCTATCTTCATGCCAACCGGGGAAATGTCTCTAGATGGAGAAGGCTCTGTCGATCGAGAACTGGATCTGGACCTCCGCCTCCTGTACCTATAACTTGGCATCCTGGCATAAGGAGAACTGGAAGAAGTCTTAAGGAATTCCCTCTTGGTCTTAAACCTCAGCTCTTTGTTCTTCTCAATATAAATGTTCACAGCCAGAACACCTATGGTTTCGGCCACAATAAAAGACAAGGCTCCAAAATAAAAAGACCAACCATAGTTGTAATGGTTCTTTTTGTCCTCATCTCGCTTGTCACTTGGGTCACCTGCATTGCTTGATATGTAGACAATGATCCCTATGATATTACTTAGTCCTAGAGAGAGAAAAACATAAATCAGTGGTTATGTGGCTGGGAAGATAAAATTCAAGCCATGTTACTTTGTGGACCTGAATGGTTCAAAGATTATGACCAGGAAATTTTACTACCTTTATTTACTCTTTCATTCACCTCAAGATTTCATTTATTCTTGAAAAACAAAGAATAGATCCACATCTGGGTCACATATGCTCGCATGGATCCCAAAATATTCAGCAGGATTTGTTCCCATCTCTTCATTGCCACGGTGGGAAAGAAGCAGCATATGGGAGCTTGCTAATATTGTTAGTGGGATTCTAACATTCAGAATAATAATAAAAATACCGTTTGAGCTCAGGGCTATGGCTGTTCACCTTGATCAAGATAAGTTCTCTTCCACCTTGCTGAATTTTCATCTAAATGCAGCCTGCTTAATCCAAGCTTCAGGGAAAGCTATTAACGATGTGGCTGACTCTCTCAGATGTTTCTAGTGTGAAAAACGGGCTCAACCATCACAGGTGAATTTTTTCTGCCATCATATAAAAGAAAAGAAAAAGGCCCTGGATGTAAGAGATGCCTGATTCATCTAATGTTTAATATATTTTAAATAGTGTAAAACCTGCTTGTTACTGACTTTAGCTCCCTGTTTCAGGAAAGCTAGAAGCTCTTCTAGAATATACTTACTGTAGTGCTTCAAAAATATATTTTTGTCTTAAGAAATTTGCCTAGTGTGATGCTGTTAGTGCCCTCGATCCAAGAAAGGGGTACAGGGAGAGAACTGCCAACGAGCTTTTCCGCAGTCCTTTGCAGTTTAAAAAGGCAGCACTTCTTAAGGACTTAATTTAAGGAGAACATACCTGCTGCAACAAAGAGAATCCCAGCGCTGAGAATAATGTTGTTTTTGCTGTTGTAAATCCTTCCTGCTCCGACACAGAGTCCTCCCAGCAACAGCAATATTGTGCTTAGGATGGGGAACACACTGGAGGCACGGACAATGCCTGGAGGGGAGATGATAGGTAGAAAACCAAGACAGACAGTAATCATTTCAGATGCCTCCTCGGGTGCAAGCGTGGAGATTACACAGTCTCAACCCCCCTGGCTTTTGCTGGAATTATCACTGATTCTGCATTTCTGGGCACGTTTTTGGGAGGTGAGGCCATGGGTAGGTGGCCAGTGTGGCACAGACACTCTCAACTGAGTAGCTTAAATCTTTTGAGCTTTCTCCTAGGAAGTCCAGCGTTATCGCCATTATCTGATGACACCGCGTACACGTTTCTGGCAAAGCATGAGGTAAGTGACAGTAAGACCTGACATCACGCAGGGAGTGGCACTGAAAAATTCATGAGCTGACTATGAACCCTACAACGGTTGGGGATGGCTTGAGCAGACGGATCTGTTCCTTGGTACGTGTGCAAGGTGAGCAAATTACAGCTCTTGAAGTCTGCAGCATTTGTGTTGCCGGCGAGCACAGCTAATAACCCCTTTTTCTTTTGTTGAATATTAAGGACATTGAAACCTTTCAGATTTCTAAGGAAGAAATTTTAACAAGTGTGTCTCAGATGTTTGTGTTTAGTTTCCTGACAGCTAAGTACAGCCATTTAAAATTCTGTATGCTTCAGTCCATTCACCAGCATGGGCTATAAAATCCCTGAAAAAAAAAATTAAAACACCACTTTAAGCCAGCTTTAAAGTCAGGTCACTACAAGACTAAGCAGCAATCGAAAGGGAGGCAGCAGGGAGGGAACAAAAGGGCTGAGAAAAAATAAACAGGCACAAGAAGAGGAAGTCTGTATTGTAAAAACCAAAGGGGTAAAACCTGGTACATGTTCCTGAAAGGCAGAGTGAGGAGCCAAGATATATTGTTACAGAGAGAGGATTTTTTTGAAGAAGGGGAGATAAGGTGCTGCATACTCCTGTGGAAAACAGGATTGCCCCAAAGCTGGGGGCCAATGGAAAGGCAAAGGTGCGGAGGGGAGTCCCGGCAGGGTGAGCGGGTGCGGGGCATGGGGATGGCCAAGGTGGGTGGGGGTCAGAGGCTGCTGTCACAGAGGGGTGGAAACCCCACAGCACACCGGGAGGACACGGGAACCCCCAAGGCTGAGTGTATGGAGAGGAGAAAACTGCCATCTGGACCAATCTGCCGATGCGGTGCCATTAGCGATGCGGTCTCTCCCGGGTGCCATCTTGCTGGCTGACACACAGCGAGCGGCACCCGTTTCCCGAGGAGAAACGGCCAGATGTTACAGCTGACGCTTTCTCATTTTACTTTTGATGGCCGTGGCGTTCCCAATTTCGTGAATTGCTTCCTAACGATTCCCCTGGTAACTGGTGGCAAAACTCCCACTGACTGCAAGAGGGATAGGGCTGGGCATTTGATAACAGCATTGCTTTTGTGTGCGCTGCAAAGCCCCCCGAGAGCCCCGGTTACGGGCCCAGCCCTCATTAGGATGGTGCAAACATAAACCAAAAAAGACAGTCCCTGCCTGGGAAGCTTATGCCTATATCGACCTGCAACAGCGAGAAAAGTCTGTCTCCTACCAAAACTGGCAACGTTGCTGCACGTGTCCTTTACAGATGGGGCATTTTCTAACCAGATCTAAACCCAATTCAGTCGGATGCATTACTATTCCGAGAGTGTCTTGCAATAACTGGCAAATCCGAGTAATGAGGGCGTCAGGTCTCTAATCAAAGCCTGTTGAGTGCTAAGAGCCCGTTCTGTTGTCCTGGGTGTATCCCCGCGTGTCTGCTAGGAGGTAACAGGGCTTTGACTCTTGGGTCAGTTTTCAGAGTCAATTATGTCAGGCTCTGCGCTGCTGGACATGAAGGCACCCCAAATCGCTGTCTGTCTGTTACTGTCCTGACAAAAGGCAGCCTAGGCTTAAAATCTACTGTGGCCCACCCTTTCTGGTTGTTGTTTTCTACATTTTATGTTCATGCTGTTAATAATGATTTCAATTAAATCAAAGAGGTTTCCTAAAATGCTTCAGTGATATCATCAGAAGGAACTTGCCAGACATGCCAAATATAGGAGGTGGGTTGTTCTACTTGTAGCAATAATCTCCAGAGATAATTTTTCTATAGTAGGTAATTAATGTGAAGAGAAACAAAACACACAGTGTTCTCTTCCTGTAAAACTCTACAGTATATTTTTTCCTACAATGTGTGCTTTTAGCTCTAAAATTTAAAAGGAAGCTCATAGGTACCATGTAGAATTTACATATGTCTCTTGATACTGGTAATAAAATGACAGCACATCAAAAAACATTAAGACAATCTGGTTTTTGCTTTCTCCCTTGCTTCTTTTTTCTTGTTTACCGTCCTGTCTGTTTGCATCGGCGGTTCTGCACCGCTATGCGTTGTGACACCTCCTTCGGTGAAGCGCTGCGGCGTGCCGTGCTGCTCCTCCCCACAGGGCTGCAAGCCCTGGTGCTCTGCTCATGCTTTTATTCTCCTCTGAAATGCAGGAGCCAAGCTAAACAGCTTTAATAAGGGGATGCTATAGCATGCGGGGAAGAAGTGCATGGAAGTGTAGCCATGCCCCTGAAACGGGGTCCCCAGTCCCTCTCCTCATGGCTGTGCTTTTGCACCGCAGCAGAGCCTTGACATCCTCACATGTGCAGTGAGGATGAGGATGGCTGAAATCCTCTCTTCTGCAAAGGGAGAGGTGCATGTGCTTCGTGCAATGCTGGATTGGAGCAGCTTGGTTTCTGTGTGCCTGCAGAAATGCAGGAGAGGAGGGAAGCCGGAACATACGTGTGCGGTTGGGCAATGCCTGCGGCAGCCCCGGGGACTGCACGGGCTTTCTGTGCACGACAGTGATACCTCTGGCACTTGCTGGGGCTCTGCACAGACATGCGAAGGGGATTTTTTTAGACACACAGATTGGCGTGTGTTGTCACAGGGAAGGTTCAATAGGAGGGGCCTTGTTTGAGATCCTTTGCACGTGTTAGTTGTCACTATGGCTGTTGTTTGCTTGGTTTTGCAGGGAGCAGCCTGAATGCCAAAGGGCAAAATCCAAACTCCTGCTCCTATCCACACCCTGGACCAAAGTCCCCTAAAATCAGTCATTTTTTCACTGATTTCAATAGTGTTTTGAACCAGGGCTCAATTCTGCTAGCACCATAGTGTTTACATTCATCTGAAGCCTATAGTGGATTGGCAACTGGGGAGCAGGCTGAGACCCCTCATGCTGCTCTTTCAGGAGCACAAGATGCACACAGCGTTGGTGCCTTTGTCGAAGCAAGACAGGAGAAATAAGCATTACCCTCAACATGGCCCTCCAAGAGACTTGTGCCAAGAAACGGCTAAAAAGCACGGTGAATGACATGGAGACAGCAGATTGCAAAGGTGTTGTACAGAGGGCAAAAATGGGACGAAAGGTCTCACGTCTCCTTTGAAAGAGGATACAAATATCCTCTTCTCCGTGTCTAGTTAGACAATGATTTGCTTCCCATTACACATAGGTATGAGCTCATCTCTTCTGGATTTAGATACACAACCTTTCAGTAATCTCTAAATCAACCATACGCATTTTAAGTGGAGCTGCAGTTTTTCTTATAAAAGTTAAAGCAGAGGAGTCCTGTTATCTGTGCAGACTACGCGAGGATGAGCTCTCCTCCGTGGGGGGAGCAGCTGAAGCCTGATTTTGCAGAAGACATAAAGGGTTGAACCGACTTGTTTTTAAGGTCTGTACTTAGTCACTTTGGAAAACAGCTTTTAGGAACACCCATCACAAGTACGCTCACAAACTATTTGCCTTACTGCGGAGCTGTAGACTGTTTTTCCCAGTTCTCCCTTTTCTCCGAATGAAGAAGGCATAATACACTTTTATCAAGACGCTACTTAATTCCTCTTTCCTTTACAGTCCTTCTACTAATGATGTTTCTTTCCTAAAGCTGACTTGGCATCAATTTAACATTGGTTCCAAGGCTTTGTATGAAAGATAAATGCAGCTGTGCTCACACTCTGCTAGTCTGCCTTCGCCTGAGCACTGAAATCACGTCACCCAAGTGCTGTGACTGATCTAAATTGACAAGAGCAAAGATGAAAAAAAATCTGGGTTTTATTCTTTCTTCTTGTCTTAGCAACCAGAAGTTGTTTCCCAGAAGTGAGCAGAAGGGCAGAGTGGTTCTCTAAGTGGTGTTTCAGGTAATTAATAGCAGTGTAATTGAGGACCGTTTTGCCTTGCCGGGTGTACCAGCCAGCAGCGTCACTCATTGCTCCCTGAAGCTTTTCCAACACCTTGTGAACTGCAGTTCCTTTCTCTAGTAAAGGGCATTGCTTGCAGCTTGGCTCATCAGCTCTTTTGTTCAAAAGGAACAACTAGGCAAGGCGACCTCTGGGGAAGGGGAAATCTAACTCAAACTTTGCAGGATTTGTGAAGTTTCACACTCGGGTTCCAGGATTTCCTATCACCTGAGTAAACAGTGGTCTGGAGGAGATGAAACGACTGCCCTTATTTCAAGCACCAGGCTGGTGGATGAAATGACTTCTGTGGAGGATTACAAACCAGCATGGAGCAGCAGCGGCTGGCTGTCCATGCAGGGAAGCCACAGCCCGTGTTCACGCTGAGATTTTGCTGTTAGCTGCAGAAATTTCAGCTTCCTTCCTACAATGCAGTAATTTCACTGCAGGGGGCGGTGGCTCAGCAGCTGCAAAGGATGAGGCTGATATAAGGGTTGGGTTTAAGCATTAGGAAAATCTTCCTATTGGGCTGGAACCCACTCCTCAAACTTGTTTTGATATGCTAATCAGATAAATACTCCCTCTGTAAAATACGCTCGCCAATCTGGGAATGATAGCTGTAGTTTTTATTTGAAAATTTTCCATGTAATCTTTAAAGAATGAGCACCACAATCGTGTGCACTACCCTGGCTGAAGGAAACCCTTGGAATAGGGGTCCCCAAGGGTCATGGTTGTGTCAGCTGCAGCTTGAACTAGACATAAGTCACCACTGCTCTGTGCCACCCAGTTTGGGCCAGTCTCTTGCAATGAATAAGACTTGGGGTGCAGTCTGCAGAAGAGAAACCCAGGAAAGTCTCTCTGGCCGTGTCTGTTAGTCCTGTGTATTCAGTATTACTTTTCACTTACGGAGAAGGTATTCTGAGCTGTCATGGTCGTAGTCATTGTCTTCAGGGAAGTGGTTGATTCGGAAGCAGTGTCCTTTGTAGATTCCTAAACGAAAACAAAGCAAACATAACACATAAGGAATACAACCAGGTACATGCGCTTCTGCCAGCTCTGCTTTATTTCCTTTTCCTCCCAGGCTGTATTAAGTAAATTATTCTCCTGTAGGGTTGGTCACTGATTTTTTTTTTAATGTCATCAAGAAACCATCTCTAAGGTCATCAATTTTGGGCAGACTGGGCTGAAGCCTAGCTGAAGGAAGGCAGAGCCAGGATTCCTGGGCTCTTTTCTTCAGTCTGCCACTAATATCGTTCTCTTGAGTTTTTTAATCTCTCTGTGCTTTATCAGCTCCGTGCTTATCTTACAAGCACACCGAGTTTGCAAAGCTTCTTTTTGTTCCTAGAGTGACTGTCACTCTGGGTCCCTGCTCCATGGCTGGGGCTCCACAGCAAAGCTGAGTGCCAGCCTCGTGCCCATCACCCCTCCTGTCTTGTCCCCAGTGAAGTGCTGGGTTCCCTTATCAGAGCTGGCAAACGTTGAACTGTCTGAGGCCTCTTCAATTACTCTCTAGGCTTGGAAAACAAGTCCATAAATCTCTTCCTGCTGCAATTTAAACCCATATGTCCCCCTCAAGGTTGGTTCAGCTTTTAATGGCATATTTGTTTAGTTAACTGGGAGCCTGTGCGGTAAGTCAGGGCACGAGTGTGTACTCCTGATACCTGAAGGAACAACGCCAGAGTTGGCTGGATGAACCCCTCGCTCGGCTGAACAAGATGAGGTTCAGCACTTTGTCCAGCTTTGTAAAGCTTTACATTAGTATTTTGTATTATTTTCTACCACGGTTATCCATAGCCACATCCAGTCTTAGCTGCAGTCGGGTAGCTGAGAGCACTGTTGCACAGCGAGCTGCACGGGGACCTCTCCCCAGAGAGCTTACTGCAGGAGCGAAGCCCCGAGGTGCGATTCTGCCTTGGTGCTTTCATTATTCATTAACCAGCGCCTTTGTGCTCAGGAACATACATCACCCAGGATGAGTTATCCTCTGCACAGGAGTTTCGGTGCTTACAGCTCGAGCTGGCAGAAGGATTTAAAACCCATCACTTAATACTACTTTAACAGAAGCACAGCTGCAGTCTGTAGGATATAAATGTGGATTTATTTCACTACCTATTACCAATGATTACAAAGATCTCAAAAGAATTACTAATCCGGAGGATTTCAATTGCACCCTGTGAGTGTCAACTGCAGGTTTGCTACTACAGTGCATTTAATTCTTCCAGTAAATGATGTATCTACTCTAATTGCGGTAACGGCTCAGGCTTTCTCTGCACAGCACTTCAAAGGCTGTGAACAAGAAGTAAGTGGCTCACGTCACCTCTGGAAGTGACACACCTGTCCTGTCTGCCAGGCGGACGAGAGCACTTCAGCTGGGACTGCTCCTGCTAAGCATGTTTGCCCATGCATCCCTCTGCCATCAGCTGGTTTGTTGCTCCTGGTGGCTCTCCAGCAAGGCAATCTAAAATTCGGATTTTAAAGATCCCAGTGCTTATTTTTACGGCAGTTCACGCAATGAAACTAAATCTCTCCCAGCAAAACAGGGCCTCTGAGAGTGGATGGTCATTTCCTTGAGTCTCTTCGTTATGGTGTGCCAATTTAGAGAGAATACATTCAGAGTATGATTTTTTCTCTCTCCTATTCATTAAGGAAAAAAAAAATCTAAATAATCTTCTCAGTCTAATTTCCTATGGAAATAGGCTTTTCAATGACTCTGTGCTTGTGTGTGTCTAGGTGGGGCTGTCTCTCAGCCTGTATGAACTTCTCCAATAACTTTTAAGGTAGTTGGTTGAATTTATCCAGAGCTGATAGACAAGTAGAAGTACCACAGGTAACTGAGCTCCCACAACTTCCATGCAAACAGGTAGATGCACAAAGGAGAGAGCTCTGTCCACTGAAGGCTCCTTTGTGAACCTGCACATTCACAGGGCATGGACATGGGCGACAGCCCAAATAAATGTCCCACTTCCCGAAACTCAATTAAGAGACAAGAACTCTGCAGGACTGAAATGTTCCCCAAGCCTCTTCTGTTTGCAGCATTGATGGATTGATGGAGAGTTTTGGCCTCTGTAAAATGGCCTCACGTTATTAAACTTCTGAATGAAATGGGCCCCTTAGCAGAACTTTCTCTTACGCGGAGGCCATGAAGCCAGCCCTTCCACCCCAGGACGGAAACGCATCAGCAGGACAGGATGGGTTGGTATCAGCAGTGTCTGGGCTTTTCCTCTTTTATGGTTGGAAGACCTTCGTTTCCTTGTGCTTATATCTGGAGCCTGTCACGTGAAATAGTATTATCAAGTCTAGCAGAGGTGAAAAAGGAGGATAATTAGCCCCAAACAGAAAATTCTAGATGAGCTTGAGAATTCCTTTCTATTTCCAGTTCTTAGGGATACTGAGATTGGTTGTTCTGGCTAACTTTTTATAGAAATAGCAAATGGCTGTGAAATTTGGACCTGTATCAAAACCTGGGAATCCAAAATATTCTTCCCAATATTTTTGCTGTAGTTCAGATCATAGATATTGGCTCAGGGTCCTCTCTAGTGTCTATGGTATTTGATAGCTAATAACAGCAACAGACTGGATAAATTTTTTCCATAAACTTAATAGGTGTCATATAACTCAGCAGCAGCTTATTAAACTCTCAGCGAGGCTTGAAGTCGCTCTCAAGAACTCTGGTGATCTACCGGGTACTGAGGGCTCTTTTAATCTACAAAGTATCAGAAACAAAGTTTTGCTAGGAAATATAACAATACCTTTTTTTCATAATGATGGACTTTGAAACTCAGATTTGGGAAAAATTAAAACTAGCTGGGTGGAAGCTACTGAAGCAGTGGTCAGCTTTGAAAGCACAACAGCAGAGTCTGACTTGTACTTAACCACAAAAAATAAAAACAAAACAAAACTGAGATTTGGTGAAATACCTGGCTCCATGCCCTAGCATGTAAAAGCAATGCAAAAGAATAAAAGCCATGAAACAGAAGAGGTGGCAGAAAAAGAAACGCCTCAGTTAAATTCAGTAACAACTGTTCTACAGCGTCTGCACAGGGCCTGAACTCCTTGAAGCTCTTCTCAAAGGCTTCACAGAGGATGCCTTGAAGAAATGTGTAGACAAACGTGGCCACTGGTTCACGCTCAGTAAGGCACACGTGAGCTGTTTTCCACACCAGGATGTGATGTGGAGGAGAGATTTTTTTTTTCTTTGCTTGAGTATGAGGATACAGTCCCTTATATACTTTGGAGAGGAAGACAGAATATTTAACTTCTACTTCTGTACCCACTAGAGAGAGATAAATAAACTGCAATCACTGCCTAACAGATACTAAAATATTGAGAAGCACTTCTGGATACCTCTTGAGAGTAGGATATAATATCCCACTGAGATGCTGTAAGTATTACTCCTTTCTTTGAATGATTACTGATTTGTTTTAAATGATGCTTTTAGAAATACAAATATTATAATGCATTTTTTCTTCATAATAATAACTTTGTTCTGAATTTTGAGCCAAGACTTCAGGATCTGGGTTAATGATAATGAAGAGGCAAATTTTCTGAAGTGTTGCTGATGGTGTAAGAACATTTTTTTCCCACTGGTTGCAGCGTACTTAGCTGGCAGTTAAAAACTAAAAATTGTTTCTGACTCGGTTTTACTCTGTGTTCAAGGGCTTCTCCGACAAGGTTAGTACTTCTCAATCTCACTAAGTGTTGTTCAGATAACTATAATTAGAGTGTGATGTACTCAGATAATGTGATAAGGGAGGGAATTGTAGTGCCTAAGTGAAGATTAAGCTTTGTTTTGGGGTTTGAGATCTCAAAGTACATAGAGTTTTCAACAGTAAATCAAAGTAGTGATCCCAAATTCTGATGACATACTACCTTCTCCTGGCTCTTTCTCAAATAATCCTTTAATAATACTGCCTGTACCATCGCAGAATTGTTCACTGGGGTTTTATTTTTTGATGACTGAGAGCGATGGTTAATGCTGTAGGATGTAAATGCCTATTAACTTTGTTTGTGGCCATGCATTACATGATCACATTGTTGTTGGCCGTACCATCAGCCATGTCTTTGAAACAGCCATTTCCCGTCAGTATTTATCAACGACAACATTCCCTGATGCCCTGGAAGTGTTTGCACAAATCAGCACTGGAAGATAGAGCACTTAAATGTCTGACAATGTTTGTCAAGGCAGGCTGTATTTTTGTTTTCTCCTCCCCGCTAATCCTGAAAACTATATACAAGATCCTTCCGTAACGTTAGTGTTCTGTTGTCATTTAAAATAGGTTTCCACCATGCAAGACGCTAGCAGCTTTGCAGTAGAGGACCTTGTCTGCGGGGTACTTCTGTCAATAGCAATTTTTGTCTCCTTGCTCTGAGCACGAGCTTACGGTAGGCGATATCTGATAGCAGTGGGAGACACATAAGGATAGATGGGTCGAGCTGCTGCCTCTTTCTCCATCAACAGCTTCTGCAGAGCTATTGCTCCATTAACTATCTCATCTTCCAGCCCTCTCGCCCGCCCTCGTTGGTGAGACTATGCAGTAAAACATTGGGTTTGGGACTTGGTTGAGAAGCCTTTCTTGTTTTCACATGGGACACCAGACATTTGCGACCTCCTTGGATCAAACTCTCCCCTGCCAACATGCCACATTCTTGTAGCTCTTGAGCAGCTACAGATACTTAGTGTGCACACGTGCACACTATTAATAGAGTTAAGCAGGGTTTTCTCCTGAGGGGGGTTGTACTGATGGAATGAGTGCTATGAATGTCAGCTGCAGAAGTGGTCGCATGGCTACAGCAATTACCTGTGGGCAGGTAAATACACCCCATAATTGTCCAGCCTAAAATCCCACTAACCTGCTGAGTTCTTTCTGGCAAATATGGGTGTTCTGGATGGTCTGAAGATGTGGAAGGAAATTATTTTCGAGATCATTTGACAACAAGTGCTTCCAGATACAGGGAATACAAGTTGCAAGGAGCTGACTGTATATTAAAAATAAGGCAATGAGTAAGGAACCACGGGAAATTTGGCCCGGTGGTTCTGCTTATTGCATCTATTCTGTGATTAAATGCTGTGCTTCAGTTCCAGAGCCAACCGTTAGCTGACTTACTGCAACACTTGAATATCTGAATGTTTAAATGACAAGTTTTCTGAATATATCAGCACAGAGAAGGCTGACTGACAGATAACATCACAGACAACAAGAAAAGCGTGACATGCAGAGTGGGGCTGCTGTACCAGCAGTTGCCTGAACACAGTGTCCATCTGAGCATGCCATGTGCGACTGGGTTTCCTTAATGGCATGGCTTTGCACTTTTCTTGGACAACAGAGGAGAACCTCTATTTATAGTGAGTGAGAGTGTGTCAGCGTTGGACTCTGCCAGGGGAGAAGAGAAACGGTTATATACTTTTTTTCCTTAGGAATATTTCTCTGCTGACAGGTTCTGAAATCATTTGCAGCGTGATTTGAGCAATAGTGAGCAAAGGAGATCAGACATGCCAAAAAACGTTCCTCTCCTCAAAATTTATAGTGTGGAGTCTATCTGTGCATCGTGTTCATTTCTTTGATTTTCCACCAGTACAACTCCCCTGTCTCACTGGATTGACACGCAACGGCGAGTGCAGCTGCCGAGTTAACTTTCTTTTCTCTTCATTCCTCTCATCACAAAATAACCCTTGAAAAGAGGAATGCATGGTGCACCTCCTCTTACTTTCAAAACCTGCTTTGTGGTGCTGATGGTCAAACAGAGACTATTATGGTCCTGAGCTCTCCACTCAGGCCACAAGGAACAGCATTAGATATTTTTTTGTAACTTGGCACTTTCTATGTTAAATTGTCCTGAGTTCGATTATTTGTCTCCTGCTGTTTGCCGAGAACTTCACAGGCCTGTCCTTAAGTTACTTGAACGAGCACAGATCCTGTGAGCCTCTGCCAGAGGATGTTTAATGCTGTCATTATAAAAGAAATCATGAAGTATTGATGCAGGTTGTGTGCAAAACACACCCCATGTGAATTTGCTACCCCACACTGCTGCTGTAACGCCGCCTCCATCACCACGGAGGATGGAGCCAGCAGAGAAAGAAGCCTCGGGAGGTTAAATACACATTTATTGGGTGTCTGCCTTTGAGAAGAGTTTGGCTGTTGTGAGAGCCTTGCAAAGCTGGCAACTTCAAAGCATGGGTTGTTTTTGAGCCAGATGCTGTCTGACACCCCCCGAGTCCTGCCAGTCTGGGAAATATTTGTCCGTATGACAGTTTGTATTTTCGTTTCATCCTGAAGGTGAATTTGATGAAGAGCACTGCTAGTACCTGGGGTTATACTTTGTGTCATACTTTTGCCGGGGTAGGCCTTGTTTTCAGAAAATGCTTAGGACCTAAAAAGATTAGAAGTCCATTCCCATAACTGTGGGCTAGCATAGTACCATAAACCAGCGGACCATCACTAGCTGTCCGTGTGTGTCATGGTCAGGCTAAAGCAAATTCAGCTCAGCTGAGTCTTTAAAAGGAAATTATCCTGAATCTTAACCATGTTTCTCTACAGGTGGTGAGACAGTGAAATGATAATCTTCTATTTTTCCTCATAAAAGTCCTTTCCTTCTTTCTCTGTCTTTCATCCCATAACTCAGAATCCACTTGTTTCTCATTGCGGGGAGCTGGCCTTCCTATTTAAGGGCCAGATTCTGATTTCAGTGCAGTGGGCTCAAATCTGTCTCACCCAGTAACAGCGATATCAGAATCTGGTCTTCTCCCTTTGTTTGCTCCCCCTCTACTTCCTGGGCAAAAAGAAAATGATTTTAAAATGTTCAAATGTATGAAATTTGCCCCACTTTCTTCCTTAGGAGCTGTCAGCTCTAACAAACCCTTTGGGTTCTTCTTTTGATCTATTTTCAATTGTCTGGTGGGCAAAGTAAAACTCCTCCTCAAGTCTCTTAGTTTCTTATCTTCTGCTGTGACATGAATTTCCCCATTTTCCAGTCCTCCCCCTCCGCTGCCTACAGACCCTCTGCTGCTCAGAGCTTTTCATCAGTCCCCTCGGTGCCACGTGAATAACTACCAGTCACTTATGCTGCCTGTTCCATCTTGCTCTGCTTTAACGTTTTTAAACGCAAAACACCTTCCCGGTGTGTTTCACACCTTGCGAGGGCTCAGACCGCCCCGGCAGCAGCGGCGCTGGAGGAGACGTGCACCGAGCAGCTCACAGCTGCTTCTGCCCACGCATTTGCAAATGAGCTGGTGTTGGCAGGGGATCGCGCTCCGCTCTCACCCCAGCCTTTATTCTTAGCACTCGCCATGCCCCTCAAGTCTGGCGAAAGCACATTTTCTCTAGGAATAGGTGTCAGTTTATCTTGTCTTTTGACACGCTCAGTCCCACCCTTAGCCTCACTCCACTTCTTCTCTTACCTTTATACAGTAGTTAATGCTCCCTCCTGTATTTATCATAGACTTTCTATGAGAGAAGACACTGTCTTATGCCACCACTCTCAAGTATTTACTCTAGGATGTTATAATCTGCTTTCCCCAACTTGCCTGCCCTGTGGCAGTGTCTGACCTGATTGCCTTTTGCCATCTGCAGCCTCTCCTTGGTGCTCCTCTACAAAGCCCTCTCTGTTGGAAGCAGAGGCATCTCACAGCTTCTCCTTTCACCATATCCCCGCAGAACGAAGGTTGTGTTGCCCTATTCCTTCCATTTTTTCTACAGTGGTCTCAAACTGTAGTGGAGCTCATGCTCCGCATTGCAGAATAGCCGTCTCCACTGACCTAAGTGCTAATTTCACAGCCATAAGTAGTGACCGGTGAGGTTCCTGCTTGGGCAGTTTGACCTTCATGTCATGACCCATCCTTTTTTTCTTCTTCTTGTTCTTCTAACACTCTTGAGTTTCCCGTGGCCCAGATGTGGTGCCTTAGCTGATCTCCTCCAGATACCAGTGGATGCTCACCGTTGCCCAAAGAAGTCAGCCACATAGGAGAAGATGTATCTCACTTAGGTGGTGAAGCAGTCTGCTGTTGGGTGGTGACTTTTAGTTCTGGCTTGAACAATTTTACTCGTTGAGAAATATTAGTTTGGCATGCTGCAATCCAGGGCATAACACCTAAATGCTATTTTGTACAGCCTGGTAAAGCATCTCCAGATTCTGGATTACCTACACCAGAAAGCATCCAGGGAAATGCCTACAGAGGCTCAGTCAGTTTTAGTTCACGTGGGTACACACAGCCTCAGCAGCCGACCTTCTGTTTTCAGCTGGGCAACTATCATCAAAGATGTTGTGCATTTGTATTTCTGTGTAAGAAATGAACAGATGCAGAAAAGATGCTTTGCCAAAGATGACTTTAAAATTCTATGACAGCCTTTTGTTCCATTATAAGATTTTATTTGAGACCTTGAGTGATCTTAGAAAATCCATGGCAGCGAAACTCATTTCCCGAAGATTCACCTCACCTGCACATCTGGGACCTAATAAAACACATCACAGTGTTCTCTTCAGTCATTACAAAACTGCTGCCAAAAGTACTAAGTGTCCTTGTGCTACCACAGTGAATACCACCAGTATCAGGGAAATGCAGGACAGCAGCGAAGTAGATAAGAGTTGATTGTATGTTACATGTTGTTTTGAGCTACTTAATTTCCATTTGCTTGGAATGTTCCTCTCATAAACCAGCATTTTGGCCACAGAAGTCATGACTGAGCTTATTCAGCAATGCTCCTGTCCCTTTCCCAGCTTCCTTAGCCAAACAGCAGACAAAAGAGCGTGCTGCGTTATTCCACCACCACTGCTCAGGCATCCCCAGTAGCCCCTCCATGCGTTGCTGACGGGCTTCCTATGACCATTTGCACTTTGCTCCTTATTAACCATGTCCTCTTGTGCTGCTGCTTGGATGGCAAAGTGGGGGAAATTTCGGGGGGGTTCTGTGGCTTATTTTAGTCTTTTTTTGTTGCTCCTTTTAATGGAGCTTATTGAGGGAATGGCTGTGTGTTTTCTAGGAAGAAGCAATTCCTCAACCTGGGTATGACATGATTTTTTGGGGGGCAATGTTGGTGACGCTGCTTGAGGAACATTTTCAAGTCAGAGCTAAGTTAGCCCTGCCATGGCGAGCGTTGCCATGCCTGGCTCAGTCCCAAGAGACTGTCAACATTTCTAGTTGTCATGGGGTTGTTAACTCACTTTTCTGTGTCTGCTTTTCTATCTACCACCGCGGCCCACACTTGCTGTGTTCTGCCTTCACACCTCATCTCGTCCTGCATCTCATGCCGCAGTCCTTTATCCTGGCAGCCCAGAAGTTTGCCTCACCACTCATTTCCATACTTTGCTCCACTGCTGCTTTGCCAAAGCTGTTTCTGGGTGGCTGATATAATCATTCTCTCCCTTTTAAAATTAATTTGGAGCTTGGATAGAACCTCCATTAGAGTTTTGCAGTTGGCTTTTCTACCTTATATAAAATTGTTCTAACGCTTGAGGAGTTGGCGTTGGCTTCTTAGGTAAGTACCTTCACCCATCACAGCTTCAAACTGAAAGTCATTCTTCAACAAGTTTCCAGCCTTTTACTTACATTCTGGTCCAAAATGCCTTAATTTAAAGAGGTACTTTAGTAACCAGCATTGCTTTTGGCACAATGTGTCAGAGGCTAACTGGTTATTCACAGCTGTAACTACACAGTGGCCATCATAGCTCCAACACCTCAGAGAGCAGTTGGAAATAAGCTGTGGTGGCCTGTATGCTAGTTAGGATTCACATATATCTTGATTTGGATGAAAATCCACTTCTCCCCCGCCGCCTCCTCGCCAATATTCTTGACCCTGGCATACACTCACCGGTACAAAGACTGCTCATTCAGGCAGATTGCTGCCAGTCCATCAATCATTATGAGAGGGCTGACATGCCAAATTGTCCCGGATGCAATTTTGAGAACAGATAGTCATTTTGTCTGATGAAGCGTTCATATGCTACAAAATGACAAATCATGTTTATTTTCACATTGTCAAACTGTGCTTTTTTCCTGTGTTGGCACAATTGGAATCAAGTTTCCCTTAAGGGATAGTTTGGTTTTTATCCATCTGTTTTCCCTTACTTCAGTAAGTCATCAGTTCTCCCTCATTAACATGGTGGTCAACCAGGGCTTGATGGTTTCAACTCTTATGATCACAGCATGTCTATAAAGCCTGTATCATGGCTCGTCACTACCCGGGGGAGGAAATTTAAGGAAATGGACATTCACGTCTCTTCAAAGTCCCTACTGAGTTTATAATTTGAGACATAGTCATGGTCATGTCTGGGGAATGAATACTGTTCTTGCACTAGATGAAACATACCCAGTACAATGTGTGATGCTTTATGCCCTGCATCTTCTGCCACCTCGACTTCCATACACGTGCAGCCTTGAGCTATTGCTTTCTTAATCTCTACTTTTAGACCCTCTTAAACTGCCTTTTCTTCAGGTTCCTGAAACACCTTCATTTCACAACACGCAAGGTTTGCAGTTGTCATACAGCGGTCTAAAATTTAAGAAACAACTCTCCAGAATGAGGACCTGGGTAATCCTTGGGGATGTTCAGGGTAGCATGCACAGAATGCTTCTGTAGTGGAAAAACCCTCCCGATCTAGTCAGTGGAGAAATGGTTCATAGTATTGATACTCCTTGTGAGATCTCTCCGTGTAGCAGAAGCTTACAAGGCATCACGTAACTACCTCTCTGCATAAGATGAATTATTGTTTGCTCTAATAGCAGAGAGCATCTCTAACCTGACATCTAGAACCGAACTCTTTCTTTACAAACTCTCTTTTCTCTCATTCATGCACCACAAAGTTTTTTCCATGGAAAAAAAAAAAGCGAGGGTTTCAATGGAAAGTAGTGATATAGGAGCTCCCTAGTTAACTGATTAGGAATATGCAGGATATTTATATACTCCTGGGATCTTGTAATGTTTCCATGTGTCTTCAATCCATGGTGATTCATCATAAGATGTGATGGCATTTAGAAAAATAGTTGGATATCGAAGAAGCCATAGGGAAATTTCACTCCATAAATCAACTTAATTGAAGGGAATGCTTGCAATATGTCTGTCTTCATAATGCAGTGACCTTGAGTTGGATCTGCATTCATTTTGGAGCATGTCTTCCTCATTTCTATGCCAGCTTGTTGAGTTATACATAGAAGCTAAACCTCTAGAGATTGATCATGCACAATCAATGATGCCGGACTGAAACAAGGCAGATGACAACGGGGACTCTAAAGGTTAGGAGAAAGGGGTGTAACTGCCAAACCCTGCTGATGGCTGGATTTAGGAAATGCAAGGCAAAGGTTTAAAAAATCAGGTGCATGATGTATTGGTGGAAAGGACACTCCACTAGGAGAGATTAGTGTGGTGCATCCAAGAGACTGTGTTGTGTAGTTGAATATCCAGGGCTAACGTCTAATCTTGGGAAAAAATAACAGAGCTGCTGGTTAGAAAGGTTCCAGTATGAAAAAATAAAAGGAACAAAAATATTATGCAACTGTAATATATCCAGGAAGAAAATATAGAGGAAATATGAAGGACTTTAGCTTGAATTGGAGTTATTACTGATTTGGTTATTCCTGATTCCCAGCAGTATATGCAACGCATAAGGTGCCATACCCTCACGGAGGGTAGGTGTTGGTAGGCTTGGGTGTCTCAAGCATTTGGCGGTAGAAGGTGCTTTGGCAGCCAAGACGGTGTGTCTCTGGCTGCGGCCAGCCTCGTGTAGGAGATGGGGCAGGCTGGTCTCACTGGGGCACATTGAGAGGGGGAGGAAAATCATGAGCAGCTCTTGGGGAATAAGGGCCTGGGGGAGGAAGGCAGAGAGCAACGTAAAAAAGGAGAAGGAAAAGGAGTGCTTCTGGGCAGAGGGGGGAGGAACGGAAGGTGGTTCGCAGGGGAGGAGGAAAGGAAGCTTGGAAGAAAGTGGGAGGGAGAGAGAGCTGAGGAGGAGGAGGAGGAGACGGGAAGGGTGGGCGGTGGGTGGCCGGAGGCGAGGAGAGGACCTAGGAGGAGAGCAGGAGCTTGGCAGATTGGTGGTGCCTGCAGAGACAGGGACCAGATGGCAACCTGGGTCCTCTCTGAGCAGCTCTGCCTGCATCCACAGCCCTGCCCGGCCGAAGAGTCCGTGCTCGTATTGCTGACAGAAGGCGAGGGGTTGCACGAAGCCACTGCCTGATGAAAATTAAGAGCCTGAAACTTATAATTCCCAGGACTGATTTAAATTATTACAGTTAACAAATGACCTAATACATAAAAATGGAGACGGCTACCAAGTGGATCTGTTTAAATGAACACATGCAGAAGAGATTTCATTTGGCTCCTGCACCTGAAACTTTCTATTTCCTAATGCAAACTAAGCAGTGACAAATAAAAATGAGACTGCAAAAGCAGCATGACCTCTTTAAGCTTTAATTATTCATTAGAACTGTTTTCTTCTCTGCTGAGATTCAGAGCAACACATTTAAGCGGGTTCCTTTAAGGTTTATGGAAGATGTAACTTCCTTGTTACACCAGCTAATAAATACAACTAAGCACAACGGCCCAACAATATTTGTAGAAACAGCATTTAGGAAAATGTGTTTAATGAATCAGAAGTGCCTTAATCTAGTCAGTCTTGAAAAGCAAAGCATATCGTGCAAATTATAATGCACTAAAGCACAGATGCATAAGTATTTTATTGTCGAGATTTCTGAGTTTACTTTCTTATCTCTTTCAGCATTTCAGAATTGCATTTTACTAAGAAATGTCTCTACCTGCATCAGAGAAGGATAACGGTGGTGTTAGCTTTGGGCAAACCAGTCTGGGATCTCGAACTTGGATTTAAATAACTCATCTGAGAGTCCTTAGCAGCATCAGGCACATCTTCCATTTTAACCAGAAATGCTTATTGCTTTTTGCTGTCACAGAATCATTAGAATCATTAAGGTTGGAAAAGACCTCTAAGATCATCAAGTCCAACCTAGGCTGGCATGGAAGTGACCAGCAAGGTTTACAGCTGGGAGGAGAAAACCAAGAAATTTTCCTTTTGCTGGGAAGACGGGACAAAAGGCAGGTGCCACCGTGCCCGGCTGCACGGGCTGTTGTACCTTTGACTCCCTCACAGCCCTACCTCTTCAGTCCTTCATCTCTCTCCCTGCCATTGTATAACAGCAGCTCGGGGACGGTATTTCCTCTCCAGTTTTGAAAGCAGGAGAAGACCAGTTTGTCACCACCTTGGCGAGACCTCCCGAGAGGTACGCAGCTCGGGAGGCAGGCAGCGGCTCCGACCGCCCGGGAACAGTGCCATGCGCAAGGGGACATTTACAGCTCCTCTCCCCGTCAGACGCTTCATCCGGCATGATGCAGAGCTGACAGCTCCTCGTTTCCAGGCATTACAAACTCCTCTTCCTCCACAGGAGCCTGTACAGGCTGTCTGGGGTCCCACGTGCTGAACCCCCCAGGGCAGCATCCCTGCAATGGTCCTGGCAGATGGGCGCAGGCAGCCGAAGGGCAGCTTTCCAAAACCCGCTTCTCTTAACGGGGCCACGCTCTGGTACTTACTCAGTCTTTACAACTCAGTGATATGCTGCCAATATATTTTTGCCAAGGAGACAAAAATACGTCTCTTCTTCCTACTCCTTCAGCCTATGAAAAATCTCAGTTGTGTGCAAAGAGACTCTGTGTGTGTGTGTATACGTGTGTGTATTTGGGGGGGGGAGGGGAATAGAGTTTCTGTTAATTTATTTTCCAGTTGAAAGTCTGCCTTGTAGCCAGGGAAGCACTGTTTTCACCGTGTATAAATTTGGGCAGAAAAGCCTTACTTTATGCTGAGCAGAAATGGCAGTGCGTGCAGTGGGAATTGGGAGCAAATCCTTTAACTGTTCCATGTCCCAGGTTCTTCTCTCTAGGATGAAGGCATGATGGCTTATAAATAATTTGGGGATTTATGGTCAAAGAGCCCTATATTAGCAAAGTTGTCTAACAGTGGACGAAGAAGAGAGGCATAATCCCTCTAAGGTGGGGAGCTGTCTGTTTAAAAAGTGCTTCAATCTCCTCAAGGGCCAGAGAGACTCCAGGTATTTAACATGTTAACTTAAGTTAACTTTTAATTAAGCAAGACTCTCCCACACAGCCATGGTCTGGGATTCTAGCTATGCTCTCTGAACGGTTTGGGTACTTTAAAAGCACCTGGTACAAAGAGGAGGGATTGGAGGCTTTTTCTAAGCTTCACAGCAACTTTGCAAACTACATGCTCCAAAAAGGTGTATTTCTTTTTCCTCCTTCACCTCCCTTTTCCCAGACCTCGCATGACTTCAAGGCATCAAATGTTAATGTAAGTTTGCCAGGCTTTAAGGGCTGTGAAATGAAAGTTAAAAATCCTGCACCATAGGATGGCTCTAAAAATATTTGGTCGTGGTTGAAATACCAACGGGCTCCAGCAGCTCTCCTGCACACAGCGCAACTGATGCATCAGGGCTTTTTCTCCTAAATAAGCTCTTGAGAAAGTTTTCCTAGTGACTATAGATCATTCATGCTCTAGAGGCTGGATTCGCCGGGTTATCTGCCAGCAAATACCTACTGGAGAGTGAGGATCTGCTGGTGTCATTTAACTCTAACGGTGCTGTGAGGGAAGCGCCAGCATCCGAGGGAGGATGCACCGATGCATGCCTGCTCTGCTGTGACTCCATCCAGGGGACTTCTAAATGTGATGTCCATCCCTCAGGATGAGCACAGCCCAAAACACCAGCCCTATGGTTTGCAAAGCTGAGGCCTGATGCCATGCTGCTCACCATTAGGGTCCAGCTCCTGGGCTCTGCTCTTCAGTGTCATTTATTGTCCAGGGTCCTAGGGTTTGTAAGCCAAGTTTCTACTTTTTTAAGCATGGCAACACCTAAACCGGTCTGGGGATCTGCTCCTAAGTGCTCTCGAGTAGGAGAACTGTATCCTCATGAGAGGTCAATGCTTTTCCGCAGCAGCTCCACATGCCTCAGGCGATCTTAGCTGATGCGTCCCGCTAACCGGCAAATACTCGATACACCAGGTGTACCTTCATTGACTTCTGAGGGGCTCCAGCCGAGATACTGTCATCCCCTTGTGCTTTAAAGGTGGTGTTTGTTGGATTTTTTTCCCTAACAGCTCTCTCATGAGTGGGATCAAGGAGCTGGTCTTCCTGCACCAGAGACTCCTTTTTCTTCTCCAAGAAGTGCAACATACCTTCTCCCTGTGAAGCAAATCAGGAGCCTGAACACAATGATTTGGATCGTGACTTCAAGCACAATCTTGAATACGGTGTCTAACCCATTCCCATCACAGGAGAAGCCACGGGAGGCTGTGACTCAGCTGCGCCTCTGAGTCACACAGCATGATGCTCCGCTGCTCTCGGGGGACAGCACTTTGCCGTTAGCCTCTATTGGCAACGAACTACGGCTCTCCCTCGCTGGCTCAGACCTTAGCGAGATGTCTGGACTCCAAACTCTGGCTGTTCCCTGCTGACCCATGTCAGGGGAGGGACAAGGGACACCGAGAGCGTGTCCCCAGCCCTCAGCGCCAGACCCAAGTGGGGTATTTGGTTCAGGTGTGTGCAGAAAGTTTTGTGTTCCCAGGCATGGGCAGGCTGCCTGGCCACACTCCAGCTCTGTGTAAGTACATTGCGAGTCAGGCTCAAATTGCTATTTTTGAGCAAGTCACTAGAAATAATTCATGTATGTGCAAGTTAAAATTCTGCTTCAAAATCACCCTCTGCTTCAGAAGCTTAAAACCTGGGAGATCTATAGTAGCAGATATTGAATTTCATTTTACTAGGTTCTTTCCAGCTGTTATGGTAAGCTTAGATCCTCATCCTGCATTTCTTCACTTAAGGATCTTTTCTCATGCAAACATCTCCAATGCTAGAGCTGGCAGGACCAGCCGCACGTGTAAGTGTTGGGAAGAATCTGCCCCTTTAATTGGAACAGACAAAGTCTTGCACCAAACACTGAGATGCATGATATTTAAGTGAAAGTTCAAGTGATAAAACTTCTTCTTTTAAGGATTTCAAAATAAATTTCTGAATATTGAATTAATTTATCTTACGGTATGAACCAAGGTTTTGGAAAGCTGGAAGGTACAGGTTTGTGTGTGTTAACTGTGTGAGCAACAGTGCAAAAGGAAAATGTTTTTTCATCCATATGAGTTTCTGTAAATTGTATTCTATTCTTAGGAGAGTAAACACAATGTAAAAAAAAAAAAAAATCTAATAATTTAAACCTTGCAGGAAAAGAGGCAGGAGCGATGGGAACCTCTGAAATGATAAATGTATGAATTTATTCCACTGCCACTGTGGGGTTTTAGATTAGTTTTATTATTATTTTATTTCTTGTTGTTGACAAGTTGGGCTGCATTGCTATCCAGTTATAATGTTTACAGATAAGAAAGTCTTGAAGGTCAAAAATTCTTTTCTGAGTTATTCTTGTATAAGGTAATCTTCTTGTGTTGGTGACAATGTGGAGTGATCTCATGTCGCCATGGGTACCTGAATCATGCCTGTCTAACAGCAACTTTTCCCACTCCTACCCCCTCCCCTTAAGTTCTTACATAGAAACAAAAAAGATCTCTACAAGAAAAGCTTCACGCGTGATGCAAATGATGGACTGGAGGAAACACTTTTCTTTAAGAAAGCGCACTGTGCCGGCGGTCTCTCATACCGCACCCATGCACAGCTGGGGTGATGAATTAGTTTGTACTTGACTGTGACCAGTAAGAATTTTGCCACGAATACTCCAAAACGCAGACTGAGTCAGGGTGTTATTAGTGTTCATTATAATGCCTACATATAGACATCGAAACTGCCAAAGTTCAGGTGGGTAACGTTGTCCCCATGGCAGCCTTGACCAGCGGGATGCGTAGCAAACTCAGCTGCAGCTGTAACTTGTGTTAGACCAGCATGAGGAAACTGGAAAATTGCTGAAATCCAGATTATGGGGGAGAAGTGAGACCAGCATCTGCCCACAGCTGATCATGGCAGGGAAGCACAGAAGCGCGGTGAAACGAAGGTGGAAAAAAAAAAAGACAACCTTAATTACGCCTTCCCATGTTTCTGCAGGTTCAGTTCAGTGCTCTAATACCTGCTGGATGTAGCTTTCCTTGACAGTTTTGTAACATCTAAAGGAAAGAAAAGAAAATGAAGAGGAAGCAAAGTGTACGAGCCTTGATCATGACAGGGCTACAGTTCTTTGAACGTTAGCTTTTCTCCTTGCTACGACATGAAAGTTTTTGGTCTCTGCTAAATTGTGCTTTGAGTCAATGTGGATGGATCACGCACATGAAAGACCCCCACGCACCCCCCCCCCCAAAAAAAAAAGAAAAAAAGAGTACTCTCCAGGAAGGGGGATCAAGCAGTGCAAGCTGCACTTTTGTCTTGATAGCAGGCTTTCCTTTTTACTAAAACATTTCTAACTCCAGTAGTATGCAGCAGCCAGGTAAACCAGAGACCTCAGCTGGAAGGTTTGGACCTGCAGTTTCTGGCAACAGGACAATATAGTGGAAATCAGATAAACCAGCTTGTACATACCACCTTGCTGTCAATTAGGACTGTCCTTGCGTTTCGCTGTTGTACAATCAATTTTCAGAACAAGATCCTTTCTTTTCCATGGTCAGGGGGCTTAATTCAACCCCGGAATAAATAAGCAGCTAACAATGGGCCAAACTCAGCTTGGATGTTGCTCTAGTTAGTTAAGAAGAGTAGCATCAGGGCTAAATTTGGCAAGGAGTGTTTAAGTGACTGCCTTCAGAGGCAGGGAAGAAAACCCCTCGCTTAGCTCACTGCATCCAGCTCTTCAAATGCAAATTAACCTGTCAACATCTGCACGCAGCCACACAGGACAGCTGCAAAAAGGAGCTCCCAGCATCCAGAAGAAGGGCTGGAAATGTTTAGTTCCAAACAGCTATTTTCTAAAATAATTTCTAGTAAATATGAATACATTTAAAGTGGTAAGCTGAGCATCTGCTACATGAAACGAATGGAGGACAGCATGCGAAAAGAAACATATGTCAAGTATGCACTTCAGATGCATTGACTACTTGCCTCCAAAACAGAGTGAATTTAAACATATTTGCAGCAAACACTGAGAAAAAATTGCCTCTGCAACTCAAAGAAGAGCTTCAAATAATGGCACAATTTAAGCTTGGCCATACCTTTCCTCTCCCTTGGTGGAAGAGAGCCGTTCATTGTATTTCAGCTGCGCCTGGCTTCTTTTACTGAGACACGTCAGGAATGCAAAGCCCAGACGGCTTTTGTTTGGAGCAAACAATGTCCCTTTACCAGTACATTTAAAACCCCAGCAAACCAAGTCACTGCTGGAGCCAAATCATACCAGATCTGGTTCATAGGAGGGAAGATATGAAAATACCCCTGTGCTTTTTATCTGCCAGCATAGGAGACGGTAACATCCTTACTGGGACTGATTCAGCAACGTGTACAGCAGGAACCGCGCTCCGTCGCTGGAAGGGGACTGCTTGTGACTCAATCTCTTTCTTCAATACATTGCAACTCAGGGAAATTGCATTTCAGTATTTCGCTGAGCCTATTATCCTCAGACAAAATCTTTACTGACTTAACTGAAGCTCTTACTTACAAAACAAGTACAGGATAAGGCCCCTTCAGCAGGCAAGAGAAGGAGAGGTTGGATTTCAGCTCTAAAGGGTGCAACTTGTCTCTACGAAGCAGCGTGCAGGAATATTTTGCTCTTGGTTTCAGTATAACAGGGCTTAGAACAAGCTCTGATGTCTCTTTTTTTTTGTCAGGGGAATAATCTCCCTACCAAACCTGGGATGCGTGTGCCCTCTGTCAATCTGCTGAGGCTTTGCTAAGTTTTTGGTTATGCAGCCATGATCTCTGGATTCTGCCACCTCCTAGGTCCTCGTAGGAGAGAGGGAAACCACGATGGAAACAAGTCATGAGCAGCTTCTGCAGAAACCCCACCTTTATAGAAACCTGTGGCTTGTGCCAACACTTTTTCTCATCTGTGGGTTTTCACACCCTGAAATCAGGGCTGAGGAAATAGTAAAGATCTTTGACTCAGTTGACAGCACTGGGCTTTGTGCTATTCACCTCGGCGTACCGTAGCATCTTACTAACGCAAAATGAGAAGACAAAAGAGAAAAGCCTCTGGAAAATCCAGAAACCTGCCAGACACAACTGCATTTCCCAGGGAGAACCTCAGAATGGAGACATTGCTTCCTGTCCCTTCGCAGCGCCTTCACCTCTTTGCTCGGGTTTGCTTCAATATTTTTTTCCCCCTGATCCTGGGAACTACAATTACGGAAATGAAGAGCTGCCATTGTAACAGCGGTGAACTGACATGGCCCAGCAGCGGAGCTGGGGTTTTAATCCCCTTGGCTTGCAGAGCAGCACAGTGTGCTATTGAGTGCGTGTCCACCATGGCAACAGCGGTGGTGCTCCAGGAATTCGATTTCCACGGTGCCCCTGGGCCTTGCCTTGACATCTTCATTGTTCCACAGCAAAATAAATAAATAAAAATCCAAGGGTAGTGTAAAGGCAGTGCAAAATATGGAATGCTATAGAACAGGGTTACCTAATGGTTAATTTAGAAAGGAACATATTAAAAACGTATGAAGGTGGCTACATATTGATGCTGTATAAATATTTAAAGGGATGCCTCTCGTAAGGGCAGCATTCCAAGCTACACCTAAAATAATGTGTGCGAAGGAAAATTAAAAGAATATTTCACCATTTGGACTTGTTTAATCTGCCTTCAAAAGGCTTTTTCAGCGCAGCTACTGAACATTAGTATGGGAAAGGATATCAAACAAAAACTTGGTTTTGGTGTAATTCTACCAAAGTCAGCAGAGTTAAACTGAAGATGATTTTTCTGGCCTTTTAAATAGAGTGTAATTTTCTCCATGGGTAGTTATTAAACGCTATTGAGAGAGATTGCTGCTGCTGTTGGAAAGGCTTTCTGGAGAGGTCACTCTGTCCCACGTGAATAGCACCAGTGAAAAACCAGAAGGTTTGTAGTTTTTACAACTTGAAGAGTCCCTGAGGGCTCTAACCACACCACACATCACTGCCTGACCCAAAGCTAAGAGCACATATCTATTCTGAGTTGAGATATCCTGGCTTGACATCCACTCCTACATTACAAGAATTCTGCCTGTAGAAATTGCTTAAAATATTGGAGGGAGCATTGCAAAAGATATCCATGTGGACATTTGGTCCCATCTCTGTCAGAGGGGACATATTCCCTAAGTACACTTTCTGAGACTCGATGGCTCTATGTTGACATTTTGGGGCTGGTCAGGGTTTGTATCCCTTTCAGCAGCTGTCCTAAGCACTGGCTGAGAAAGGAATTCCCTAGCCTTCTTATTTTGGACTCCGATTCCTGTAGCCTTGTCTGCACATGGACCAATTTGAAGGGTGCAAAAATGTCCTACCGAGTACCTACTGCATGTCCTCAAGACATGACAGACATCTTCAGGCTGAATATGTCCTAGACTGAAAGGTTCCTATTTTTTTAGTATTGGCAAGATTAGTGTCATTGCTCTCCAAAGGCACCTCAAGGATCTGGATCTCAAATAGATGGCATTGCCTCTCGCGTGGAGCGCTCAGCCAGGTCCCCAAATTGCATCGATGGGCGGGAGCTAAGATGCAGCACAGCATTAACCTTCCTGCAAGTTGACATAGGCAGGTCCCCACCCAGCACGAGCATTTCCAGAATTGCTCTTTCAAGGCACCTGGGTTTTCTTCCTGCCTACACAGGGAGCTCAGCTGTCTAGCCAAGGACCCTGCCTGGTCTTGCAGAAATCAGAAGCTCAATTCTTAGGCAATTCAGCACCAAACTTTGTCTGGATCGTGCATAAATCAAGATAAATCTTGGCTTAAATCGTGGCCAAACCCAGAGAATTATTTAACCGTTTTACAAAAAGCCTAACTAGAAAGACTCTTGGGATGAAAATGGGAACATGTGAGACCTCATAATTTATTTTCCCACTGGTGAAATTAAAATGTGAAATAGTATCTCTAAACGACATTGTGAAGCTCTATCACCTGAGATAGTTAAAACCTAAATGGGCAAAGCAGATACCAGAGGATCTATTCGTACCCTTGTAGGACTTCGGGCTAGATGGTAGGTATTTTCTCTCTCTCACAGCTACAATGCTGAGCTCCAAGAAAGGATTTGTCTGTGCAATACAGTGAAGCTCAGCAATAATTACCCATTGTGCTATGATGTGATGAGCCATCCTTTTGGTTCTTCAGTAACCCGTGCACCTGGACTTTAACTAAAACCAAATAATATGCACAGAAAACATTTTTGTGTAAGAGGAGGTGAACACTAAAAATCAGAGAGCCTTTGTATGGCATGCCAAACTGCTGAAGCGAAAAAATGTCTTCAGTGAAAGGGCTCAGATGTGAGCATGTTTCAGTGCACAGCTCCAGGAAAAACTCTGATAATAAATGTGAGCTTGTTATCGTTGCTTTTCAGTGGGAAGTAAAGCCGGAAGCAGGGTCGTGCTGGCTAATTGAAGCTTACATTTTCATTCAAGCACTGCATTTTAATTATAAACTGGTGACACAAGTGTCACAAGTGTCACTTAGTTCTTATCCTGTTTTAAGTGTGCGTATGTATAAAAATATTTTCTGTTATTAATTTATTCTTGTGATCACATTCATTATCCTACATTATGTCTACCAGGCACGTGTCTAATGACATGTTTGATACACGCTAATTCTTATGCCTCTTTTAATACAGGACTTACACACACATTTTAGGCTGAACACGGTGCCAGTGGGCCACCAAAACAGGTGCGCATTAATGCTACAAAATCAGCATTAGGAACCGCGTACCCATATTCTGGCCAGCTGCAACCACTTGCTCAGCCCTCCTAGGGCAGAGCAGGCATGCCAGAAAAAGGGATAACCTGTGGGAGTAGCTGCATTCAGCGCTGTCGCCTGGAGATGCTGCTGGCGAGGTCCTGGCTGCCCAGGTCTGGCCCTGATCCTGAACCACTTACCCTTCATCCAGCTTCTGCATCTGAGCACTCCTCTGATCCTGCAACGTCGAGCGTGTTGGCTCTTTGTGCGGCCAAAGCCCTGGGTAAGCCTTAGAATTCAGGTGGAAAATTTCTGGCCTGTTTTTGCTTCTCTATGGGGTTTTGCTGCTGTGTCCAAAGACTGTCTCCAGCTAGAACGCTGCCATTTATATACAGAATTTAAAATAAAATGAGAAAAAGGTGACTGGGAATTGGCCACCGAGAGACACAAAGTCAGTCATTAAAAATCAGACCAGGATTACAAGTGAAAACAAGGGGAATATCCCTAGAAAGCAAGTTATGAGGGTAAACCTCTTTCAAAGACATTGGATGGAATGGGATAGCTATTTTTTTCCCCTCTTAATCTCCTACCGAACTATAAAGAGGATTCTATCTTAATAAGCACTACCGTAGCGGGACATTGCAAATGAATTGCTCGAATGACTATTAGTGAAGTGATACTGTGAATACAGACCTAGCATCATTCCTAAATACTACATGCTTTATTTCAGGTCTTGCATCTTTAAGGATCCCAAAACATCTCCAAAACCATCTGCATTTGCCAGCGCTAAAGGCAAGGACAAGAGTACAGCAAAATGTGCAGAGCAAAGGAGAAACGTTTACCAACCTCTGAAGCAAACCTTCAGTCTACTGAGGAGAACCACAGGATGTTTAATCTCATGATTAGCAGATAGCAGCGTAGTCTGGGATAAATATTTTTGGAAACACCTAACTAACTTAAAAAAACCCCATCCTGCTGACCCCCAATGCAACGTAAGCTTCAAAGACATAAGCCTTTACTGGAAATACAGTTAGACTTCATAAGCCACGCTCTTTGAAAAGATTACTCAGCGTCTCGGAGGATCTTTTGCCGACCAACAAAAGCGTGTTTTCACAGAGGGCAGAGCCGGGGGGACGTAGACCAGCTCTGATCCAAACGCAGGGGGGGCAGATCCAAGCAGCATGAAGCCTGAGCCAAGGAGCTCAGCCTCTTGCCAGGTTAATTGGCTTGGGTTCAGCACATGCATAAATGTAGAGGGGCTTTCGGATCGGGGCTGTCTGCATCCTACCGGTCCGTCTGGAAGAGGTTGGTCTGTCTGCAAGAGCACACTGGTGAACCCAAAATTGCTGTAATGGCAAATAACTGATGCTCTGCTGCCTGCTGGCAGGAGGATGAGGATAAGCACCCAACTGGTTAGGGTTAGAAACTCTAGTTTTAAGAAGCCATTTCCAAACTGTTACTTAGCTCCCTGATTTATTAATTGATCTTTTATCATGTCTAGGATAGCTCTGCTTGATACTGACGTTTTCCAACAGTTCCCCTAATAAAACCCAATTGGAATCGTTAATAATGTTGCCGAGCTCTAATTGTACAGAATAAACCGCTGTCAGCTGGGTGCATGCCAGGTGACAGCGTGGGACCAGGGGAGGTTAAATTTTGGAGGAAATAGATGAAGAGTCTGGGGCTCTCCCTGTGCAACCTGCACTGGAAACCAAGTTCCTGAAGCTTTGGCAGTTCACAATTGCCAACAAACCACCCACCCACCATCAGCAGAGGCATATCTGGAGAATAACCATCTATTTGGGGCTATTTACTCCACTGGCTCAAGTAACAGCTCTGTTCTGTGAATCTGAGGGCTTCGACCCTGGTTATGATCCATGTGGATAAAAATGTGATGTGACATAATGCACCTTGCTGTTCCATCAGTTTGCTAAACACAAACCAACACACAAAGAAACCAACTCTAGCCAATTTTGCATTAAAATGTATGCAAGTATGTAAAGGAGCATTGCTATGGTTTACCTGAGTCTAGAAGATCCACTGGACTAAGATGATTAAAGCCCACTATTGCTATTCCTGAGTCACATACAAAGGAATATTACTAACTTTCACATCTGGCTACCTTTGAAAACTCAGTCTAAATAGTCACAAGGTCTTCCAGCGTTAAGAGTTTGCGATTTCATTCACTTGCGGGCAGCTGAATGCTGGGGGCTGAGCTTAAAAAAACCCCAACAGCATGGAAATTCTTACAACGAAATTATCCAGTGTCTTGCTAACAGCCATCACTGATATTCAGTGACCCACGAGATAGGTATGCACAGCTCTAAGACAGGTATAGGCAGTAAGTTGTATTTTAGATTTGATAATATTTAAGCAATGGACCTCTGGCAAGATCCTATTTCAAGTCATAATTGCGACATGTCATGGTTCCTTTTTAATGCCTAGCAGCAACAATAGATAAACTATGCCTCTGGGATGCAAGTAAGACACAATAACAATCCTAACATTATTGAATGCTATATATTTGGACAGGAGAAAATATTCAGTCATCCATATTCCACACAAAATCACATTATTTAAAATGTATCAACGGGAGAAAACTGATCTGAAACCTCCAGTAGAGAATTGGCAGTGACTTAAAAATGGTTATTAACTAAATCGGAAAAAAAACCTGGCAGCTAAATGAGGGTGGTAATTCCTCACTGAACTGGGTACCTCTCCTACTCGAACAGGGGTTGCTTGTTGCTTCTGAGCACCTTTGAAATATTCGGCATTATCAAGCTAAAGGGACTGGCTAAGTGAGAACCATTCAAAGGGCATAACTAAGTGGCACAATTCCAAAACTGCAATTAAAAGGCGGAATGCTTGAAAAAGAACAATAGAAGAGGTTAATTCGTATCAGGGTCTGGCAATCTGCACAGGAAATACTGTAATTCCATAACGCACTCTCCCTTCATCCATCTCTCTGTATCATGACGGCATGTTTATGATCTAGCATTCCTTCACATATAACATTTGACAAAAAATGACTCAATTCTATTGAAGAAGAACTTACAGTGCTATTTGTAAAGCAAGCAGGAGCCTGCATAAACACATGGGAAACAAAGTAAAAGAGGTAGAGAAAAAAAAGAACCCAAACCTCATACCTTTTGACAAGTATATGATCACATATTTTTCCTTGGCAGGAGGGCACAGAGATGCTCAAGAGTTACGAAGAGAAATTAAAAATCCTAAATTTCTGCCTGGGGCAGTACCTACCAGTTTTCTAAAGACAGACTCTTGCACCGCCATTGAAAAGCTAATTTAGAAGGTACCTTTTTAGCAGAAGGAAAGTTATAACGTTTCAGCAAGGAGAGGCAAAAAGAGAATGAGAACAAAGATGTTCAGACGACAGGATGCCACAAGAAGGAGGAGAAAGAGGGGCTGGACTATCTGCCAGGCTAAATCAAGAGCTGCTTCAACACTTTCACTGCATTTGACCCACAGCATGCAACAACTGGCAAAAATGTCCCCAGATTTGAAGGGAAATCTAGCTAAAGTCTGTCTAGGCTGGGCCATCCATCCTGCAGGCAGCTTGCCCCGGGGCTTGCTATTTTGAGAGATTAGAGAGACCACATATCTTTAACATTATAATAAATCCCAATATAGAGAAAGTCACCATCTCAAATGTTGCTGAGGTCCCCAGCACCTCTGTGTGTCCCTCAAAACAGCCAAACGCCCACGCTGAAAGAAAAAAATATGAGCCGAAGCCTAGGAAAGGGCCACCTTCCACTCTAAAATTTTGAAGGTAAAACGAACTGATGTACTTTGGGAGTGGAGACAAATAACTAAAGGAAACAACTATCTGGGAATAGACGAGAGAGGACAAAATGTATTGTAATTTAACCGATCAAAATATGCTGAAGAAGTGAGAGACTTTAGGGCAAGACAGAAATCAGCGTGAAGCCCTGCACAGCACTGGAGCTGCCTCCTGAAAACATCCTTTTGTTCTGAAGTCATAAATGTTATCAGCTCTCAGACATATGGGCAGTTGTGCATTTATCCTGTTTATTTTACTACTCCTGTGCATCCTGCCTTGCCATCTGTTGGTAAGAATCTGGATGCTGAACCATAAGTCTGCGACATAATAAATACCAGTAAACAGAAATCTAAAATGAAGATAAGCACAAAGTAATGTTTGGAAGAAGGACCAGTTTTTCAGTTCGATGACATGATTTATTTCCTGAGATGAGTCTTGGCTCAGAAAAGAGGGACCAGCAGGAAAAGGTCCAACTGAAGGGACAGACCTACGATCCCTTCTCTTATATTGGCTTCATATTGGCATAATTCCACCGCCTTCCTAGAAAGCAGTTTAAATTTACGTAGGTGGAGAATCAGACTTAATCCTGTCCCTCAAGGAAGACATGCTTAAACACAAAATATTGTATGTATAAAACCTAAGTTCCAAGCAAAATGCTTCAAACCAAGCCTTTGAACCAAGTGGTTCAAGTCAGCCACTACTCCAACCGAAGTAGCGTTCAGATACCTCCTCTGAGCTGGGCAGCCCCATCGCCGTGTCCCAGTTTCTCCACACCTTCTTTTCCCTTCTATTATCAGTACGACAGGAAAGTGGGTGGGAAGGAAGCACAGTCATCCCTCCTAATCGGGGCAGAAGGATAAAGTAACTGGCCCCAAATCAGGCAGGAAACCTAGCGAAGCCCAGACCAACAAGCCCATCCTCATCCTCATCCTCCCTCGCCATTTTCAGTTTGGGGATGCAGAAATTACTGCTCAGCTCTTTGACACACAAACACCAACTAAATATCTGGATGCTGAGGGCTATTAGTAACAGACTTCAAATTACACTCTGTACCAAAGTACTCCTACGGCCTCAAAAGAATTAAAAATGAGATGAAAGCAACTAGCCACTCCTCCTAATATTTTTTTTCTCTTTTTTTCTCTGTTTCTGTAAAGATACACAAAGCTACAGAATGGAGGTATCAGCTATGCACTCCTTCTCCCCCAGCTTTTTAAGGAGGTTCATGTGTTTTGCACCTGGCAAGACTCTGACCAAAACGACAGGCTGGACAGCACGATCTGGGCAGAAGTAACGCAGAGTGACCCAGCGAACGGGACAGGATCCACCCGAGAAATAATTACTGTGTTGAAATTTTACAGGAACAAAAAAATACATTGTCATATTTGCCTGTTTTACCAGTTTACACTGGGGAGGGTTAGTAGAGCTGCCAGAAGGCAGGGCAAGCCCTGACGAGGTGCTATGGCTATGAGCTCCTGCCGGTATCTAAAACCAGTAATAAAAGCCATGGCAGAGGGTCAGTTAAAGGTAATGGCAGCTGGAAGAAGCCCAAAGATTACATGGCAAAGGTCCCTGAGAACCTCAAAAATTACTTACAATGGCTCTGACAGATACTACCACAAACGCCATCTGTCAACCACCTACAATATGCAGTATAATTATACACAGAATAAAAAAGTAACTATAGCACAACACAGCCACAGGTTTCCTATTTGTATAACCCCATGCATCCCTGACTCTTTCCCTATAACATTTCTGAAACATAGGTAAGATTAATATTATCCACATTACATCTTGTACAGATGAAGAAGCTTTACAGCTGGATTACAAATGTGCTTTCATTGGTTTACAGCCTTCGGGGAGTATCTCTAATGCACACAAAGTCTTTGGGTTCTAAGTTTTGCATTGGGATATCTGACATGCTGAGAGCCATGGAGAAAAAAACCAAAACCCTCGTGTAGCCTGATAGCTCCCTACCGGCTATATAGTAGATCAAGTTCAAGAAAGCAAATTAATTCATTAAAGCGACATACATTCAGTCAATTAGCTTCAAATCCCTGTTTCATAGTGTCTCAGGAAGAATGGATGTTTTGTTACATCAATACGGTCATTTGAGAACCGCTGTTACAAATGTTCAAAGAGGTGCATTTAGGAGATCCGTGCTTTTTTTATTTGAGAAGAGAATAGATAATGCCTTAACCAGTCTTCTGCTGACAGTTCCTCCAGCACAAGATTTCTCGGTATTTTAAAATATGTTACACTACGGACAATATTTCGAAGAGATTGAACTCTGCATCCCTAAAGATTGCTCCAAATTCAGAAACTCTCTCTAGCAAATGGCATGCTGTTGAAAAAAATTAACCTCAAAAGGCTGTCAAAAACCACTCCATCAATTGCTGACAAAACTGCACTGCTTCCAACATTGTTGCAAAGATGACGTTGGAGCTCTGAGAATCGCTTTTAAAAACAATGAGTGCAGCACAGGCACTTTCTCAACAGCACGCGTTTTACCAAGGAAACCGAGACGGTATGAGCAGGATGTATGGAAAGAAAGAATGAAAACATGGGCTGAATCTCAGAAAAGCCCTTCTCTAATGTGTCTACATTTGTTTTGAAAGATTCGTGGACGAAAGATCACTCTTCAGGACCTATAATGCATGTACTAAATACGTATATATTGTCCAAGAAATAGCATACACAGAGTAAGTTTTTCATAGCAGAGGCACCCATTTGTGCATTCTCCATTTGCAGCTACCTTCTTTCCTGGCGTGAATATAGGCTCACGTGCCTGTAAAAACTGAGAAGACCAACCATCTCTTAATGTGCCTGCAGATATAACCTCCAAGGCAGGTCATGTCTGATATTAAGGTGATGTAACATTTGCTGTTCGACAAATAAAACTTTGGCAATAGCATTTAAATATAAAGTCTGCATTGTATTCAGCTTATTACAAGTGGCGGTGGGGCTAGGACTTCATAGCATTGCTTTGAGAATACTAAAGAATATTCATTCTTTTTGGATGAGCCACGAATTCGCAGTATTGATGGGTGGCAGCCTTCCTTTATTTGCTTGCCTCAAACATTTGTATAAGCATTTTTATTTTGTTTTCGAGAGTATCCATGGAAGCAGCGCATGCGCGTGCTGCAGTTCCCATGTTTGTGTGCATTCATCCAAGCCAGAAGACTTGCAAATAATTGTGCAAATGTGCATTTATGCAAGTTTTCAAGTCATAAATGATTTACTCGATCCTTCCTCCCAATTATAAATGTTCCAGCCACCCAGTCAGGAAGGACACATGGTTCCACGTGAATTAAATAACCAATTGCACCATTTGAAAAGTAAATGCCAAACAGGGAATACTGAAAGTAGTAGACACAATGGATTCAAAGACATTCGTATGCTGAAGTGTTTAATAAAATAATCTTTGAATAAATTTAAATTACAAGTACATTACTTGATTTGATATCTTGATGTCACGGGGCCTGTAGAGCTCTCTATTGGGAGCCGTCCTATTAACTTCAGCATGATTGTTCACCAAGATAAGCAGTTTCAGTGGATAAAGTGGTGTTTTTAAAATCTTTTTTTTTTTTTCTTCTGGGCAGTTATTTTAATAGCAGATCCTCCTTGTGACTAAGACTGTGTAAGGCTTACATAGTTGTGTTGCACATTTACCATAGGAATAGGGGCTGCTGGAAAATTATGGTGGTTTAACCTCTCTTTCTCAGGTTAGCTTGACCACGACAGGATTATTCGACACAGCATTTGCTGTGTTTGCAGGACTCTGGTCTTCACCATCTTGAGAGGGACCCATAGCTTGTGACAACTACTGTAGCTCGAGTGTGGACACGGGACATAACAGCAGTCCCTTGAAATGGGGCTGATTTCCTCTTATTATGAATTTGTGGGTTGGGGTGCAGATTTCAGGTGTGCCCAGGATGGCTGCATGGGAGCTTCATCAGAAACTTCTTATTCCAGTGATCTCTAGCTGTCAAACCTGCAGTTATTGTAGATGCCATGGCCCTGGAGAACCAAAAACCAGCTTTGCAAGGGAGCCCCTGGGCCATTTTATTGCAGAGGCTCAGTCAAATAGCATCCACTTCTGCTACACGCACATTCATACCAAGAATTATTTTAAACCGTTTCCTACCTGAGGCAATTACCTTGGATATAAGTTTTAAAAATCCGTGCAGAAATACTGCTATTGTTTAAAATCCACTCAATGAGCCTCCTACCTCCACCTTTGACAAACACGCTAAAAGAACAGAATTGGGATTATACAGGCAAGAGTTTGACTGATGTATCATTAATGCTACTTCTTGAGTGACTAAGCTCCATAGTAGTATCGACTACTAGTACTGAAACATGATTTCATCCCCAAGACAACTGCAGCTCCCAACAAAGATAATATGCTGGATCCCTAAACTGTACCACTCCAGTTATCATTACGATGTTAATTTGTTGTAAAATGTTGTCCCGAAGAATAAAAACAGGAAAACATTGAGGAACACCTAATAATTTGGCTAGAAGGCTATTCTTTTCCATTCTGTTTCAGCAATTTTGTTTGAAATCTTGGAATTCGGGATACTGAAGAGGTGACTGCTCAAAATCCAGCGTACAGGTTGTTTTATGGATATAGTTGAGAAACATTTTAATGGAAAATTTCAGTTGACCTGAAATTTACTTCGCAAAATGCTTTACTCATGTGAAAAGCAATTTGAAAGGCTGTTCAAGGTATTTTCAGCTTTTGCACATTTGTGTCTTAGATTTGTCTTTTTGAGATAAGAGTGAAATGGTGCTCAAGACCATTAAAATAAATTAAGTACGTTTTTATAATTATTACTCCAAAACACAAGAAGAGTTTTAAAAATAGGTTTGAAGCCAGACCATTTAATCGCATATAAAAATCTATAACCAAAATTATTTTCTTGCTGTGTATCTCCTCAGAGTTGCAACTATTATGTTGATTTTACTAAAAGACCCATCCACTCCGAATGAGCGATGTTCTGAAACAATATCAAGGGGGTGTTGTTTTAAATCAGCTTCTAGAAATGGTTTTATTATTTTATGAAACAAAGGAACCTTTCCATGTCAAAATCAAAGTCTTATGATATGGCTTAAAACATGAATAATTTAATGTATCTATAGATTTTATCTTACAAAGACAGAACATACTGAAAATGTAGGAGAGAATGTAGTCTCTGTTCCTCGTATCTGTGAACAGATGACAGTTTTCTCAAATTGTCCATTCTTAGCACATATTTGACAACTTTAAATTTCGTAACTTTCTAATTTGATTATGAGCATTTAAATTTTGAGCAGAAAAGCTCAATTGCCGTTGGATAGATGGGTCACATGAAATGCTTTTTTGTCCCCCGAATTGATGAGGATTCAAGGTTCACTTGCACACAACTGCTGGGTGCAATTTTTCAGCAAATACCCTCGCAAATAAAATGTGCTCAGGAAGGCACAGGTGCTGCCCCAGTGATGCAATGAGACCGGAGATCAGCCAGCAATACTGGGCACTGTTTGCAACGCTGCCCATTTCTCACGACTGCACTGACTTCTGTTTTTTTTTTTAACAAAGTTCTTACTTAAGCCTAGTTCAAATCAAGGGAAAAATTCCACCAGTTTCAGTCAAAGCTGCACTTCGTTTCTATGAATGAGATTCCTGGAAGACCATGCAGAAATCCCGAATTCAGGAAACTCAGGGATTTCTCCTGGAGACGACAGGCCCGGTCTAGCAGAGAACGCTCAGCAACTCCCGCAAGATGCAAACAAACTTATTTTCCATGGAAAACAGAGACTGAAGGCACTAGAACAAGCTCAGTGAAGATCACAAGATTCGGTTCAAGTGGAGGGTGCTCAGCATCTCTCAGGCAAACTCAGGAGGTCGCAGACGCAAGCCCTCATTTTCCAGGTGTCATAAATGCCCATACCGAGAGCTACATTTCCTTTAGGAGTTATATTGCCAAGCATTATTATTACCCGTAAACCTTCACATTTCAGTAATTCTTTCTCTCTTTAGTGTCAAAAAATATTTTCTTGTTCTACAGCTATTCTCTGTATACATACTATTACTAGGTAGCAAATCTGATATTTTAAAAGAAAAATGATGTTACACTTGCTACATGTAGCCTTGAATTGTTAGCAAAAGGGGAAGATGAGAACAGACGTGAGGATGAGGTGCTTCTACCATGCCACAGCCTTTTCTGGGGAGAAAAAACCCCTCCGAATACAGCTGGTAGACTCCAAACTACAGCTGGGCTCGTTTGGGCTGAGCTGTCCGTCAGTTAGAATAAACCAGGGAACCAGGTTTGTAAAGTTCATGTGTGCTAAGTTGTGCTGATGGAATTAGGTGCACTGAAGCCGACACGCCAAGTGCATTACAGTGGGAAGAAAGACTCCACCGTACCCCCACCCCCACGAGCCACAAAGCAGCTCAGCAAAAGTCAACAGCTTTCCTCTATGCTCTCCCCGTTATCCAGCATCACTGAGGCTCTGTTAGCTGTTCGCACGGTGGGAATGGACCCAGCAGGTGAGGGGGTTGAGAGCCACGGTGGCCCTGGCCCCCGCTGCCAGCGCCTGCCTGCGGCGTGTGTCCCTTTCCTGGGGACGTGCTGATTTCCCACGGTCAGAGCTCCGCGCACTCGGCTGACAGATGTTGTTTCCCATCTGGGCTTTCCGATCTGCGATGCCAAATCCTCTAGACACCCATGTGTTTCTTTGTCCCGGTAGTTACCCGCCGCGCCTTCTCTACAACTCCATTTTCAGAGACGGAGCCACATGCTTGGCCTCTGCGGGGAACAGGGTGCCCTGCTACCCACCCCGGCCACTAAAACCTGTACCTTTTGTTAATATTATTCAGCCCGACCCTTGGGCTCTATTAAGTAACCCCGAGTCCGCGCCGAAGCACTTGAACAGTAGCAACAGCATCTTCACCCAGGTTCCCGGTGTCTCTGTCTGAGGGTAGATGGGGAGGAACTCGGGTTTCCGCCGTCCTGCCTGGGAGCGGTGGCCGAGCCCCAAAGCCCCTGAGGCCGAAGCCCCGGGGGTCCCCAGCCCTGAAGCCTGGAGGACTCAGGTGCGCCCCGAAAAGCCCCGAACCCGCCAGGAGCCCCGCGAAGCCCCGGGGTCCCTCAGCTTTCGGCGGGAGGGGGGCGGCGGAGCGAGGTCGCCCCCCCGGGCAGAGCTCCCCCGGGCAGAGCTCCGCATCCCGCCGCCCGGTTCCCATGGCAATCTCGGAGATGCCGGTTGCCACGGTAACGCCATCCTCCTCCTCGGCCGCGTCCGAGGCAGCGGCGCGGCTCCGGCTCCGGCTCCGGCTCCGGCTCCGGCTCCGGCTGGGC
>WAAD01009145.1:106623-158068 GCA_013389945.1 Fregata magnificens
GGCCCCGGCCCGCAGCCCCGGCCCGCAGCCCCGGCCCCGGCCGCGCTTTGTTCGTTTGCTCTCGGTGGGCTCTGCCGGCGACGGGAGCGCGACGCCGCGTCTGAAGTGGCAACCTCACGGGGGAGGAAGGTGTGAGCGTGGGCGAGCCCGGCGCCCGACCCCGCACACGCCAGAGCCCGGCCACAATTTGCCTGGAGGTCAGGAAGGTGTTGCCCGCCCGCCGGGTGCGGGGCTCCCGCCTCCACGGCCGTCTCTCGGGTGGGTTACGCGCACCTTCCTTCTGCTGCACAGGCTGCCCTGGAAATCACCCTAGAAATGGTGCCAAATACGGTGGGGAAGAAGCGTTGCGATCCCAGGGAGAGGGCCCACGTCGCTGGGGAGCTACGGCAGAGCCAGCGTGGGGGTTTAGCCGTGATTTCCTGCTGCGGCCTCACTCTGCAATTAGTTATGCAAGGAGGTTGTAGGCAAGTATTTGGGTTGCTGGTTTTCTCCTGTTTGGAAGGAGATGGAGAGAATCCAGCACCCAAAAATATTTTCCTTTGGAAAACGAAGGGGAGAAATATCTACACCGTTTTTTATCATGTTATCCTGCCTTCCACCCCTGACTCCCATCACTGCGAGTTGACAAGTCGGTCCTGCCTCCACCTCGTCCGAGTGACAAGCCAGATGAATGGGAAGCCTTCCTGATCAGCTAATGCATTTGTGTGGAGGGAACGTGGCGGCACACCAGTTTTGTGTATATGAATTAGGGAGTGGGAGGACAAGAGCTACAAACCTCAAGAAATACAGCGCTCTTCCCGAGCAGTGCGTGGATGGCTGCAGGTGCTTGTGTGACTCCACTGCTCAGCATACCAACGCAGAGATGCTTTTCAGCTGCTCGCCCTTTTCATAAAACCTGAGAAAGCAAAAAGCAAATACAAATTAAAAGCTGGTCTTTATTTCACAGAGACCTCGGCAAATTGCTCAGACCGAAGCCTATGAAGATAGAAGAGCTCCAAAGTTAGATGCTTGGTTTAAGCATGTAAATTATGCTTTTCTTTTCAGTTGTAGTTTGTAGGTCTATCAGCGCCTTTGCAAAATCGCCTTCTAAATGAATGTCTCCATTAGGGATGGAAGAATGAAGTCAGGTAAACTCAAAAGCAGAGTGAAGCCTCGTTCAGAAAAACTGGATCGAGCATTTAAGTTTAATGAGGTTCAACAAACTTCTCGTTTAAAATACATGTTTGCACCTCTGGGCTTTGGGGGTTTGGACAGAGTGAGAAAATGAGATACTGAAGCAGCAGGAGAGAAGCTACTTCCATAGCTTTTTACACCTATCGAGCCTTAATTAATATTATTTATTTGTATTACTGTATTGCCTGAGCGAGCTGCCTATGGCTGGCTCTCCACAGCAAGGGGCAGGGGAAGGGTGGGGTGGGCTGTAACCAGGGCGGGGTTCCCATTCGGCACAGAAATATCCTCCTCAAGCGCTCCCAGTCTGGACATGCAACAAGAGACGGGATGAATGGCGGTTGGTTTGGTGGGTTCTCAGCAGCCTCTGCCAGCACAAAGGGGACACACAACTGCAGGGTTTTCCATGGGCTGGGAGGCACAGCCCTGCGGCAACCCTCCCGCACAGTCCTATTGATTGTGCAAGGTAACAGTACATTAACAGAATTTATTAATAAAATCTCTCGTTCCTCTTCCTCCTCCCGCATTTTTGCAAAGAAAATGTCTGTTTCTGTTTCTGCTGCCCTGTGAGAAATAACTCAGGCTCCTAAAGGGTTACAGAGAAGCATCCAAGGCAGACAATCATTTTCTGCCCAAGCTATCTTCTTTAGTTTAAAAATGTTCTCTATTCTTTTGAAATGCATGAAGTAGCTTGTGGGAGAGCTAATATTATATTCCACTACTGAAAGCTGGTGGAGTATTTTACATTGATGTCTGGCTCTAGTGATTTTCTAAGGATTTTGAATTCATTAAATCCAACCATTGAATAATCTCCATTCGTGGCGGAAGGAAGGCAAAAGTGCTTATGCTCCTCAATAGCAAAAAAGCATGTAGTCTTTTCTTAAACGCAAAAGTTATCTGACCCACTATACGTAGTAATGTTGCCCATCATGTAACCTTTGATTTGCAGACTTTGCTTATGATACTGCCTTATAGTACTGCCATTGAATGTAGCAGTGAAGCAGCCTTGGCAGAGTGTTTTGCACTGCAGTAGCATCCTCCGTCCTCAATCAGAATTAGGACCCAATTGTTCCAAGCTCAGACCAGAGACAGAAGCTCACGACAATGAGAAGAGAAAGCCCCACAGCCTCTCCCTGTAGTTTAGCCCCCCCCCAGATCACCCTGTGCAAGGGCAAGTGTCCAGACCCAGAAATATTTTTTACACTGGAGAAACAGAAACATGAAACAGAATTGTTTTGATTCCTTGATGTTGATGTTCAAAGCTTTAAATGAAGTCCTGTGCCTGATCATTTTATTTCTGAACTGAATAACAGTTACTTTGGAGATGAAACTTTGGCTTTAACTGAGTTCAATGAGAGCTGTCACTAATAAAATCCTGCCCCAGAGACACCACTGGTATCAGAAGAAAACTGCAAGATGTTACCATCTAGCATTACTGCTTCTGCTGCTAAGTGTCAAACACATTGACTTTAATAGATTAGGGTTTGTTTTTTTTTTTTTTAATCTATCATCTAGAAAAATAATACTAGAATTTCACTAAAAGAAACTTCTGGAAATTGCTCAAGAAAAACTCAAGGGAGTTCTTTCTCAGAATGAAAATAGTCACTTCAGTTAAATAGAGCTTTTGATATAGATATAGTCTAACCATCATCAAAGCCGGGAACGGATATTTCATCCTCCCTTGTCCTTTCCCAGCTTTTGGGTCCATGCTTGTGAGAATGAATTTTAGCATCTAGGAATGTCCTAAAGCTATAAGGACATCTATATAATGGACTATTGTCATCTCCTATGGGTCTTGATATCTTTCCTATCTAATTTGATAGTGATATTAGGAAAAAAAAATCCTTAATCATTTCCTTCAGATTATGGTACATATGAAGAACTGGAGAAATGTTTCATACGTTTTGTACAAGTGTCAGATAATCTCCTTTTATACACAGGGCAGTGGTGGGATTCTATTCAACTCACCAGATTAGCAGCAGAGCTCCACAAGCGCAAAGATCTCCAGCCTGAGCAAAGAACCTTGCAAGAATACAGGATGTGGCAGAAGGCATCAGTTACGTCACAGGTATATTTAAGAAGGATTAATACTAAAGTTGTTCATGGAACTATATTTTCATATACCTTGGATCAGATCTTGCAGGTTAGCGTGATAGCTACAGAACTGCATTAGGAGACCTTTGCAGAGCTGGATCCAAATGACTTGCCAAGCTCATAAATTCTGTGGCAAAACAAAGGCTGAATTTGCTTCGTCTGAGGGCTGGTACAGTACCTGACCCACCAACCCACCTCTTCCTTCTATTATCATTCATCATCTATTGCAAGGACCCCCCTCTGTGTGGAGGGTTTGCTTCCTCCAGCAAGGCAGAGTTGGCCCAGAAGTCATCATCACATTTCAGACTGGAGTCTGGAAAAAGGTGAACTTGAATTTTGTTTGAGGAGTTATAAGGCTGAATTTCTTTTTTAGTCCTATAAAAGATCATCTGAAGTCAGCATGAATAGTTTCACATTGTCCTTCAGAGCTGAAGAGACGGTCATCTTAAAGGAAAAATATTGTCGTTCTCTTGCCACTTGAGGGACAACAGCTTGGCCTCGATTCTATTATTCCTTTTAATATATTAAATATTCTTTGGCTTAGTCATGGGAAGCAAAGCAACACAACTGCTTTCTAATAAATAAAATGTGCTCAGAAGCAACTCTGAAGCTTTCCAGATAACTGCATTTTGAGTTTGCCAGGAAGCCAGATGCTGCTATTGGAAAAGTAGCTGCTATGGTTTGTCATCTGAGCCTAGAAATTGATACCCAGGAATGATATGATGAGACAGACTTGATGATAGCACTGCTCTTTCTAGAAATAATTTGAAGAAAACATTTTTTCATTTCAAAAAAAAGTCTCTTTTGCTAGAGACTTGCACAGCAAACCAGAAAATTAAAAAGGGTAGGCATGCTGTGTTTGAATAGGGCCGTCGAAAGAACACGATATACACAATTTACAGAAGAATATAGAGCAGCTCTCACATTTTACACTACATAGGCTGTATTTTTCCCATAATACCGATAGTTATGAAACTCATTATCTTTTTGACAAAGGAGAAATGGAATATTATTCCTTTACTTGCTTGATCATGTCAAATGTCAAAGCAAATTATGAATGCTTGTCCTTCAAATACTCATCCCTCCTGGTAAGATATTAAATATCAATAGCGTTCACATTCAGCTACAGAATGAACTAATATTGCACACATCTCACAGATCTAAAGTTCACCGTGCCCATTACCTGTCATGCAATTTCATCTCTCAAGTCCTACCTCTTGTCCATGTCCTAATAACTGGAAAATTCATTGCAGTGTTAAATGCCACATTAAAGATTATCTGGAGTATGAGTTAAAACTGTGAGCGGGGGTTACTCATGAGTTTAAAGTGTGAAAAAGGGAGTGGGAGAAGGAACAAGGGGTTAATAGGACTAGAGCCTTGATTTTGCATCACATTTCAAAGGATTTAGAGAGGCAGTACCCTGATGAGACCCTACGGGAAGTTTCTAGCACAAGAGACCTGCTTGGAGTGCAGCGAAAAAACTCATTATCTTTTTGATGGTGTAGGAACGGATGTGCTGCCCGAGGGTTCATCTAGACAAGGCACTACAGGAATGAGCTGCGTTTGTTCTCGGGGCAGCATCCAGAGGGAATACAAATTCTCTTTGGGAATACAGTGGGGAACACGGTGCAATGAGGGAGGGGGGGAAAGAAAGGAAAAAAGAAATGCCTGTGAGGTTTTCTCATTCCACCCGTTATCAGTCAGTTCTAAGGAATAATTATGCACCTGTAAACAGCCCAGCAACAGGCTGTATTTATGCTATACAAGCAAACGCACACACACAGCTACTCCATGCAACCATATACGAACTTCAGACAGACTAAAAGATGAAATAGGGAGTCAGATGTCACCGTGATGGATTGCACTTCTGAGGGCTCTCTCCAAGCCCACGTGTGCTTGCACGCATCCTGCTGATCACTGCCAGGACTCCTGAGCACCAATTCCTAATCACTGCACAAACAAAGAAACATTAGTCTCTTTAAAGTCCTTTTTTTAAAAAAAAAAAAAAAGAATTCTTGTTTCAGAGAAATGCTCCTCCTCAGACCTAAGGGAGAAGGTGCTGTAGCAGAGCGGCACGGCGAGGCTCGCTGAAGTCACATGAAGTGTAAAATGAGGCAATCTGCCGGGAAGGTTATTGCCTCTGAAACACTGCATCACTCGTGCACCCAGAGGATGGAAGAGAATTACCCCTGACCAGCGAAAGGGAAATTGCTTGCTGCACTCAGATTGCATTTTAACCTGAAAAGAAGGGCTTCAATGGGAACGTGTTAGGAGGTGGATTGAGTGAAACAGGTTTTTAGGATAAGTCTTAAATACTTAAATCAATCATGATAACTTGCTGCACTGAATTTATCTCTTAAGCTGCCTAAAGTAAGTTCCTCAGATCTGTCTGAATAATTTTGAGCTGATAATGCAGCATTCGAGTAGGAAGGCTGTTCCCCAGTGAAAGGATTTTCTCATTCGAATTTCAGCTGATTATTCACCAGAGAGATGGTCTTTCAGGAGCACACCCCGGCAGCTCACTTGGAAAAGTTTTATAAACACTCAGTCTACTAAGAAAGGCAATCGGAAGGTAAAATTAAAGGTACCCATTACTTCTGAGAGGTCAGTGATAGAATAAGTATCCAAGACAAGGTTTATCTGGCCTTCTCTGTGCTCCGGTTCTTCTATTTCTACCCAAGAGACCAGGAAATCCTTTAGATCAGCCTGCTGCGACAGCTGGAACTGCAGTCTCTGCTGCTGAGCACAAGTTACCAAAAACATGCTCTTGAACAGATGTTTGTAACACTTATGGGTCCGAAGAGCAGTTTTTCCATGGAATCACGCCTGAGATATGGATATTGAACCAGATAATCAAAGCTTTACTCTGAGACTCCTAACTCCACTGGACTGAGATTATCTAAACTGAGAGGCTTTAAGCCTGTCTCTGTCAAGGATTTCTCATTTCATTGCTCTTCTCCACATTCAGTGCAATTAGTTTTTCAGATAGAGACACCAACAAACAGGTGAGAAACAGGGAAACCCAAGGGGAAGATTTGCCATTGTCTCAACAAGAAGAGCAGAACTTTAAACCCACTCCAAATTCACGAGCTGACTGAAGTGGACTAGGTGCTGGAAGAGTCCATGCACGTCTCCCCGTTTGGCAACTCTGTATGTGCAGTGGCAGAAACCCCTTTCCACGGACTATTATGTGATAGCAGCGGTGAGAAGGAGAGGGAGACAAGCGGTAACAATAATAACAAAACACCCTGACATAGTGTTTTAAATGAGCTGTAAATATGGCCGGCAGAATGCCGTAAAACCTTGCCATACACAGTGCAGTGGAACCGTAATTTGTGCTATGACTTTTTAAAGCTACACCAGTGTCTCGATGAAGTATTTCGTTTGGGCTGAGTAAATGGCAAATGGTGTATTTATTGATTTGTATCTCTCTTCACACCTCAAATGCTGCCTGTCTGCTCAAGGCCAGGTCACAGCACACTTACTTATTCAGCAAACACCTATTCCATGGCTAAACCATAAACTCTTTGTGACAGAGACAGTATCTTTAGCCACCATAAGGTCCCAAGGGTTTCCCCTGCCCCACTTCTTTTTCCAAAGAGGCCCAGTGGTGACTCCAATGTAACACAGAGCTCTGGAGGAAAAGCTGGTAGGACCAGTAATGCTTTACATCCTATTAATGCCATGTATAAAATTGTTTGAACCTGGTACAGTTTAAGCTGAAGTTTCTACACTCAACACAGTGATTAAGTACATCTAGCTGGTAATACCTGCAGGTTATGTTTAAATGCTTCTCCCACGGTGGTGTGGATTTTTTTGGGGGGGGCAAATAGCTCTACAATAGACATTTAGCGATAAACTGTACATGCGGAAAATTTTGTAAGAGGGCTTTTGCTAGAGCAGTCAATCTACTGCAAATATGAACCAAATCCAAAGCAATGCAAAGGAAAACCCTGAAACCCCTTGTACTTGGAATTGTCAAAAAATAAGTCAGAAGCACCTTGAAAGAATAAGATCACAAACCAGTCGGACCTTCTGTGTTCACCCACCAAGAGACTGTTCTCGGAAGGATGATTAGAAGAACTCAGAAGAGATTAGGAAGATGCTGGATAGTCTGGTGGGACTTCTCAGTCCTTCAGTGGTCCTTGTGCCCTGGTGGGCAGCACCTGTGCCACCAGCATCCCTGCCATGGTGGGTGGGGTGTGCCGAGGCTGGGAGGAACCCAGCCAAATGCTTCCCTTATCCCAGGGGCTGACAACTTGTCATCAGTTTGGCAAGTGCAGGAGTAGCTAGGGGTTATCAGAGAAGCCAGAGGACAGCAGAGACCCAGCCCCATAGTGGAGTGAGCAAAACCACGTGCTTCCAGCCCCTGAGCTCCTGCTTTAGTTTCCCCTTCCTGGGTACGTGCAAGGGCAACGCCACTCTGTACCCACCAAAGCTCACGGCACCAGGTAGGTGCCGCGCTGGCACAACGCTGCTCTTGAGGGCTCTTAAAGAGCATTCAGGAAACAGGAGGTTTTGCCCAAGAGAGCTGAAGTCTCCTCGGCTCAAAAGAAAAACGGCTTTTGGAGAACAACAAGAAATTGCAGCAGCCAGAGTTGTGAAAAGCCTTGACAAAATATTTAACATGGAGAAAAAGGGAACGCTTGCCAATTGCTAGAGCCTTCCTCATTCAGGTTATTAGATGGTTACTGCCACTACTATCAAAAAGACACTATTTTCTGAGCGATCTACCCAAAGAAGGTCTGGAAGACACCTACAGGTGTTCCATGTGCTTTTAGATCTGCTAATGGAGAAAAATATTTCCTGCCATATGAGAGTCAATTGAATAATTATTCAATTGAATTGACGAATAAGTCATGTGCTATTTTGTGATGTATCCAGTAAATATACGCCTAGGAAATTAAATAGCTAAGTCTCTAGAGACTGTTTTAGGTTTGTCACATGTATGTTGATCCAACTGGATTTTTTTTTTTTAATCTATCAATGAGGAAACCATTAAAGAATGAGGTTTCAAAAAAACCTGAAAGGAATTAGCTTTCCACTGAGCTCCACACAACAATCGTATTGTGTGAGTAATTCTACTACAATTTACTTAGTAGAATGAAAAATAACAGCAGCTATTCTGGTTGTAAATAAGGTCAACATCTACTGTCAAACTTCATGATTAGGCTCATTAAAACTGTCCTGTTGAAAGTTTTTTTTTTTTGGAAAGAAAACCATGCTTTCAACTGATTTTTTTTTTTTTTTGGGGCAGAAAATGTCTGCTTTTCTTGACATGTGTACATGTTCTTACAGGGAACTTGGAGATCCAAAATATGAACATCTCACCCTTCCCCACCCCATCCTTCCGCAGGTCCCTTTTTTTGCATTATTTAGGTGAATGATTCTAGCAAAAATGTTTTTGCCATTTTACCAGAATTTTTACATTTTTCACAGAAAAGCATTCCAATAAGCTGTCTATTAATACAACGGTTTCTAGGTAGCAAGGAAAAAAAAACCCCACAGCATTTCTACTGAAAAAGCTGGCAGATGTTGACTTTTTACCCATAACTGTAATGCCTCTATAAAAAGGACCATTCCAGTCTTACAAGTGTTAAAATGGAAAATAAATAGAAGCGGCAAATATGGCACGCCAAAGATTACATGTGAGGGACCAGAAATTCAAATCCCCTCTCAGAGGGGACATTGCAGGGGTAATGAGAAGATGCAGAAGCTTTTTAATCTCCAAAATCAGTCCCTCATGGAACATCATCGAGGCAGACAAACCAAACGGGGCAGCATGGGCAGAAAGGATTATTTAATGAGTATTGGCTGATGTGAGACACCCACAGACATCCCAGACTGCAGCCTTGTGAAAGAAAGTGCCAGAAGCCATTCCCATTTGCAATAAACTACTTGCATGTCATGGATTTTCTTCTTGTTTAGATAAACCGTACTGTTTTATTTACAGTTCCTTGCACATTTGCAGCCTCGTGGAGATGGGAGAGGGTGCATGGAGTCCCCGGATGGCAGCCATGGCGCTGGGAGATGCCGGAGAGCACTAGACAATGCCCACCTTATTGGAGGGTCTTAGATGTAGCAAATACCATACAGACCTCGTGGGTTTTGGTAATGGGCTAGGCTGAGCAGTCCAACACCATCCTCCCAAGATGATGCTTTAAAGGCCATTGAAAATACCACGCACACAGAGGGCTGGGGGTGCACAGACTTTTGCCATCCTGCAAGAGCATCCCGGTGCCACGATATACGGGGACAGGTTGAGGGGACCAGAGGGGCTCCCTCTGTCTTCAGATGGGCAGGAGGCTAAAGACAGGAGAGATTTTGGTTACTAAATACCTAAGCAAAACCACTTAATTATTGTATAGAAATCTGCCTTGCTGAGAATAAGAGAACAACCAGGTCCAGGCTTCATACATACACACACACACGCATGCACGCACTCCTACCTTCTCTGGGCTTGTAGCCTGAAGCTTACCCTCCCCTCCCCTCCCCCCCAACTTCTGTAGCACAACCAGCACTTGTTCCCACAATCCCAACCCAGGGCTGGAGAAGAAACAGCATCCTGCTTCATAGGAGGGAAGAAAGGTGAGGTGGATTCTACTCAGTTGCTAGAAGCTTGGAGTAATTTGCACCGTTGTAATTCCAGCAGTTGAGATAACCAGAAAAATATATTTAATATTTCATTTTTTCTGCCTTTTTTCCCCCCAAGACATTTTTTTGTCAGTGAGGGAGAGCGCTAACAATGACTTCAATAGCAGAATGAAATTTAAAGCCCAGATCTCTTCCATTCTGCCTATTCTTTTAAGCTATTCCAATCCCCTTTATGTTCTTTCTGCATACACACGTGTCTTCTTCAAAGCCTTAACCACCTCCGACACACCTGACCTTTCCATCCAAGCGTAATGGTTAGATGCAAAGAAAAAAAACCCCTTTACTTATGGCAAGTAACTCTTTGTTTTGCCAGTCCCATGCCTGAAAATTTTGCTGCTGCAGGAAGCAAAACGGTGAGCAACCTTTCCTTCTGTTTTGAAAAATGGAACTGTCATCTCTTCGAGAGAAATAACAGCTTATCTTTATTTTGTCAGGCATGACTGTTAGTTATTAGAGTCTTCTTAAGAAAATGCTACAAGAAGAATTAGGACAGTATTGTCACAGAAGTGTCAAGAGTTCAGAAATTAATTTGACAAGATCTGGGAGATCTCAGATATCTAATTAAACTTTCTGTGACAATTATGTTGTGTAAATACTGGAAGCCTATTAAAATAAAGAATCAGGTAGAACTAGTTTCCATATTCAATTAATAGATGTTACACCCATTCAACAGCCATTTTGATTTAGATCAATTAATGTTGGTACATATAATTTCATCTATTCACGCACACAAAGTTCATCAGTCTAACTAAAATATCTGATAAACTTACTATGTTCAGTAATACTACTATATTTTTGTCTGGAGTTTATATAAACACCCCTCTCCTCCACTTGGTGAATGAGACCATACATTGCCATATGACAGAGCACATGCGGCTCTGTTTCTGAAGGGTTTAGAATAATTTCTGTAGGAAGAACTTATTCCATGGATGAAGAGAATTTAGGCTAAGAGGAATTATGGCTAATAGATTCTGACCTCAACAGGCTATAATGCAGGCTGGCTTTGCACTCAGTAACATTTGCATCAAGCCCATATCTCATAGCTGTGTTAAATCATATCAATTAATCATTTAAAGAAGCCACTACATCCATTAGTAAATTGTTTTAATAGTTAATTATTAGCAGCCTAAAAAGGATGCTATTATCCCCAGCCTGAGTCTCCAGGGGCACTGTCAGCACGTGGATTATACTACTGCTGCAACTCTTATCCAAAGCCATCAGTTTAATGAAATATGAGAAACATTTGTGAAACTAAAGGTGTTGGCTCTGGTTAGCCAACAGCTGGATATTAAAGCTGCCAGTCTAGGCTTAGACAGAGGGTAAACAGGGTTCAAGTGTAAAACATGGCACCACTGCTGCACACCTAGGCAGCCCATGCTGCCACCACTGTGCAGCGGTAGCCGTGGAGGACCTGGCACAAGCCCATCCTCATTTGCCTCTTGTCCCCCGGAGTTACTCTGCCACAGGGTTGGTTTTTTCGGCTGAGGATGGGGAGGCTGCACATCCCCAGGGATCAGTACCAGTTGGTGTGTTGTTGCTGAGCAAGTTCATCAATACCAATTAATCCTGGAGGTGACGTCTCCTGCACACGAGCATGGCCAGGAGGTGCACATTCCGCAGCTGGAAGATGTGATTAATAACCACAGCTTCGGGTGGCTAAGGTGGCCAGAGCTTCCACCAGTGCTGCAAATGAAGTGGAAAGTCACTGAGCCAGCTCGGTGCTGCCAGACAGGCTGCACAGGCATCTTCAGTGGATGCAGATGAGCTAAATTTAAGGAACAATACTCAGAAGCTGCTCAGTACACAAAGTGTTGTGGGGGTTTTTTTGGTTGGGTTCCCCCGCCCCGCACAGAGTGCAATAAGAAATACCATAAATCAGTTGTTTCCATTATTTGCTGCAATTTCTCTAACTGATCATTCGTCTTCTTAGCATGGGGGTTGGCTAGGAAGGAAGAAGAGCATTTGCCATTAAAGTTTTTGAAAAGAACTCCAATAATTTAATTCAATTCCCCTCCCAAATTATTTTCTGATGCAAAGACATGAAAATTATTAGTTGAATTTCAAGTTCATTTTGTTTTCAGTTTGTTCTTTGATAACTGAACAATGCTTATTTTTCAACTGGCATTTTGTCTCATCCTGCACCCTCAGTTCTTACCCCCACCATCTTTTCCTGTCTCTTCTCCTTATCCAGTTAAGCTTTATTTTCAGATTGTTTGGCAGAAAACACATCTGAAGGCAGTTACCTCTGCAGGTCCTTTGCGGCCAGCAGTCACCTCTGCTCCGGTGGCCAAAGGGGAAAACGTGCATCTCTCCAGCAGCATCCCTAGAGGAGAAGCGATATGCCATAACCTCCATCACCAACATCAATGAGCCTTACCCTGTGCGTTCGCACTGAGGAGGCAGGACCAACATTTGTAGCTGAGTAAGGGGAAGGCGCAGCCCAGAAAAATGAGCTGAGACTAAAGAAAGAGAATGTAGAAAGAAGAAAACAGACAGTCATTAAAACAAAAAATTAGAGTGAAGGGTTCTTTTGTAAAGGTTTTTCCAATGATTCAAAAAGGAAAACCCAAAACCCCTACCAGCATGATTTGTTCTGGAGGCAGGATAGGACAACATCAAATCCCATAAGCCATTTGCAATGCTCTCTCACCAAGCAGTCTGACAAAATAACCCCCTGCCTCACTTAAAACAGCATCTCTGTTCCTGGATAACCCCCAAACCCATGGTGAGTAATGAATAAGAAAATGACGAGTTGTTGTTTTACTTGCCATTCCCAACACTCACTCTGCATTAGGCTCCATCATTTCACAACTCGCTTGATGTAACACGATGTGGCAGAACGTACCCTGATCCAGAAGTGAACTCTGATGCAACGCAGAACGGATGCCTTGGACTGAAGCTGCTCCTTCCTTGCCTTTCCTACCTTTGATCCACATTTTTTGCTTGTGACAAGCTGTAAAATAACTATCAGTGACAAGGCTTAGTATGCATTTGTTTTTCTGCAGCTTGCTTTCTTTTTGTTCAGCTCTCCAAGCTGAGTGTCTTGTTGACAAATATACAAACTCCATTACCAATTAATGATTGTAGCCTGGTGTCCTCTACTCTTTACTCCCCAGTGCCAGTTCTACACATTAGCCTGGGTAACATTCAAAGATAATTGTGTTTTGTTTATTTGTTTTGGGGAGTAACGGCAATCAGACAGGCAAATCCCAGTCCTTACCAAAGCTGCAATTCCATTTTCAAATGTAGTCTGCTCCGAGGAGAGCTACTGAAGCACACGCTGCATTTGCTCAAGGTGAAACCTCACTTTTCTTTCACTCTTAATTTTTTTCTTTTCCAAGAAAAGGACATTTTTCTTAGCACCCAGGGCTTTTTGCAGGCTTTGCACATCTAGGGGCAGGATTTCTGCAGACTCTTAATTTGTTTTGTCACTTTTTAAAGCCCACCCTTATTGCATCCTGCAGTTAATTGAAAATGGGAAGTCATTCTTGGCAATACACGTCAGCCCCAGCACACATATATGGTCAGGATGACACATACTTGTGCACAGAGACCTTTTTTGATGTTTGAAGAACCATTTCATGAATGTTTTCAAAAGAGGTCACTGACTTTGGGTACCTCAATTTCCAACACAACTGCGGAAGCATAATTTTTGAAGATTGGGTATTTGGGACCTTTGCAAGCAGGAAACCCAGAAATCTGATACCCATAGGAATGCAGGTAAATTAAGTCCCTGCAAGTCCTCTGTGGAAGAAAAACATTTGATTAACACTAAGTGCAGGCAGAGGCAGTACAGCTTGAACATGTTAACATGGCTGTAAAGAGAGTAAGCAAGGGCTGAGCTTAATTCAGCCTCCGTTTTCTGCTTCCAGAGACGTAAAGTCTTGCTGAACAGCCGTGACGATGCTGCATGTTAACCGAGGAGACATGAGACACAGTTGGCAAAACACATTAGCATCTTCCGCTCTGATAATTAGTTTAGTGAAAAATGATTGTGTTATCTCTTTGGTTTCACTAGAGACCGATTGCAGTCTTAAAAAAAAGAGAAAAGCTCACATTAGGTGCTTTTAATAAGACAATAAACTCTACAGTGTTTCCAAACAAGATTTAAAACCCATTCAGCACGTGATAATTAGCACAAGTCAGGTTAGAGGCCAAATGCATTATTTAGTAATGGAATTAAATTTACTTAGAAAGAAAGAAGCCCATTAAAATCCACAAAAATGCATAAGTGTCAAGGGGATGTATTTAAAACATACTGCAATAGAACAACTGACATTGCACTAGGGTGTGGTTCAGATTTTAGCAAATGTCCCCCCAATCTTGTGGTCAACAATGGAGATTTTACTCCAGCTATGCAGGGAGAAATAATCCTAGCAGAGCCATATTGCACAGCAAGTGTTCATCTCACAGATGGGTTGAAATCAATTATCAGCACTGACTGCTGTACCATTGGGCAAGAAGTCTGAGGTCCTCCAAATTACCCTCAGATTGTCCATATTTGCGTCCCAAAGAGCCACCGGAGATAGTTTTCCTGGTGCAGAAAGCCCTTACCCTGTCTCTTTTCCAGGAATGCGACAGAAAGCTGTATTTTCTTGCATGCTGTATTTCTAATTTTTTTTGGTGGCATGGGCAAATATACTTATCAGTACAAAGGATTCAGAAAAAATAGACTATGCTTAGCAACCTCCAGAAAAACTAGCAGAATGCACTTGACAAAACTTGTGCTTTATAATGAAATTCCTACGAAGGCATTCAGTACTTAAAAACTAGGACAAATTATGCTGTAAGGAGCAGAATATATAAACGTGGCGAGGAGCTGCATTTTATATGCTGGCTTCAGAGGGGTTACTTCCAGTTGACAGCAGTGTAAACGAGACCAGAATAAGACCCATGCCCACCAGCAGAAAGACAAAGCTTGCTTTGTATAAGAAAATATAGAAACATCCCTTAACCAGGTCCATGTGTCAGGTATTCTGAGAAAGGAGGTGGAGTGTTTGCATCTCTGCCGTAAGTACATTCAGACCCTCTCTTATATAGCAGCTTAAGAACTGACAACAATTTTGGAACCAAATTACCAGCTGGCAAACACCCTGGTGACTCTCCAGCTCATCCCCATGACACCATGTGCCATGCGCCCCCAGCACTAACAGGACCATGATAATTTCCATAATAGTGAGCCAGCAGTGACAAATGGAATACAAAAAAGAGAACAGAAGCAAGAAATATGGCAGCTCACTTGACCCTGAGACTGGTGGCTCTGGGAAGAAGAAAGGATGGTAGCTGATCTCTGGTGTAAGAGTACGAGGTTTCCAAGTCCCCCTACAGACCCCACAGCTCCAGGCCCTCTCCCATAAACATGCCTCTCCAGGTACCTTCTTGAGGCTCACATTTTCATTGCAAACCAGCAGCGGAGCTGGGAGTTAGGAGAGGTGCCTGGCTCTCCCCAACAGGGCTTACAGATAAGCACTTGCTGCAGAGTGATTTACGTTTCCAGGATTTGGACATATTCCTGCCTCCCTGGGGTACCTGTTTACTTTCAGAGCCAATTTCCCTGATGGAGCAGGAATATCCACATCTTGCTTTTCTTCCCTTTTGCTTTCCATCCCTGCACAGGGAGCAGGGGAAGGGACTGGGTACTATGCAGAGAAGAGCAGTGCTCCCCCAGCCACGTACCTTGATCCCAGAGGGGTTGCTGCCTTTACAAAACACAGAACAGCTCTGGACTGATATATAATTCAAGTAGCCCAAACAGCTCAGGCTGTTGGCATCTTTATTTGCAGCCTACAGTCAATCTGACTTACTTCTCACTCGATTGTGCCAATGGATAACCCAGCGTTGGCTGGGACACCGCTCACTGTAGCCCTTGCCAGACCAAACCCATGGGCAGGGCTGCAGAAAAGGGCTCATATACACACGGCCATCCCAGACCAGGGCAAACAGCTTTTGCTCCAAGTTCACAAGGGATCTCTCATTGCAAGGTCTGAATAAAGCTTAAGCACAAAACAGCCTGACAGTCCTGAAAGAAGTCAGCAGTCTAAGGAAAATGGGTTTGTAGGTGATGCAAAGCTCTCACGGATTCACTCTGAAGCTGCTGAGCCTCTTAACGTCTTCAAAACCTATTTTCTCGTCTGGGGTCACAAAGGAGTCTGCTTTTCCTGGAAGGTGGCTTTGAGAGGTTTGAGACTCCAGGAAAGCCATGACATTAACAAAGGTCCTACCACAACTGCTTGTAAAACCAGGAGACTGAGCTCTCCGTAGTGCATTCATCCTTCTTTCAGGCACTTGCCTTTGTTTCTGAGCTGGCCACTGCAGTGAGGAGCCATCCCCACCGATGATGCTGAACTCCATGGGCAGCTTTTGAGCTCTGTTTTTTTTTTCCATCTTGACCATTCAGGCAAGTTCTCCAAAGGCAACTTCATCTCAGGGGCCTTCTGCTAATAATGTCAAGCTGGCAGCAGCTGGACTAGGCAATGCATGGTGAGATGGGGAGGTCGGCACATCCCCCCAGCACCCCTATGGCATGTTAAGTCAACATCTCATCTTCCATCCAACTCCTGGCTCCCTGCTGGCCCCGGGAAAAGCTCAGAGATCTGCCCAAGTTGGGGTGGCAAAACCTCAAGCTTTGGACCAGAAGTCATTATGGCCATAAAAGCATTTCACCATCTTAAGAACTGGTCTGCTTTCTCTAGCAGCCAACCTGTTCAATGAGGGCTGTGGAAATTTGACCAAAAGCGAGCGCGTGGCCTGAAAAGCACTTTTGCATCAAGAACTCATGCACCAGCGAGAACCCTTTTCCCGGCAGTTGTTGTAATGAGTTCAGCCACCATGTAGCTAATGACGGTCACACACCAAAACCCAGCTGGAATACTTGGCTGGGGAGAAAATTAGACATTTCCATCATCATCGTTACTAAAACAGAGGCCTGTGAAGGATTACTTGCAGATTATGGCAAACTTCAATTGAAATAGGCCATTACTTGCCTCATTAATATTTCAAGTGTGTTTGAATGCACTATCACAAAAATATATTACTTGGAAACAAATTCAGATAGAAGGAAAAAACCCCACAAAACAAATTTTATTAAATAATGAACACACGCTACACTAAGCCATCCTGAGATTCAACCCAATAGTGTGAAAGACAAAAAATCCTGGTGTTCTACTTATTTATAAGGCAAAATTATCTATTCATTTAGGAAAAAGTAATCATGCTCAGTTAGACACACCAGACAAGCACATGAAAAGAAAAATGGCTTTGAAGCTGCTCCTGATAGCGAGCCTAGACAGCTCGAGAAGAAAACTCCTCAATCCAGGCTTTTTATTTTTTTTTTTTTAAAGTATGCATTAGAAAGTCTATTAAAGAAGTGGCATGAATTGGCAATTTTTTGTTGCATAGTATTTTTGAATCTTGAAGAGAATGTTAATGCAATACAGCTCATTTTGCCAGTACCCACACACCTCAGTTAAAAACAATTCCTAGCTAACGGTGGTCCTTATAAATTGGATATTAGGAGGGAACCGAGTAGCAGATACACCCCTCGTGCTGTCCTGTTTGTCTCTAGATGGAGCACGGCCTACCAATTTTCCAAAGACACAGGGTAGGAAAGTTATCTTTCATTGTAAAGCTTGTAACTACCAATAATTAGTTTAGCTTGGGCAGGGAAGACTTGTTATTTACCTTTATTTGGTCATAATGTCAACGCGTGTTATAAAGATCAAGCGCTGAAGAAATAAGGGTTTTGGTCAAAAACCTCCACCAGGGATCTCAAAGGATCCAGCTCTATGCTAGGCTCAAGGCTTTGATCTGAATGTGGACAAAGCCATAGATAAACAATAGAAGAAAACAAAGAAGTATCCTGATATGGAAAGAAAGCACAACCAGAGTTTTCCTTCATCACCTGGAAGCATGACATTCCCTGTTCTGGGAGATGGCAGCTGGAGCCAAACCTTCCCCCAAACTGGATTTGCCCCCAGATACGATTTTTCAGTGAATGACCGACAGTTTAGCCCTGTCACAGAGCGGAGGTGAAGAAACAGCTCCCTCCATATGTGAAGTCTGAAGAGACTTTTCTGAAGCTAGGGAATTAGTTGCTTGGGACACCAATTTTTTACCATCTTTTCTTGCTAAAGCTCCAATTTACGGGTGATGAGCAACATCAAGCTGCAGCCTGGTGATTAGGTGAAAACTGAAAATCCCAATGTAACACGAGCTTTGCTGCAGCGGAAGACGGATAGAGGAATTAGCAGTGTGGTTTATTCACTCGGGGGTTTACCACCTGATTACAGTATTCTCTGGCTGAGAGTTGGAGGAACTCATTAATGTTTTAAATCAAAGTATTCCTCACCAGGACCATAATTATTTTCTCTGGGCCATCTCCCCCACCCTGCTCCTGCTTAGGGGATAACATCTCTCATTTTCATCCACACGTGGTCTATATATACATATCAGGAGAGTGGGCTTTTTTGTGAAGACAGGAACATAAAAATACGGCTTCTAAAGCTAACAGAAAGCAGCTTTCACTTCACTTAAAGCCCTTCACATCAACAAACCCTCTCCCCTCCTATTAGGCCCATGACAGAGTCCAGCAGAGAGAGGTCCCCAGCTGCCCAAACAAGGCTGGACCTCACAGCAGCTGAGACCAGGAGACACAGGGTTTGCTGGCCCCGGTTCAACCTTTTTTTTTTTCCTAGGCAAGAAGCTCACCTGCAGAGGCTCAAACTGTGTACTGAGCATAGCAAAAGACCTCTGCTGATGCCTGCAGAGGCTTCTGAGAAAATCAGGTTCCAGCATAAGATGAGATAAATTTCAGCTGAAAAGCAGCAATGCTAGAGCAGAGAGGAGGACTCTTACCTGAGCTGTTGCCCTCCTCCTCCACCCAGCAAGGCAGGACTGCTGCAGCTCTGCCTGACCAGAGCAGAAACCCTTCACAGGTGCCTCACTGACCACTGCAGACCTTTTATAGCCCCACCGCTTCCCACCTCTTCAGCACAAATTAAAGGGGCCAAAACCCACTGGAGCCTGAAAGCAAACCTGGCAGGCAGCAACCCAGGGGACCACACGAGGCGAGGCTGCCAGCCCTCAGCATGGGTAAGCTCCGAGCTTTGAATGGGGCTCGGAGGACACAGCAGGCTGAGGCTCCCGTGTGTGCTGCCTTTGCTTTGCCCTTTCTCACTAATGAGACCCACTGCTGTGGGCAGTGCCTGGCCGGTGCAGCCCTGAGCGCAGCCTGCAGCGGCCCGTGGGGCAAAGCTGTCCCTATGCAGTCTGTAGGGAAGTGGTGTCTTCTTTTCTGCACTGGGGAAAAATTACTGTCCTGCACAGATGCATTGCAAACAAACAAACAAGCAAAAAAAAACCCCAACAAAAAAACCAAACCAAAAAAGGGCAGTTTTCCTCTGCCTGCATTGGAGTGTTGCCTCTTGCACGGACCGTGTCAGGATTAGTTCCATCACTCTGTTCTCAGTTGTGTATTAGGTGGCTGTCTACATGAGCACCTTAAAAAAAAAAAAGCAATGACTGAGAAAAATTACATAAATTGAAAGGTTTTCCTGTGTTCTGATTTGCCCAGTTCTTTGCTGTGCCTGTAGCTTAAACACTAAAAGGTAACAAATAGCAAATATCTTTTTTTTTTTTTTACAATAGAAATTCACAGACTTTAATGAACACAGGCCTGTTTCCAAGGTGAGCACATCCATGGGAAAGGTGCTGCCTTTCCAGCATTGCCATACAGACCCCCTGCCGAGCACCCATAAACCCAAGATCTCATCACTCGCTGCAGGGCCGCCGCCACGCTCTGCACTGAGAAGTTAAATGCTTTTAAACTTTTGAGTAATATCACAGCTACTTGTGCCAGGCACTCAGAGCAAACTCGTCTGCCACCTTCTGTTCCTGAAAGGATATAACTCCCATGGAAGAGTATTTTCCCATTTTTCTTTGGGCAGGTCTGGTAGGTAGGGATCAGTGAGAGCAATTTTTGCAATTAGGTGCTGATTTCTGGCTCCCGCATGCCCTGCGCCGGGGCCTGGGGCGCAGCCACAGCACATAAACCCGGTAAGCAGAAAAGGCACTTGCATTTCAGGCCTAATTTACAAACAGAAGGAGACAGATAAATGACGGGTGCCAGGGCTGTGGCTTCCAGCACGTGTGCCAAGGGGCATTTCCCCCAGGTACATTCGATGGTGATAGGAATTTCCTTCCAGAGAAAGCCTGGGCTGGTTTTACATTACGGCAATGCAAAATGACAGCTGCACATGGCCGTATGGCTAAAAACTCAGTTGCCTTTAGCCATATTGATGAATCACAATGTTTGCTTCGTGATGGACTTGCTTAACCAGGCAGGAATAACCTCGGGTACCCAGGAAAGCAGCGTTACCTTTGTTGATGGGATGCGAGCCACAGCCCGGAAAGCTGCTCGGCACGGCTCCCCTGCCCTCCCGGGAAGGGAGCAGGGAGAGCGGATACAGGCACAGGAAGGCAAAAACCAAAGTGGCATTTTCTCTGTCCCCAGACTTGTGACTGAAGGGATAATTGAGAAAAATAATCAAGAACAATGACTGCTTGACAATGGCAGAAAATTGGGTTGATACTCTCAATGCTCCTCAATTAGTCTGTACAGATGCTAATTGGAATAGTTCCTTTCTGTGGCGCAGTCAGCACAAATCTCAAAACCCGAGATAGTTTTTCTTTTTCTGCAAGCCATCTGTCATGCTAATGTATCTTCTTACTGAGAGTTGATGCTTGGTTTTTTCCTTTAGCACCATTACAAAGAGGGAGTGCTACACTTCTCAACCCAGCCCTGGGCTCCTCCATGGACGATGGTTTCTGTACAGAAAACAGCAGCTTTCCCCACAGCCTGAGATCGGTGTGCTGCTAAGTGCTGTGCGGGGGTCATTAATATAAAAGGGAGCAGGTGCCCTCCTGGAGCAGGGGCCTGCATACCTTGAAATTGCTCTGAACAGGGGTTGCAAATAAGACCCTCAGCTGATGCTTCTCTTTTCTGGAGATTGATTTATCCCGATACCTATGATTGCATCTCAAGGTGCATTTAATGATTCATTCCCTTTAATAATGCAAGCAGATATTGAGGAGGTCTTCAGCTTCCTGAGATAGGCTCTTTTAATAATAAAAAACCATTTTCATTTGTTTTCTTTTCAAAATAATAACAGGAAGACTCAGGGGGATTCTTGGTCTTGGCACATCCTTAGTTTATAAGCAATTTTTTGAGCTCTCTCCTCCTGCTACGGTCTGGTCCTCAGCGAGCCGCTGTGGGATGCGGGAGGACACACTCACCCAGCCCTTGTACATGATGGACATTTTGTGTCCCATCTCCCCTCCTCCAGCCTTTGTCAGATAACTTGGTCAGGTTGTTTCCCTTGATCCCCCTGTCCCAGGCTGTCCACATTTAAGCAGGAGCAGCCCACCTTTAGCTGCCCAGTGTTGCAGCCTGGCTGATGCAAGGCAGCTTTTATCAAGGCAGTATTTACTAAAGGGTCAATTCTGTCCATACTGAGGCATTCAATTCTTATCAGCAAAAATCCATGCGTTATGTGTAGCTGTATGCCCGAGGTAGTTGCAGAGGCCATGCAAATCAAAATTCAGCTGCCAGGAATCCCACCAAAGAGGTGTTTATTGACACATCTCTTTTGCCAGAATAAAAATTACTCCATTATTATATGATGAAGCTCCTGTCCTGGAGCTATGGACCCAGAGAAGGGCAGGATATTCCCCGTGGCAGGCTTTTTTTCCTTTGAGGTGTTTGCTCCCATTATGCTCTCCCATATCCAACAATGTAAACATTGAGTATCCTCGATGTCCAAGCAAAGGCAGAAGTGTGGTACCTTTTCCTTTAATGTTATAAAAGCAGCATTTCTGCAGAGCAGAAAGTCCAGGTACACTGAAGTCTTCAGTAATTGCATGTGACAGCATCTGGCAACTGGAGCCTGACACCTGCAGTCAGCATGTCATCCAGGGTTTCCTGCCAGAGCCGGTACTCAGAGCCACCAACGAGTGCAAAATACAGAACAAAATCAATTATTCAGCTCCAAGATGCCCTCCACGGTGTGTGGGGCAGAACGGCTGGGCAGATGTGCTGGAGGTAGTGAGACCACCCATGCAATGGGTTCTCAGGCTTGCAGGAATGCTTTTACCTGGATATTTGCTGCTGTTTTGTCCTCTCTTTTCCAGAAAGTTCCTGATTCCTCTTTTCTGCCACCCCCAGCACAGGACTGGGTGCTCTCCCCACTCCCTCCTACTCCTCTGTGCCGGTTTAAGTGGCCCCTTTGCTTCTGCTCCTTCTGCTTCCTTTTTCCAAACTCACACTCTTGTTTGGCTTTGTCTGCTTGAAGGTGCTGCATTTCCCCATCATGGTACTACTTAAGTGGCACTTTAGAGGTCCTTCATTCTGCCCTAAAGCCCTTTCATATCGTATTCCCGTTCACAGCACTTTCCCTGTCTGCTAAGAATTCGTAAAACTTTCAGCTTTTTTTTTTTAAACCCTTCCTTCCTAAGAAAATGTGGTTTGTGTGGTCTGTCCACCATGCTGACTCTGTGCATGTTTGTGTATCCGTAACTTTGCGTGACCGTTGACCTGTCAGTCTCCCTCCACACCTTTTGAACCTTTGAGCTGTTTCAGTTTGATGTAGGATACAAGCTGGAAAAATATCAGAGTACTACAAATAGCAAAGAGCTGGAAGAAAGAAGATGAGGATGCTAATGCCCCTCCTGGGGGAAGGATCGCTGTGGGAATGCATCTCTACCAGACATCAGAGAATCCACCCACAAGTCACAGGTCCGCCAGAAACCAGGCTCTGGTTGTTATTTTGCTTCTTGTGAAAGCATTAGTTTCCCTAACAAAATTTTTCCCATCCCTCCAGTAGCCCCAGGTTTTCTGCTGATTCAGCAATGTAGCTGGTTTAGATCAGAGCAAGAGCATCTGCAAGCGATTGCACCGTGACTGTGACAGCACAGGACCAAAGCGGATGCACCGCAAGGATGGTGACGGTGTTACTTCCTCTTCGGTCACTGCGTGGTCCCAGAGCAACACCTTTTGTCACCAGCCGAGTGACTTTACACTTCTTTGCCCGTGTTAATTGCTCCAGCCGCACACTTGTGTGCCACTCTGGGAAGCAGGTTTCTCTGATGTTAAATGGGTTAATTCCTTTCTGCTCTTAAACAGTATTATATATACATATTTTTTAGCGAAGCCTGCCCCAGTCTTTGGATTTTTTTTTTTTTTAAATATTTTTGCTCTGGCAAAATCCCGATAGTCTATGGGAGTTAAATCTGCATGAGGACTTTGAACTCTGCTTTTACTATTGGAACAAAATACCTTCTGCAGGAGGAGCAGAATTTCTAGAGGACGGCACCCCCGTTGCCTCTCCAGAAGGCGTTTCGGCTGCTTTTTCAGTAGCCTGTGTTCCCAGAAATTAAGAGCGGGGCTCAGCGTCACTGAGGAGCCTTGACAGGACCACTGGAGCCGGAAAAAGCAATTTCTGGGATACACTCCCCGCCTCCCCGGGCTGCTGTTTCGCCGAAGGAGCAGGAGAGGGTGCTGCGAAACCAGCGGCGGGGGCCGGGGCGCTGCTGCAGGGAGCGGGGCCCCCCGCCAGCCCCAGCCCCGGAGGAGCCCTGCCTCCTAAGGGGGGGAAGGTTAAACAGTCTGTAACACAGCGTTTCAGCATCCCAATGATGAGCAGTTCGGGGTGGAAACCGCTCCACACGCTCATTCTGCAATGTTTTTAACTAAAAAAAAAAAAAAAGAGGATGAAAGTTTTCGCAAACCCGCATTTTAAATCTTCTGGTTTTCAGCTTTTCTCTGTCTGGGATTAATGATGAACTTTACAACCTGTTGTGTCTTTCATGAAAGGAGAACAAGTGGGATTCTCCTGTGGCTGTTATTTAATTATCAGTCCCTGCCTCGGCCAAACACAGGTGCTGGAGCTGGTAAAAGTGTTATTCACACCCATGCCAGGCAGAAGGGCCCTGTCAGGCTGCTGCCTGGTGATGTGCTTTTCGCCTCGGATGTACCCTTCCCCTTGTCCCAGCAGTGACAGCACCTCTCAGTTGGGCACTTGGCGTCCAGGTAACCTGGTGCAGTTTGCAAGGGAAAAACGAATATCACAAATTTTCAGCACTGAAAAGCAGCATAACAGGCAAGGAGCACAGGGATCATGCTGAGACCCTGTTTTGTCCATGGAACCCAACCACCGGCGAGCCCACGGGCAGCGAGATACATTGGGTAGGGGCAGACAGGAGACCCTGTGCCCTGAAACTGGAAGAGAAGTGGGTTTTATCCCAGCTTTCGCTGTAGCTCCCTGCACAGAACCTGTCTGGAGCAAGAAATCCTTTGGGGTGTTCAGGGAGGGAGGCTCCAGTCGTAGTTTAGTGATGCCGGGTGCTGTCACACAGCCCTGTCTGGTACCCGCACTGCAAATGGTTCAACGAGTGTTGCCCATCGCCGTTTGGAGCTGCACCGCAGATGTGAGCGAACATAGAGCTGCCAGTGCAGGACTAGTGTCCTCTGGGTAGTTACTAGGGAACCGTCCTGGCTACTCTTAAATATTTCAGTCCTCAGCCTTGTTAGTGAAGGTCCCTCAAGTCCCTCCCGATGAGCACTCGCAGCTGGTACAGATCTGATGCTGGCTGGCAGGAGTGCAACCTGCTGGCAAGGTGGTGAGGTGGACTGTGGGCTGGGGGAGCTCTCTGCATCCGTTTGGATCATGAATATTTGATGCGATGAGCGCTGCAGCTGGGATGCCGCAGAAGCCGCCAGTCTTCCCATGCCTGCTGCCAAGCCTCACTGTGTGCCCAGGACATGGTGAGCAGCCTGAGAGCCTTAATGCCAGCACTGCTGCAAGGCCGAAGCTGAGACCAGGAGCTTCTCTTTACCAGCTGCAAGTTTTGGTTGAATTTTGTCTCATTCCAGCCTCCTCCAGCCTGGCAGTGTCTTTGTCCGCTAGACTGAAGGGTCCTTTTGTGTCCGATGTCTTCTGTGCTGTGACCCGCAGTCTCCCCAGCTTCTCTCTGATGTTTTAAACAGCTGGTGCTTTGTCTCAATTTCATTGTAAATTGTGAAAAACATTAACTCCACCACTGAAGGAGTATGAAATAGGGACCATACTTCCTAAGGGTTTTTCAATCCCCTCTACTTCACTGGAATTACCCTCACACCCATCCCATGGGCTTCCCACTGATGGGAAGTCATCGTCCCTGGGGTGGGACGTGCAGATGCCTTCAAGCACTACCAGTGGGCGGAGAGATGTGCCTGCTCCTTCAAACTCCTGGGGATGAACTTCGAGATGCAGAATGAAATTGCTTTAAATGAAATAGGCTGGAAGAGATGGTGGTGGAGGGAGGGAGGGGAGGCAGGGAGAAGCCCACAATATCGCAGGTTAGAGACCAGCCAGAAGGTCATAAAGGACAGTTACAGGGTTGGCCGATGGAAATACGTGTTGGATTAATGACCTCACCTTCAAACGTTCCAATCTGGAGGTCTCCCAGCCTGACTAGGATAGTGAAAGACAAACATACACATCATTTATGTGCCAATCTTTTAATTGATTTGCCTAAACAGGCCCTGACCATTCCAAGTTTTAATTGTTACTCTGAGCTAAAGGAAACCTAATTTATTTTCAAGCATCTTTCCTGACATCTTAAAAAAACCCAACCAAACAAACCCCAAAGACCCTCAAGCAAATAGGACAGGTTGACAGATCTATTTTCCCAGTACTTTAAACTGCATTTTAATCTTCCTAACCTCTTATTTCTTGTGCAGCTCCAGCATGAACAGGAAGGACAGCCGTGCCTTGCTGGCTGGAAAAGGATGTTGTGCATGGAAAGGACAATTCTACCCCCAACACAACAATGAGAAATAACCAACCAACCAAAAAACCCAGCTGAATGGCGTCACCTGGAACAAGGACAGACCTGGTCAAAGCGAGGAAATAGTTTCTTTCCCCTCCATTAACGACCCACAGACGTCTGCAGAGGAAGTGCTGGCCAGAGCCCAGCCTCGGTGCAGCTCAGGCTGGGTTTGGCGCTGTGAAACCCTCCTCGCACACCCCTGTTCGGGAACTTCAGGGTACCACCTTCCCACCTTCCTTCTCAAACAAAGGCCAGCTGGACCTAACCCCATCTTTTTTCTCTTATTACAAATGAAGCACCAGAAAAATAGGAAAATGTGGTAGAAAGCCCCATTCTTTCTAGCTCATTTTTTTCCTTCTGTCTCTGTTTCAGGCTCCTCATTTTTTGGCGGCGCAGGTCCCTAAGACAGCCCTGACATCCCTCTTACAGCAGTTTCTATAAGCAGCTCCAATTTCTGTTGCAGTGATAACACACAGCCCCGCACTGGGGAGGGAGCATCCTGCCAAGAAGAGCTCAGTGCTTATCACCGTGCAGTGCAAACAAAACATTAAATCTCCAGAAAAAAACATTATTATTTATCTGTATGCATACTAAGGGCAACACGTTTCATATGAAGTTCCCAAAGTACCAACATGCCAATCAAGACGGTAGTTTCTGTTTTATAAATAGGGAAACTGAGACGGCCAAACCATGGTTTTCCTGTGGGCTGCAGCCCCTCGCATGCCGTGGGTCACTGCATGGGGTGGTACCCGTGGGGTGACCTCTCAGCCCCATCGGAAGCAGCTCCGATTTGCCCCAAAACATTTTACTGGACCAGATGAAAATGTGGATGTTGCTGCTGAACACACTCCCACACACTCTAGGTACACACCAGGAGAGGGGCTAATGGCTTTGCTGTTGTACTTCAATGCCTTGTCTTCTCCCCTTGTGCAAAGCGATTCCCAGCTTGCTCAAGAGCCTTTGGAGAACGATAATTGGTAACACAGGCTTGGAAAAATGCAAATATATCAGAGCTGATGGGGCGGGGGGAGAGAAAAAAAGCCCCCAGGAGTGTGGAGGTGGCAGTGTTACAATCTCAGGCTGTCATCGGTTTAACATTATTAAACAACTTCTTAAAATAGCAGCCATAATTATTCCTATATGGAGCTCAATCTGGAGAGCTTTAAGTGCTTTCACTCCTCTCCTGCTTCGCCCTGCTTTCCTGCTCCCAGACTGGTGGTTTGGGGCCCCGTGCCCATGGCGCAGGAGCAAGGGACCTGCTGGTCCGGCAGCAAGGCTTTGCCCCGAGGAAGCCCAGGCATCAGCCCTAACCCAGTTTCACCAGGCTCAGCTCTGTTGATGTGAACGTAGGTTTTGTTGCATTTTTAATTGTAAAAATGTATTTACATGAATAAAATACAGCTCAGTTGGGGATATGACCTACTTTTTATGGGAAGATGAAACAACTGTACGTTTGTATTTTTATTTCATTTATTTCAGCTGTTCTGTCAGGCAGAGCTGCTGAAGCAGATCAATAGGAAATCCACAACCACCAGGATGCTTTTTTCTGTAAATAATCACATTCCGATTGAAATGACGGGGAGCTGCTACATTTCAATGATGAAGCCTTTAACCTTCAGATTAGTAGAGCAGTTTTGACAGTACATAATTTATATGGAAATAATTTGACGGGGATTTTACATGTATGTGTTCTGCACTGCTAGAGAGACCTTCTCTGTTTATCTAAATTGTGAATAATAATACTAAATAATATATAATCTTATTGTCCTGGACAAACACAGGTCATTCCGAAGTTTGTTAAGCATAGCAGGAACAGGGGATGCTCTCTCAAGAAACAGACCCTGTAATTCCTGCTAAAATAAAACACAATTTACTTTTCAAGGGTAAATAAGAGCATTCACTCAGATATTTGAACTTGTCTAGTATTGAAGCAAGGCAGCTTTAAAAGCCATATTATTTCAATGGAAGATGTTGGCTGGTCAGTATGCAGCCTCGGCAAGTGCCACGGGGTGCCTCATTTATCCACTCACTTACAGCAGCCTTTGATGAGCAGACCTGGAGACAGATTAAACCAGTATTAAGGCCCACATAGCACTCAGTTATGCTAAATCTAAACACCATAGATTTACTTATTAAGTATAAAAAAATGAGCAGGATCTGACCTGTGCTGACATGACAGCATGCTGAGACTTAAGACACTGCTGCTCCTTGCTCGTGTGCGTGACACTGATAGCGTCCCCTGGCTTCAGAAACCTCCCATTTCCCCATGGAGGTGAAATCACCAAGCTCACCTCCAGAGAAGCTGAGTGACATTTCAGTACTTATTCAAATTAGCTGTTATTAATTAAATAACACCTTTCAGCTTTCTCAGCAGATTTGCCCCCTGAAGTTGCAGCGGGAAGCTGGCACGTGTCAAGATGCCAGGCAGATGTGAGAACCTCAGGGTTATATTTTTGTGAACACACACCTCATTAAAGATGTTATCACTATGGGAAAATAAGAAATTTATGGTCATGTCTTTCCACTATCTCCTCTTTTGTTCCTTCCAGCTCCTCTATCACAGAAGCCCACTACCAGGTGCTTTTAAACATGCCCACGAAGACAGTTCTTGTTCAGCAGAGCTTCGCTTGGGCTTAATTTTGGCTCCAGTCTGGATCCTGTTGGAGTCCAAGGGATTTCAGCATGTGCCTACGCACTTTGTTGATTAGCAACAGAGAGCTGAAGCTCAGGTCTGGGGATTTGTCTACATGCAGATTTACAGATGCTTGATGGTAGTTGGGACTAGTTCAGGTAATATGGACTTTGTTCCAAAATGAGCGATTTAAACAGAAACCAAACACGCTGGCTCACGCAACCCTTTGAGCAGCCTGAGCTGCATCAGCCTCCATTTAAGCAGCTGCAAACCTGAATGGGCCCAAGTCGTCGAACACCTTCTCTGCACCCCACTGACATGGGGTTTTTCCTCTTAGAAAAATGAATTCACGCTGCCCTAACATTAAAGATTAAAAGCAGCTGCATCTCATCACAGCCAGAAGATTTATCGGGAGCCGATGACAAAAATGATGGCTTATTGGGGAATAACCTTGAATGCTGGCACTGCATATTTTCAAGGCATATTAATCACAATTTGTATGTGAATACTTCTCCTTTCACTGGAAATGGAGAGTGGAGTGAGGCTTGGGGATTTCTGAGATGGTTTGATTAAAAATGCTGGACAGAGCCTGCAGAACACTGTGGTACAAACTGCTCAGGGCTTGAAAACATCCAGTTAGAGCCAACGTATTCCTCAAATACAGCCCTTGGGATAGGAGTCTGGCAACACAGTTGAGTGGGGCTAATCTTTTGGTTGAAATACTGCTTTCCTGTGTTGCAGATTGTAATAATATATATAAAAAAAGTCTTTCCCCTACTGAAGACTGAATTGGCCAGAGACTCGAAGTGGTGTGAAAACAAGAAGGATGTTGGCAGAGTGATGCTACACACCGACCGCAGCTGCTGCGGTGATGGACACCAGGCTACAGGACAGCAATGCTGACAGCATCATCTCCTCTTCACCCGTTCCTATTTTCACTGGAATCATTTGTGACACAAGCCAGCGTGACTGACTGGCTAAAGGCCCTTCCGTGTGTCACCCGTAGGGACGTGGTGGGCACAGCTTATCAGAGTACTCAGCACTACAGTGCCCGTCACCGAAATCAATGTGACCCGGGCACATATTTTGCTAATCACATATTTTGCAGCCGCAGGGAGAGGCAGATGATGGGCAGTCCCACACCGTCCAGAGCCACCTCTCCTTTCCTTTCAAGGGTAACATCCGGGGGCTAGTTTGCAATTAAAGATACACAGGGTAATCGCTGCAGCCATTGGCTGCCCATTATAACCACTGCCCGCAGAGGTCATCGTAATCCAAAATCTGAGCTATATAAAACCGTACATGAAGATAAAGCAAAGAGGCAGCTCTTCCCTCTCTATAATCTACTGTATCCATGGGAACAGGTTACAATTTGCTATCTACACAATAGCGATAGACAGAAACCCCGTGGTGTATGGAGAAAAGGTCAGCTGAGCACCCCGGCCATGGCAGGGCATGTGGGCTGGCACCCACTGAGCAGCCAGGGTGCTGGGGACAGCCTGGTCCCCGCCCCAGGAGTCACAGCTTTTATGGGTACAGGACAGCTGTGGTGCAGCCAATTTGCAGAAATAAAAGTTAAAGAGCCGATGAGGTTCTTGGGGAGAGAGAGATGGTGGAGCAACCCAACCCGTGCAGCAAGGGATGTTGCAGCAAGGTGAAGAAGACCCACCAGGAGGCCCTAAACCTGGACAAGAAAAGCGAGGAGAGAAAATGCTGTTTTTTCTAGTTAGGTTTGAATGTCAGTCTTTTGTGGTGGGAAAAAAATTGGAAGTAAATAAATAATCTCAGAAGGAAGGAAGAAGAAGAAAATAAATATGTCTCAGCTACTTCTCATTAGTGGAGGAGTATTTACTCAGGTGAATACAACATCCCCACCATGGACATGCCAGTTCTGCACAGCTAACAAGCTACCAGCAGGGAGGAATAAGACTATTTAGTTTCTTAGCACACCTTGAATAGCCCATGGAGCTAACTCACATTTGAGAAAATGAATACACAACCCTGACAAATAGCATTAATAATGCAACACGAGGACTTGGGAGCAGAGCACTGTACACTAGAAACCCCCAAACTGCCTTCACTGTGCCTGAGTCAGCTCTTTACCCTGCCACAGTGATATGGGGCTGAAACCCACCCTAATAAAATACCTTTGGGTTTTATCTGCTTGAAGTTCATGAAAGGGCACGGGTCTTCAGTCCTGTGTCCAGAGGAGGCAACAGCAAGGTTCACCTGGGGCTTCCCCAGCTGTAGGGATTTGCTCTCCCCCTGCCCACTCAAGCAGCAGCTCCACGCCATCCTCCCAGGCGAGAGCAGGATCAGGTTGCCCCAAAACACCTACCCAAACCTCACCTCACCACAGCAGCAGCTTCACCAGGAGCCAAAACAGCTCAGCAGTGCTCTTGGTCTGCATCCCTGCTGGGAGGGGGTTATTGCCCAGCAGGGGCTCTTGCCTCACCTTAACCGTCCCAGCGGCTCCTTGTGTCCACTGGCAACAGAGGTGCAAGGAGAGCAGTACTGGAGGGCATTTCAGCTATACCTGTATGTAGATTTATACATATATATATAGATATTTTTTTCCACTGTGCAAGAAAGAACTCTGGAGCCATGAGCTGCTCTAGCAACAACTGAGGGAAGAACATGACCCAGCACAGCCTCATTATTCCTGGCTAATTAATTACTGCTCACAATTGGTCTCTAATGAACCTCTTGCATCCCTCCCTCATGATTCAATAAGGGATTTCAGGACACTCCTAACTAATGGGCAAATGGAGCCTATTCCCACCAAGGCCCCATCACACCTGGGGACATCGGAATGACGTGATGGAAGGGTGCAACAAGGAGAGCATGTCCTGGGGGTGGGAGGGGAGATGCTGGCAGAGAGGAGCTTTCATGTCCTGGGAGATAGGGGCCAAAAAATGCCTCCTTGGGCTTACAGAAGGGGCATTTAATTTAAAAAAACCCCAAACACACAGGGGTAGGATGTCTCCCAGGAGTTCCCTGAGAAGGTCTCAGAGTGCTCGTCTTCCTAATCAGCCTCCCCTGAGCTGTGTGAGCCTTCCACATACAGTTTATTCAGTTACCATCCATCCCTCCTGGTGCCATGAACTCCATATGGCACCCAGGCTGCGGGATGGATGTGTGTGGCCGTGTGGGAGGCTGATGGCAGGGAAAGAAAAAGCTTCAGCCCGCTGCAGTCCTGAGCAGCACCAGGGAGCAGCAAACTGTGCGTGGATCAGGCAGCACGAGGTTTTTATTTAACCCTTAAGCTCAGTAATTTGCTCTAACACTATAGTTCAGGCAGACACAGCTGCATGCATAAAGGGTCTGGCACCAATTAGTCATTCATGCAAAACAGATTTTTTTTGCTTCCAAGTACAAACAATTTTCTGAGGAGCGTCAGACGAGCAATTACCTTCCTACGGGCCCATGAGTGGCTTGACTCGTCCCATCACGGGGGTGGTGAGTTTAAGGACTTCAGTCTTGTGGGGGTTAAACCTCTAATTTAATTGTTTTAGTTTTAGTTTATTTTAAACTAAAATTTAGTTTATCCTCAAACTCCACTTTTCATTTATTGCAATCCAAGCGAAAGACACAGAAAGGACACAGTGCGAGGCCAGCACTGAAACAGGGGTGGGAGAGAGACCAAAGGAGGCAACCAAGCGGCGTTATTCAGGGAGCGAAGGATGTGGCATAACAGAGATTAAGGTGGGGTGAAACCATGCCAGAGGGCTAGGAGAGGTGTTTAAATGAGTCGGTGTCCTAAGGGGGTACTACAGTTATTTATTGAGCTTTTATTGCTGTGGAGAACGTCAGCCACGGGGTGATGCCTGGGGGAGAAGGACCTCGCAGGGTGGCTGGGCTCTGCAGCTCGCCCCACCACCGCGCTCATGCCACACTCGTGTCTGTGCCTCAGAGGCTCTGGAGAAGTTTCTCTGCAGTCATTGAACGTGTGATACTTGCATTTAGAGGCCCATAGCCTTCCACTCCGAGAGCTGCTGCCATGCCGGGCACTGTTAGAGGGACGGCAATGCCGCCCGGCGGCACAACCACTGTTGCCCCTGCTTTACCAAGCACCACATTTTCCTGCCCAAACCCAGCATTTACTGAACCAACAGCAAACATTTATCTTGACAGATTTCTTTCGGCAGTCCTGCACTTACGAAGGCCTTGTGCTCACTGGGTGAACGTGTGAACTCCTGGGCTCACAAATGCAGCCACATGATGACAATCTCTCCAATGAATTAAAATAATTACTTTTCTAATTTGCCCCTAGACTCTGCTAAACCTTCTGGGGCCTTGAGGAAGGCGTGAAGTTTTTTCACGTCTTCTGCTTATGTAGTTAGACATTTTAATTGATAAAATGAATAATTCTGTATTTAATCAGTACAAAGGAAAATTCCACTTGGGGACAGGGATGTCTCACGATGCTGCACAGGATTAACTGCACTAAATGACTCCCCAGTGTGGAGGAACGTAGCCGTGTGGGACAGCCCTCATGCCTCTGAGCATCAGCGATTTTGGTGATCCCCAAAGGTCTCCCTTCCAAGAAGGGCTGAGAATATAAAGGATCCATCAAGGGGAAGATGCAAAGGCAACTGTCTTTGAGCCACCAGAAACCACTAACGTCAAGCCCAGCAAACTAGATCGGGCTCTGGGAAATGCAAGATCATCACTTGTGAACTCCAGCACTTTCTTGGAGCCAAATTCACACTGAACATAGAGATCCCAGCGGCAAACTGATGGTTTATCTGGGTGGGGCGAACAGATGAGGACCAGCAAGCTTTGCTGCTGGATGGTGGGGCTGGGTTGTGCTTTAATGCTTGAACCTTCCCAGCAGCGAACCTGTCATGTAGCACTTACAAACTGGGTTTTAAAATGAGAAAACAGATGCTTGAGGGTAATATAAAAACTAAGGGTAAATACAACTGAGTCTACAAAAAGATGCCCTGGTTTTAAAACTTAGCAAATTAGGAGTCAGTGTCACTAGATACACACTAGATATACGCTACTTGCTTATCTGAAGGAACTGGAGAGGAAATAATTGTGTTCAAGAGTTGGCTGGATATACGCCTGCAGTGAGGTCCCGTGGGACAGGCGTCAGAGTCGATGCAAATAGTGGTGCTGTGCCAGGACTTGGACCCTACTTTACAGTAGTTTGTAAATAATAAATAATAATGAAGAGGTGCAACATTCATTACATGGTATGCTACGAATGAGGTTAGAAGTGCATATATTCTATTTGTTTTAATTACAGTAAGACAAAATAAGCTCAAATATACCAAGAATCCCTGGAGGGTTTTGTTTTGCAGAAAGGAAATTTTCTGAAAGGTTTAACATAACAAGTACAGAAATAAAATTTGGACAAAGCTCTTTCTCCTGTGAGGCAACAAGCTCATGGCTTGCACAGGAGCACACGAGGGAGCATGGCCTTTTCCTTCCCTGCCCTTCATTTTCAGAGTGATGCTCTCACCCCGGCAGCTGTCAAGTCTTCTAAGACCAAAATGCCAAAGCATCATATGAAATTTTAAAACTGAAAACCTCAAAATAAGGTTCATACATACGCACACAAAGCAGCTAAAATACAATTTTCTTGCTAAAATGAAATATAAGCCAACTACTTTGCTACGGCGGACTAGTGCCATTAACTTCAGCGACATCACTTTACACTGGTTTGCAATCTCACCTTTCACTGAAATAACTTGCACATAATTTCCCCTAAATCCCATGCGTAATGTTTCCTATGGGAAAGTTTTCGGTAGTTTTCCGCTCAATGTTGCACTGAAATTCTCCCAGTCTCTTCAGACCTCCAGCCTATGGGATGGCGGAGTAAATTTGGGTGCTGAGCCACCCCAACAGCCCAGACACCCCAGGGCTGTAGTGCCTCCCGTCTAACATCAGATATTTAAGCAACAGTTTGCAAGTGGCTGTAGAGAAACAACAACCTGCTTGTGTCTAAGCCTGCTGAGGTATAGTCGAGAAAGATGGCTATTTCCCATTACAGCCTGGTTAGAAGTGATATCCAACAACAAGAGATATCAATCAAGACAAAATTTGTATTTTTCTAATGATGGCTATTTTCTTGGAAATTTACACAAATCTTTTATGCCTGCTGGCGCTTAGGCCAATAAATCTATAATTAAATGATACACGCAAAATGCAGAAACTTTTGCAGTCTACCTAAACCAAACAATACACTTCTTTTCTTAGTTCTACTCTATTTTCTTTTTTCTGCTCTCAAGTCCAGCCCTGGATTTAGCCCCCAGGCAGAACTGCTGTTTGCTCAGCGGGATGAGCTGAAAGAAGAGGACTTTGGAGAGATTTTTAGTTATTGCAGGGAAGAATCAAAAAAAAAAACCCAAAGAAAGGAAAATATCCCAATCGCCTGGGTTACATTATTGGTTATATAACCAACCTCTCTGGTTATACTTATGCTCCTATAAATAGAGAATTGCCCTGAAAGAGTGGCCTAAAAAAAAAAAAAAAAAAAAAGACAAACGGAGTCAGGATGCGGCGACCGTGGGCGCTTGGGTGGGAGCAGGTGCAGGGGTGGTGAGGCTCAGCACGGGGACGAGGACATCTGGTCGTAGTTGGGGCACTTGAGCAGAGCCGGGTAGTTACTGTTCATCTGCAGGGATGCCTCACTGGAGATATCCGAAGGGCTGCGTCCCCGCGCCCACGCATCTGGGTGCAAGAACTGCCCCGAGTAGTCGGAGCAGTTACTCAGACGGGGATGGTAGAAGCCGGGGTGAGGTCGGTAGATGTCCTCAGCCGTGTATCGCTTCATGAACAGGTAAACGGACATCACCCCGGCGCTCTGCAGGGAAGAGAGACACGGCCTGACGCCCACCCTGCTAATGGCTGCCTTCACCACCACCAACAAAACAGAACAAAAATATAAATTGCTTTTTTTGCTCTGCTGATGATGCACAACGGCTCCTGAGGACAGTCACTTCAGTGCCCTGCGCCCCGGGTTCCTGCAGTAAATAACGTGGCACAACCATGTCTCCTCCTCTGCATCCGTGCTCGGCATCAAATTGTCATCAAAAGCCCCATCAGTGCTCCAGGCTTGGGGACGGTCCTCACTGTATATGTCTCCCACCATACTATATATCTGCTCTTATAGCCTGCCCTTAAACCCCATCTGAGTCCCCTTTGTGCTCACAGCCTCAGTGCCTCCTCCGCCCCCCAAGAACGCGATACACTCATTGCAGGGCTGTGACAGCTCCCGGGTACCTCCGTGAGAAGGAACGAGATGGCAGAGAAGGCAAACGACCATCCATATTTGTAATTGAAGAATGTTTCCGAGTCCTTGGTCCTGTTCAGCATCTCATCGTTAATGCTGGATATGTAGAGGACCAGCCCCACCACCAGGGACAGACCTGGGGAGAAACCAAGGAGAAGGACAGTGGGAAACGCTTCAGGAATGAAGCTGCTGAAGAAGCACCTTCCTTTAAGACCTGACTTGTGGGTGAAAGTGTAAAACTGTGGAAGTATGCTTGAAATAATAACTGGGAAAGAGGCTGCTTTCCTGCTGAGCTAGCCCAGGGCACTCCTCTCATTTCACTTAACCCATTACCTGCTCAGGCAAGTCCGTGTGCACTGGGTAGGAGCTGGCTTCAAAGCTCGGCTGTCGCAGCTATTTGTTTAACACTAGCACAACACCATGAATAAAACATTCACTTGGCTCATGGAGAACCATCCCGACTGAGCAGTTTGAAGTTTCAGATCTCTCCTGCGACCAACATGCCGTGAGAGGCATCCTCTCCCCCAGCACCTGCTCCTGCACAAGTGGTGGGTGCTTTTCCCCACATCTCCTTGCTACTGCCACAAACAAGTTTTGCATGGGGTGATTTTCCATCCTGCAAAGCCCAAGCAAGCTGCGGGGCCGAGCCAGGAGCCCCCATGGGTGATGACTCCAACGAGGAGCCACCACAGGGGGTCAGGAGAGCACCAGCACCTACAAAAGCAAACGTGCTCCACGCTCAAGGATTTTCAGGAGAAAACCTGGCGAGCAAAACTCACCTGACAGGATGAAGAATATCCCCGAGACGAAGGCAAGGATGGTCCTGTGAGGCCGAATGTGGCCGATGTTGCTCAGGATGAAGCCGATGAACATGAAGAAGAGGCTGACCAGAGGGAAGGGGGTGGCAGAGCGGATCATCTCTGGTGGGAGAGGAGCAGAGGAAAGTGAGAACAAGTCAATCCTCCCCATGCAGCATGAGAAATGGGCTCGGCTGGGTGGGATGGCTGCAGCCCTGCTGCTCTCTGATCATGTTGTGTCCTTCCTCACTCTTGGTCAATGTGGCTGCCCCTGCACGGCTCCCCAGGCCCTGGCAGGGGTTCCCCTCTTTGCTCATGAGCCGAGTAAAGAGGTGACTCTGTCTGGCTGCGGAAATGTCTGCGAATGTTTGCATTTCTGAGGGTTTCTATATGAAGTGTTACATAGGAAAAAAACATTGGAACCTATATTTTTCTCTAGCTTCACTGCACAACTGTTTGCTGAACACTTCTATTTATTAAATCAGAAATGACTGCAGAATTCATTGTGAGAGCTGTGACACTCCATCCTTAATTCATCCCACGATATAATGTGTAAAATTGACTGCTACAGAATAAATACAGCTGCAAATTATGGAGAGGAGACTATAAAGCCAAACACTTCCATAAACATCAGCGCTGAATAGCCAGTGACAGGAAATTGTACAGCTTAGAGCCTCTGTGAGCATCCTGCTGTTAGAAAGGGATGTCCCCAAAAGCTTAGGAGCATACAGGGTAATTCACATATAGTGAAAAATGTAGTTGCATCCTTGCACGGTAGCACTGTCAAGGAACTAGGTGCTTTTTTGGCAAGGACACAAAGAGGATTTCTTGGAGGGATCCCTAGTGACCCTTTGGTGCTTTTCAGGATGCAACGAGTGAGACCCCACCGAACCACTTACTCAGGACGTTGACTGTGGACTCAGACGTCAGCTGGATGTTCATGGGCATGACGTATTCGATAGTGAAGCACCGGCCACGCTCTTCACCTGCAGCAGACACAGACCGAGTCACACCTGCAGTGTGTTTGGCTGTTTATTTTTGGTGGAGGTGAGAGTGGCTTTAAAATTAATTTCAGTGCATGCATAAAAACAATCTGCTTTTTAGTGCTGCTTCCATCGTGGGTGTCAGTGTTTGGGGCTGAAGAAAGACATCTCTTAACTACCATCTCTCTTGCACATTTTTGTGGACCCTGAAGCCAGAGGGTTTAACGTCACCCCAGGGGCAGTATCAGAGCTCCTCCCTCCCCCAACTTTTTCAAAGCAGCAGAAATTTTGTGACATTTCAGATCGGTCACTTTGAGGTTCCCATTCCCTTGGGTTTTATTCAACTCTGTCCCTGCAGCCAAGTCACTTCATCAGACTTGGCGCGGATGGAGGGAATGGTCCAGCTGACCTGAATCTAAATATTGCAGGGACAAAATGGAAAGTTTTGAGCTGCTGCCCAAGGTGCTGGGACAGAGCGGGACGGGGGGGCAGCGGGGTCTGGCACGGCAGCAGCGAACTCACCCAAAGCCTGCATGCAAAGGCACATTTGTCCATCTGACTATTAAAGCTGGGCATGGGGTGATGGCATTACTCAGGTTGTGCCTAGGTTTGGAAGCGAAGATGGGCACAGCCTCTAAAAATCCTATTTTCCCCAGCCCTTTCCCACAGTATGATGCTGACACGCAGCGAACGTCACCTTACAGGGGACATTTTTGGGAGGGAGGCCATACCTGCCAGAAAGCAGACCCTCCAGAGCCCCGAGTGCAGCGACAGTTTGATTTCCGCTGTCTGGTTTTGGGGCTGGACGATGCCCTCCTCCAGGTAGAGCCAGTAGTCGGTGCTGACGGAGATGCCCAGGAGGCCGAGGCCGCAAACGGCGAACACGCTACTGAGCAGGGTCAGCGCCTTCCTTCCACAGGCACTCATTCCCAAAAGCATGAGGGGCCGAGGAGGCGGTGGGGACAGCTGCCGGGAGAGGGGACACGGCCATCAGCATGGAGCCATCTACCGCTTTTTGGGGGAATGGACGTGCCAAAGCTTTGCCCTCGGCCCTTAATTGCTTATTTAGGTCGCGCTGAAATAAGCCATTAAAACAATCACAGCATGCCCTGACAGATGGAGAGTTTGAACCAAATCCCACCTGACTGCTGCCCCATGCCAGCCCAGGGCTCGTGGATGTGCTGAGCGCTGGGTGCCAGTGCCAGGGCGGGAGCAGCCTGGGATGGCTGGCAGCAGCTCATCGGCTCCCGTTTTATTTGCTGCTGGTGAATTCCTGCTGCTCCAGCCGAACCCGGCGCTCGTCTCCCCAAGGATGTAGCCGAACCGCAGCATCTGCCGTCCTCTGAGCCTTATCTAAGGGCAGCAGCGCCAGCCCTATCTCCTCGGCACAGGCGCCTGTTGAGGCTCACGGACACCACGTTAACAGGTCAACAAAAATACTTTTAGCTGCCAGACCGAAACCCCCTCCCGAGCAGCTCTGGTCACCCCCCCGCTCCCCCCAGTACTGCCATGTTTCCTCTTCCAGGGTAGATTTACCCATTGGGGGATCAAGATCCCAATTGCACCGTGTTGGCTGAACATAGAGACTGAACTGGTCCAAACTGGGCTTGTGCTTCAGGGGGAGGCAGGGAAATGGGGCCAGAGAGCTGCAGTCAGGCCCTGGGAAAACATTACAGGAGGAGGCGAAAAACCCCCTTCCCCCATCCTCCATGTCGCTTATGGATGGAATATTTTTTTTTTCTTTTATTTTTGCTAATTTGTGGAATTTAGCAGTTCTCACGGTGCCCTGCAGACTGATAAAATGTCACCAGAAATCAAAGTTCTTGGTGCAGCAGAGAAAAAGTGCAATTAATATGGGGGGGAAAAGCGCCACAGAAATGAAAGATTAGAGGAATAAGAGCAAGAAGGAAAAGATACGCATGTGAGAGACAGTATTCTGAGGAGTGGGAATGAGGCAGTTAGTGATATTGACTGCTTTTATAAAGGCAGTATGAATCACAGATAAGTGCCGTATCATGTATATTTTCTAAGGCACATTTTGCTGTTGTTCAGCACTGCAGACAATAAGGGGAAAACAAAAAATAAATCCAGCTAGACAACAAAAGCTACCCAATTTAACGCAGTAGCAGTGGGACACATCTTCCTTGGGCTCCCTTTAAAATTGCACGAGCCTTGTTCACGCCACATGAATTTTCAAAGGACAACAAATGGGAGAGAGCTGGGGGCAGACGGTGGCATTTCCCTGCAGCATCCCACTGCCTGGGAAGGAGGGCAGAGTCCTCCTAAACACACTTTTCATTTGAAATACCTATTCCCAGAATAATGATGGATAAACAGTCGAGCCGGGGCACGTACGTCGTACATCTCCCCGGGTGTCAGCTTTTGAACCTAAGCAGGAATAGCTGCATCATGCCTGTACTCACAGGTGGTGTTTGCTATTGCGGCACGCGTTGGTGAACGGGCTCTTTGGAAGAGAGGTCTTGTTGCTGTTATCACTGAAGCAAAGATGGTGGGATTTAGTGATTAAATCAGGAGATGCGGCTCCTTCCTGGGCCGTGAGATGACGGCTTGCTGTTCTGACATGTCCGGGAGGGTGAGCAGACTGGAGGAGGGCTTTATTTCTTGCGCCTCTGATGTAAATATATTAATACTTACTTGCTTACAGTGACTCTCAGAGATGCTAAAAGTCCTCACAGCTTGCATGTTTACACTTGAAAGCCTCCAAAGATAATGTTCTGCCATAGTTCCCTCATGATTAACACAAGCAGACGATGCTGATAGCTATTTCTTGCCGCTGAACTGCCTGCGAGCCAAGGTCTCTCAGGCAGCTCTGTGCTCTTGCAGTGCCCATCCCCGGCACATCTATAGCACAAATGCACAGCACCAAGCTCCCCGACAGGCCGGTCCTGTGCTGATCTTGCAGCAAATTTCATACAAGACCGACGTGAAGGAAACTTGTAGCTACTGTGGAGTCCAAATAACTGCATTTACCAAACAGATGTGACACCCAAGGCCTGTCTGCACCTTTAGCTTGCTGCTCTGGGCCGCAATAAGAAAGAAAAGCAGGGAATGCTGCTGGAAGAGTTGCAAATTCTTGAGCAAAAGAGAGAAAGGGAGAGACAGACTTTTATTATTGCATCCTGCCTTGAGTCCAAAGCAGACAAGTGCATCTTGGTAGGAAGCAGATGTACTTGCACCCTCAAGCGCTGCAACAGTTCTGACAATTCTCTCCCATATGAAATTAAGGATTTGGCTCTTCCTATGTTCACACTGAGCCGTTTCCCAGAAGGTACCGACCTACGGGAAGGGGAGTGCTGTCACTTACAGACAGCTCAAGCAAATGCTCCAGCTCATGCTACTGCAAGCTTTCCACCTTTGGCTTTGTTAACGAGCCTCATTTTTAAAGTACTTATTTAATATTTCCCTCGGCTCAAGAAAAGCAGGACCTGTTCCCAGCAGGGCCACCTCCCTGCTAGGAGCATGAGGAGCGAGATGTGCAGAGGAGATGCCCAGATTTCTTTTTTTCCTGAGAAATTAGGAGGCAGCAGCTAAAGAAGAACTGGTAGTTATGGGGCAGAGAAGCACGTCCTGCAAAGGTAGCCCTGCACCTTGAGAGCCTGAGGACAACCTCACTGGCAAGGGCAGAGACCAGCACAAAGCTGTACCTGTTAGGACACCACTTTACCCCTTCACTGGATGAGAATATGCCATTTCCCAGCTCTTTATAGATCCCATTTGATCCAGCAATATGACCAGGCCAAACACAGATCCTTTGGCTCATCCATTCTTCTCCCTAGCTCAGAGCCATATTTTCTAGTTGCCGCCTCAAAATGAACAGTGGTTACTACAGGGTGTCTCATCCCTCTTGGCATTTTGGTGCCAAAATGGTAAAAGGAGCTGGAATCTATTCTTGGCTCATGTATCATCAACAAACATCCTCCCTGCACATTTTTTATTAATAAAGAGCCAAAAATCAAAGTAGGGAGTATGTGAAAGTCCAGATAAAGCCATTCAGAGGGAAATAGCTAAGTATTTCCTGTGATTTGTTGTTCATCAACACAAGGCACTGGAAAATATACCCATTTGGCATCATTTATATTGGTCATTGGGGTGACGCTAGCAGCAGCGAGAGGGGTCGGGCATCAGAATCACGCCTCTCAATTGCCTCATTTCTTTTCTCTCTCACACTTCAATTTCCATGTAATTGCAGTTGCATTAGAGAGCGATCACTATTACTGTCTTGCTGGCACATAAAATCGAGCCCGATGTGGTGGGGGACAGGAGGCAGGGATGGTGCAGTGCAGCTGCTCAGAACAAACCTTCCCCCATGTCCAGCACCTGGAGAATTAGCAGGGCTCCCAAGAGAAAGATTTTTCAAGGACACAAATAGGAGCTGGCTTGGTTTTCAGCAAGGATTTAGTCCCCAGTAACCTTTACCAATTGTGTTATGCTTCCTACAGCTGAAAAGGTGATGCCGTTTGGTTTCTAACAGGAGCTGTATTTTAAATTAAATGAATATAACCCCAAAGATTTCCAAGAAATAGGACCTTAGAACTGTTCCTGCTCTTTTGATCACACTGTGCCTTCTGGTAGTAGTCCAGGGAATAATAAAGGCAGTCTGCAATGTAATCTGCAGTCCTTATAATGAATTTCTTTTTGTCTTGGAGTCATAGCTTCTGACGGAAACTGCACATGGCCCTTGCCGGGACTGGCCCCTTCAGAAAATGAAATTAATGTCGGCGGTGTTCCTAACACAGTTCACCCAGATCTAGGAGTGAGTTGAAGTCCTCACCTATTGCTCCATAGTCAAAGAAAGGAAATATTATCCTGGTCCAGATTTCTGAGCCCACCCCTCCGTGACCTAATGCCGAGCACAAGCCACTGCTCTGGGCTACGTGGATGGGCTGGGAAAGGTAAATATATTGCTGGTAAACTGCCTGGACAGGATGGGTCGTATCAATAAATCACTCCTCTGAGTTCAGTGGAAAACAACGCTCCCTCCTGCCCTGGGTAAAGGTAGAAAGAGCAGGGCCAAACCAGGCCAAGGAGGCAGCTATTGATTTTTATGTGGCTAAGGCATCATTTCCAATTTCCCGACATTTGGGAGGAGGGGAAGCACAGCCAAGGTTATCGGAGCAGACGGGAGGGAAGGTTTTGTTTGTGGAGGGGTGCTGGGATCCAGGACAAGCCTGGCGACCTGCCTCTGCGGTTGTGGAAGCCTGGTCCCTGCTGCAAGCCAAGGGCAGAGGGAAATCAGAAGTTAAGCCATGGACCTGGAGCGGTGGGAGAGGCTAAGCAGAACATAAAGGAGCAGGAACGAAGCCTGGTGGAAGGGGAGTAGGAAACCCACTGAGTGAGTGATCGACGCACAAAGAACATCAGGGACGTGGGTAAGAGCCAGCAAATGCAGGAGAGCATGAGCTGTGATGGAGCTGAACTGAAAGGACCAGCTCCCACTAAGCTGCAACAAGAAAATTGGGCTGGCTAAAAATAAAGGGCCTTCAAGCAGCACAATCTCTTCATCAGGACACAATGCAGGCCACGAACATGGGCAAAAATAAATAGGTCAAGGAGAGTGGCTATTTCAGAACTAAACTTTTCAAAGCCGGCAGCGCTGGGGCAGGCAGGACCGTGCCGGGGGGCTGGCCGAGGCTCCCGCCGCATTGTCACCCTCCTTCAGACAGCACAGTGTCACCATGACTCCCTTATGGCAAATCCAGAAAAGCCTAATTTGGTCATTAATAACCACAACGGAATAGAAAGGTGGTCGCAGAAGGGTACAGTGGTTTCCACTGAGCTTATGGAGCACCCAAGGGGAGCAAATGCTGTGCTCCTAAAACAGTGCATGCAAGACGCAGCCTGCATCCAGCTGACTCAAACTGATGCTCTGGCACTTTGCAGAGAGGGTTTTGCTGGTGTGAGGAGCACACGGTGAGATGACTTTAGCCACAGCTGGGCATATGCAGCTCAGCAGAGGAGAGGAAGAGGAGGAGATGGTGTGGGCAGTGCCCGCTGCTCCATCTGGGACCCAGGAGAAGCAGCTCCACAAACCTGACCTGGAAAACCGGGCCATAGGGAAAGATAGTTTTGGTTTTGGAATTACTGCCTGGGAAGCAACAGTCCTTCCTGAAGCTTGGAAAAGGTGTACTGCAGGCAGGAGAGAAACACAAGACTGCTCTGCTCCCATATAATAGCTGAAGGAGAGCAGGGATGGCTGCAGAGAAAAGCAGTATCTCCTGGGCTGGTACACTGAGAGGTAAATGGCCAAAGGGGATGTGGGTTGGAGCTGGTCCGTAGGGTTCCCAGGAGACCTGTCCTGGGCTGCCGGCACCCTCCACCCCGTGGTACATGGGGAGACAGAAATATCTAAGGCAGCTTTACAGAGCTGCTTTAGTGTCATATAGAAATGTCAGCTTGATTTCTGAGAGAGAAGTTATATATTGGAAAAATTAAGTACAGAAATACATCTTTTTGATGTGGAGGAGGTTTAGCCTGATATTAAGAAATGAAACAGTCCATCTCATGGCAGTTTGAACAAGCAGTAGTAACTGTGACTAGCAGCAGCCATAAACTTCAAAAGGATCAATACCGGACTTGAAAGCTTCCCCTCGGCTGCTAACAGCGGTGCTGCCCGGCCAGCCCCACACGCAGCACTGCCGTTACAGCCGGGTAGAAACAGCAGCATTGGATCAATTGAGTGCACTGGGCTCACAGGCTCTCCAGAGAGGTTTTTTCTTTAAAAAAAAAACCCAGAAGATGGTTGGTTATGAGTTATTTAAACCTAGATTGAGCCAGAGCAATCATAATCCTATTAGTTTTGCCTGTCACAGACACAAGGAACACCTGAAAAATAATCAGAGGAAACGATGTGTGACCTCCACACACTGTAATGCTCACTACTAATTAATTTTATGAGTGGGATTACTTGGGATTTTTCTCTTAAACTTGACTTCCATAATTTTGCTGAGAAATCCCCCTTTTCCCTGGCACTTCCCATGCTTCATTTCTTATCCAAGTTATTTTTTTAAGTTTGATCAAAAAGCCTTTCATGGCAGTGCAAGCATAAAGGAAATGCTGTATGGAAAATACCGTATTTTTCTGCTGAGTCCACAGCCTGCTTAGCGAACCCCGAAGGCTGACCCACGGCTGCTCTTCCCTCTCCTTCTTTACCAAGCACTGGTCTTTTTGCTGTGGACAGCTGAAAACCTGCCCTGTTTGCCTGGACCGGGTTTGCAAGGATGGTTATTACTGATTAAATGAGCTCACCTTCAGCTCCAGCACCAAATGCAAGGAGATCACATAATATTCCTGAGGTCAAAGGAGCTCAGTGGAGATTTATTTCCCCACCCCAGCCCTCTAATAAGCTACTTTCCCAAACCGGCCACCTCTGCTGTGCCCGCACCACTGCGCTCGCCGGGGCGATGGCTCCACTCCAGCTCATTCACACTAATGGCTTTGGATGATACCAGCAACTTCCAACAAATAAAATCATCGACCGAACAGCACCCCCCGGTCCCAGCTCACACACTGCTGGCACAGCCCATGGGCATACAGCTAGTGCTCATTCACAAGGTCTTTCTGGATCCACAAATATCCCCCGAAAACCTCATACAGAGCACATCCCGCCCACGTGTCTCCTTTCTCCTTGGCATTTAAGGCTCTTACCTCTTTTAGCCCCGGCTGAAGCAATGTTTTGACAAGCAGAAAACTTGTGACGTTGGCTGTGAAGGTGGGAGGCTCAGGTTCTGGCAGACCGACCGTGAGGTAAGCGCCACAGCGAGCGCGGTCCTCGATGGATGCTTCGGCTGCTGGGCAGCTCTGGGAGGAGCTGGGAGTGGGGTGGCTTTGGCGGCGGGCAGGGGAGAGGTCCTGGACCGTAGGAGAGGGCGCAGCCTCGGCTCTCTGCCTCTGACCGACTCACACGGGGGATGCACGAGGCCGGGACACAGGGACAGGCGGATGGCAGGCAGGTCTCTGCATCCACGCGCCGGCAGCTCCTACCCTGTGGTTTTGTAGAAAAGCATTACACAAAGTGCATTTCTCAAGAGGGAAAGAGGAGCTACAGCTCTGAGCTTGCAATATTGCCCATGCACCCAAGTCCAGTTCTCCAGGTCTAAACTATATATATAAATATATCAATATATATATTCAAATTTTACATAACTCACAATAGCTGAGCCCTTTCCTTTGCAGAACCCTTCCCAACGCCCTCTCACCCTCTGCATATCAAAGCTGACATACAATATTCACCTACTTGCAGCGTGTCAGAGTGCTCGCAGCCAAGGACGTGAGTCAAACTGCTGGTTTCAATACCCTACAAAGAGCTACAAAGGCAGAATAAAAGGGGGAATATGTAGTGCTGCAAAGCAAACCAGCTGGGGACTTTGCTGTAAGATCTGCAGAAATCTCGTTGCTGTGGGCTGTGCAGAGCGGTGCTTGCCCATTAACCTCTGCGTGCTGTACATTACAGGTTGTACTTTATATCCTAAATACATAAACTCCAGTAACCCGACCATCCAGTGACCCTCTTCTGGCTTCGGCGTAGTGCTTCCCTCTGCTCACCTGGGCTGGCACAGAGGGAGCCTGAGCAAACCCAGCAGCAGGGATAAGCGAAGGCAACATAATCTCACTTGTATGCGATGGCTGGAGGAGAGCAGCTGGCTCAGCTGCCAGCATCCACTTCACACCGGGACCAAGGCTGGTCTGGTCTAGGGGAATATTAAATCTTTAACAGTTGGTTCTTATTTACTTCCACATGTCATTTAAGATGGCACAAAGTGCTGCAATGGCCTTGTATATTAAAAAGAGGAGGATAAGCCTCTTCTTTGCACAATGACAGCTTTTCAAGGTCTCTGCGTCATTCCAACAGCAAGGCAGCTCACAGCACGATTGAAGATGTCAGGCACCTTTTCCATAAGATATTTATGTTGTTTTAAACTGAAGTGGGTATGAACAGAACCCACAAATGCAGCGTAAGCCTTTCCCTCAGCCCTGCAGGAGCCGTGAATTACGAATGCCAGCACATGAAATGTCTCTGGGCTATAAACTTTTACTGCTACAGAAGGTCTAGGAACAAGCCCCCGTTACAGCCCAGGTTTCAGGAGATGAGGCTGCTCCCGCCAGGCTGCTCAGCAGAGAGGGGGGCCAACACCCCCGTTTCCTTCTTTTCCCCTTAATGATCAGTGCATGACAGCTTGAGCTAAATTAAGCAGCACCGGGAGGTAAGAAATAGTATCAAGAGCTAATTAAAACCCTTCCTCCTCCCCCGTGTTGGTGCCAGGGAGAGGCGAGCCCTGGGTAGCTGTGCCGCGGAGGCAGGGCAGCCCGCCGCAGCTCTTCCCCCGCCGCCGCAGCTCTTCTCGCCAGTGCTGGCAGCTGGAGTGTTTTTATGAACATTTTCAGTGTGATAAATGAGAGAAAGCAAGAAATCCCTCGAGCGCTGTTGGTGTCTCTGAACGCCGAAGGCTGCAGACAAGCGGCACACTGGGCAGGCTGCATGTGCCGGCCACGGCCGCCGAGACCTCTGTCCCCTCGGCGTGATTAAAAATGATTGCTAGTGCAAAGCAGACACCTTGTTAGCCAGAAGATTGCATTCCCCCTTCCCTGCTTAGAAACCAGCTTTACTGCAAAACCTCTGAGTACTGAAACGATGGCATAAAGAAAGCAGAGAAGGGCTGTATTATCCACATCTCGGGCAAACGTCTTAATAACCCAAGTGCCATTCATGGCTGCCATTAAACCCAGTTACCAAACACAATAGTTGCTCCATCCGGCTTTGCTTAAACGGTTTGGGACACAGGTCCTCAGATGCCAGTGGTGGTGTCTTTGTGCACAAGCTCTCCAGGTCTGATGCCGAGCAGCTGCAGAAGTTTGGTCCCATCTTCACATAGGAAAGGTCTTTGCTTTGTGTAGCTTGTTGGGTTTAATAGTCAGGTTATGATCTTAAAGTACGTAATAAGGATTTACACATCACTGGAGATATTAGACTTTCTACTGCCCTGATTTTAGCAAGATTCATTGCCATCTCCAGGATTTAACTGTAAATGTCCCAGCAGACAGGATAGGAAAAACCATGCAGGGCATGGAGCAGCCTGAGACCAGGCACAGGCAGCATGACCCAGTCGGAGGAGCACAGCTCGGTACCAAGCCCAGCATGGCCTTGGGAGGACATCGGCTGCTTGCCCTGCTCAGCATGGGGAAGCGCAGCTGCGTCCTGGGAAATTCTGCAGGAACAGGCAGGCAATAGATTTGGTCTCATTCTTTCTCCATCCTTCCCCCAGGCCAGCACCCATTACCAGGTGAAACTTGGTGTGACTGTGTGTAGCTGGTCTTCACCTACACCCCTCTCCTATTCACACCGTCCCTTTATATCATCATGCACTTGTCCCTGCAGCATCCACCCAGCAGTCCCTCTCCTACCACCTATATAATGACCTGCTGTTTTCTTCTCCATGCGGTCTGTAAGATATTTTACAGTAAGAACTGTAAAATAGTTGACACACATGATGCTGACATTGCTTTCCTCTTCAGCCATCCCCTCCCTCCTTCAGTCGTTATACAGAAAAGGGCAGTTTTGTCCCAATTTCTTTCCCACCTGTAGCTCACCTTTTCTGTGCTTCAGAAGAGACGTGCTGCTTCCCAGGCAGCAACTCCAGCACTGAAAGGATTTAACATAACTTTCCAAATCACCCAGTTTTCTAGGTTGGGTTTCCTGGGTTGCTTCTGGCCATCTGGACCTTCCAGGGTCTTCCAACAGCATCCAAGAGAGGACCATTTTCTATTGAATATAAAGCCAGCGCAGCTCTGAGCATCCCCTCAAGAGCCACCACCACTCGGCCACCACAGCAGCAGGAACCGGGGGAAATCTGACACGAGGGAAGCTGGGGATGGCAAGAAATGAAAGCAGAACCCCAGCCTGAGTCAGGTATTTTGGCAATGCCAAAGACAAACCTTTCTGTTCCTGTAAAAAGTGATGGCATCCACCTTCACTCAGGTAAAAGGCAGGAGACACAGGCAGAGGAGCCGCTAGTCCCACCATGGCTTCACCCAGTTCCTGCCACAGTCCTGGGAAGGTCTCTCGGATAACAGGCTCTGAGTCGCACTTTTAGCTGTGACATGAGCACGTTCACGGTCTGTCACTCCATGGGAACTGATGAAGGATGCTCCAGGATTTCCTGTCCCGCCTTGTGCCAGCACCTGCTGTGAGCCCCCACATTGCTGCCTCTGACCTGGCTCCGGTACAGTCTGTGGTGTCCAACTTGAGCATCACCTCGGTTAAGTATTTCCCAAACAGTTAAAAAATGTCTCTCCTGTGATGTATTATATCTCAGTCCCTGAAGTCCTAATCCTTAGAAACAGAGAGCTCAGTTTTTGCTTGGGATATGGCACACAAGGAGTGGCTTTGTCCTGGGAAAGGGAGGACTGGAAAACTCTTCCTATCTGCATGTACCTAAGCAATGGTTGGAATGTCTTGCCTAGGCTTGGCATTACGGTATCAACCTCTGTTGCTGAATTTTTAATAACCAAACCAATACAGAGCCTCTCCTCCCATCTCCACTCAACTTTCTGACTGCTGCAAAAGGGGAGGTTTCTACCCACCATGCTCACAGCTCTGCTGTCCCCACTGTCCTGCCGGCTGGAGAAGGCAGGGGGACACAGATGCCCTTCTGGGACCCCGCTGCAATCCCATGCCAGGGCCACCTCTACCAAACATAACCCACCATGCCTCTCCGAGTGAGCAGAGATATTCCCAGGCAGAGCTGCCACAGAGGAAAGGGACACCTACTGTAACCAAGCATTTAATGTCTCCTGAAAAGAACCCAGGGCCATGGGGCTGCCCGCTTATAGGGCTTCGAGGGTGAGTGAGGTCCTGCCCTGGCAGACCTGAGCCTCTGCTCCCTGCAGATGGGGACGTCACCCAGCAGCACTGAATGGGCACCAACTGGGAAAATGAATTATCCGCAAGTTGTCTTGGGTCAGTGGATGCCATCTGCTGTGCTGCTCAAATAATCCCCGCTCAGTGCAGCCCTGAGCACCGCTCTAACAAGGTTTTTCCCGCTGAGCAATCATACCTCCCTCATAATAAAGGAAAAGCTGCAAGTCGCATCTTCCAAAGGGACCAGACACAAACCCCACTCATCTGTAACAGACCATTTTCTGAGCCTGATGATGCATCAGTGTGGTCCTTCAACACATTCCATTTTGCCAGTAAATATTTTACTATAAATATCAGAAGTTTGTGACTATACAGTGATAAAATTGGTGTGACTTTGATTCCAAATCCTCTTTCTAGAGCACACCTAGAACCCAACCCCCCTTTAATTTCAGTGAGATTAAGATTCCCAGATAACTTTCATCCTACATTCCATCATCTAGTTGTTTTAAAAATGCCACCTTAAAACCAGGGCTTTAAATCTTCCCAGATGACTTACGAAAAGCTCCTGGCGCTTGCTCCAGCCATACACTTACGCAGCTCACAGCTTGCTGATACCATTGAAGCCTCTATGGGCTTGTGCATCATTTCCCTTTCGTATTTTATATTCCCTTTCCTCTCCATAAAAGAAGCTGAAGCTGCAAATGCTGCGGTATGGATGCTGCCAGATGGGGATTCATTCAGCTCAATGAATATATTCAACAGCTACAATAATACAGCAAAGGATTGGAGAAATAAACAGACAGAAGCATTTCTGTCCCCTGGACGCCACGTGGAGCAGCCGCACAGCGGCCAAGGGGAAGGCGTGATGGCAGTGGGATGGGCTGCTGAGAGCCAGTCTCCTGCCCTTTGGCTTTTTACGTAGGTCGTGATGTGACAGACTGAAATGGTGCCCCTAAAATCCAGCAGCAGATGAGCCTCTGAAGGGAGCCCAAATGCATGGCACGTGTGAAACCGAAGGGCAACGGTGATAGAAACGTGGGAACGCTTCTCCAGCAAAGCTGCCCACCCGGGTCACACCACCACCACCTGCTGCTACTGCACAAAACTCAGCAGAAATAATCCTTTTTAGCTGAAATACTCCTTTTCAGTGTTCTTGCTGAAGTAGTGCTATTTTCAGTGAATGCAATGCCCTTGCTGCCCTTCCCAAAGGTTCACCTGCACCACGGAGGCCACCTACCAGCTCCGGCGAGGCCGCCTCTTCGTTGCCCTCTCCCCCACAGAGGTTCGGGGGGTGTGAGGAACACGGTGTGGGGACAGCGGTGGGGACAGCGGTGCTGCAGGTCAGACCCCCTCTCTGGACACCACCGAGGAGCCTCCCGCTGCTTCGTGCCTGGAAGACCCAACCCTAAAAGCTGCAAAAAACATCATGCATCAGGGGCTGATGAAGTTTTACGAAACGCCAAGCAATTAATCAAGAGCTGAATGGCGTGTCAGAAACCCGCCCTGCTCGCTGCTGTGGTGGCTGAAATACCACATTTCACGTTTCACCACCTTTCACGGGATACGGATAAGTAGCGTGTGGAGAAGCGAAGACAGGCTCCATGTCCCCTTTCGGCTGTTCATAGGGTAACACATGATCCAGCACTTTTTTTTCCTCTCCTCTCCACTTCACTTCACAACCAGATCAGGTTTTTCTCATATAGCCTCTCTTGAATTCACACTCCCCTCTCCAAGGGGTTTACTACACTGAAAAACGTTGGCAGCCCCTGCCTTCCAGCACATTTTGTATTCCCCGTGAAAAATACACTTCTTTTCCTCAGCTCAGCGTTCAAAAGTCACCGGTGAAGGCAGGGATGCTCACAGTGCCCAAGAGATTGCCTCTGTGTCTCTGACCGGTCTGGTGGAGAAGCAGCCCTGGGATGAAGAGCCAGGATGAACTCCCCACGTGCTGAGGTCCACGCCGGGCTTGCAGCCGGGGCTCCGGCAGACCGGGGCTCCCACCGCTTGGGCGGTGCCGGTGGAGCAGCGACGGTGCAGCCGGGCAGGTAAGGCCAACCGCCTCGGCACGGCGACCCGGGCACCGTTACCCAGGTCCAGCCGTTCCTGCCGGGCTCCCGGTCGCGCTTTGGGCAG
>WAAD01009145.1:158366-225210 GCA_013389945.1 Fregata magnificens
ATACCTCCTTCCCCTCCCTCCCTCCTCCCCTCCCCTTTCTCCATCCTCCCTCCTTCCTCCCTCCCCTCCTCACTTCCCTCTATCCCTCCTTTCCCTTTGTTCCCCCACTTTTGCCCTATTCCCAGCCCCCCTTTCCTCTGGACCCCGCCTTTCCCTCCCTCCATCCCTTCTCCCCGCTTCCCTCCATCTGCCCCCGTCCCTCGGCTGTGGCTGGTGGCTCCAGTTCACCCTCAGGGCAGGGGTGGGAGCCAGCATTGCCCCTGCCCCTCTGTGCATCCTCCCTTCCGCGCACCCCCCAGCCCCTCTGCACCCCCACCTGGAAACACGGCCCCCTCTGGGGTGGGACCTGGCGGTGCTGGGTGGGCTGCGCTCCCTGGGACAGGACTCATTTGGGAGCTGGGGAAGGGAAAACTGGCTCCGGCCACCAGCGTCAAACGAATCCACATCTAAGGACACAGCAGACAACGGGGAGGATTGGAGGGCAGCAAGCCAGTGTGCTGGAGAAAGCCAACTTGCCAGGGCAGGGAGAAAGCCAGGGCTAAAGGAGAGAGGGACGCAGGGCCAGATGCTGTGGGCTCTGGAAACCACCGCCAGACCGAGTAATTCAGCCAAAACACATAGAAAATTAGTGGCAGGGCCAAGAATAAGGACACGGCTCCATCAGGGTGTCCAGCAATGGGACACTTCCTTGGATACAGTGGGAAGGACAAGAAAAGGGTCACACACCATGCAGGTGACTCCTGCTACGTGAGCTGCCAGCCCAGGCAGCAGGGCCAAGGACAGCTCACGGCCACCATCGCAGCGCCTGAAGCTTGGATTTGTGTGGCAATTTCTGCAGCAAGAGCTTATTCTGTGCAAGGGCTTTGCACGTGGGAGGGTTGCTCCTCCAGCTGGGTCCCTGCAGCAGGGAGCCGGGCAGTGGTGCAGGACAGCAGGGTGGCTTCCAGGGAAGGCACTGCTGAGGTCTCCCAGCAGAAAAACCACAAAAGCAATTCATTAATTAGAAGTCTAATAAATCCAGTCTTTAATAAGTACTGGGTCACAGTTTCTGCACAGCTTTACCCGTGCATTGTGCTTACCGTAACAATACTGCACCGATTCCCAGTGCTCTGGCTAAAATGTGCTGCATCTCTGCCTGAGACATCCTCAGTTAGCAAAACAAGAATATCTTAAATAGAATAATTCAAAATAAAGTGAGATATGAGATGCAGAGGAGGTGTTGGTTAGATGGCTTGTTTGAAGTCAATGGAGCCGTGTGCTCTGGCTTGTTGAGCTCCGTTTCAATTATAGAAATAATAGAAGCTGATGCAGATGTGTAAGTTTTGATTTCTCCAACCAGAATGTGGTGGAGCCTAATACAGCAAAACCCCAGTGAGATCCAGGCTGGTGGAAACCTGCCTCCCAGTAGGGCCCCAGCTGGCAGCCAGAACATACTGGTTATTTGGGACTGCACCTCTGCGTGCGTTCCTTCGCACAAGATTACAGTGGTACTTCAGTTATAGTGAATTCAGCATGTTTTCCTGGGCTCATCTCTCATCCCCCTAAGGAAGGAACTGGCTGGTGTTGCAAAGATACATCTTTCAGTGCATCCTTCCTTGCAGCTGGAACTCTAAGAAACAACCCCCAAAGGTATTTAGTACCTCACAAACACCTCTCATTTGCATTTGAGGAAGAATTGAAGGCAGCAAATCCATCGGGGGATGGACAGTAAGGAGAGAGCAGGTAGGCAGAATGGATTCTGTGCTGCAAAAAGGCGGTGGAAGAGGCAATGCCCTCCGGGACCCCCGGCAGCCCCAGGGAGGAGGAGGCTTCCCTGGGATGGAACTAATCAGCAGGGAATTACAAATAAAGTCAAAAAGCTACAAGAGGCAGGTTAGACTTGGATGTTCATCATCTTTTTTCAGGGTACATTATTTTAATACAGTAATTGGCTGTTCATCATTTTTCTTTTCTCTATATTGTTAAAAAACAAACCCCAAACAAACCAAAGCAGACCTTCATTTTTCTCCAGAGAGGCAACCTGCTATATTAGCTGCCTGGGCACTCTGCGGGGTTATTTGAATACAACATGAATAAAGGCTGCGGCGCATACAGCCAGTGACATAATTAACCATTACAGTGTAAGAGGCCCCCAGCAGCCATGCATATAATCAATTAGAAATACACATTTTGGCCTTCAGTCTCTTCCTCCCCCCGCGCTTCGATGCAAGTGTACTTAGGCTAAAACACTCGGATGGGTTTTCCATCGCTGCTTGTCTCATACGGCAACTTCTGCCGTGGCGAAGCCCATGCACAATGCCAGCACTCACACCAGCAGCGTTTCCCACCGGCATGCCAGGGCCAGGCTGCAAGAGGGCACCAGCAATGCCTCCCAAAATCCCTGTGCAGCCCCAGAAGTGCAGCCAAGCTCCCCTACCTCCTTAGCAGCTCTCCATAATTCCTTCCCCATAACACCTACCTCCCTGCTGATGGCAAAAGATGGTGAAGATGAAGTGGAAAGCCCTTCTCCTGGCCAGGAGCTCGGCATGGCAGTCCCAGGCAGGACAATTAGCACTTTGCAGCTTCTCAGCATCCTCCAAATCTTCAGGTGGGACTTTGCCAAATCCTGCAACAGCTGTTTTTCAGGCTTTTTTTGTTTGATGTAACACAATGCAGTGCCATCTCAGCATTTCTAGAGCAGCATCACTTTGACCTCCCCACTTTTCACTACTTCCTGCTGAGCTCTCTCCTCCCTGAGAGGGAGGATCACCCACCACAGCCACAGGTGGGGCAAGTGAAGCTGGGTGGGGTTTTGCACGTTACAGGATGTTATTCGGCTGTGCCAGTCTTTGCAGGGCTGGTGCTTGAGCCAGCCGGAGCAGCTCTGCCAACCCTTGTGCTGGTGGAGCAGCCTTTCATACCACATTCAAAACCAGTCGGGAAGCATGAAGCTCCATGGACCCCTGAGCTGCCAGCTTTTAGGATGCACCCAAGGTCAAATCTTATTAGTGAGGAAGGATTTAAGCTTTGTTAATAGCCCAGACCAGAAACAATTCTTTACAGCAGCTCTCCCTGGGCTGCCAGTGATGCAGCAGGGTGCTGAGGTCCGGTCTCCTTTTAGCTACAAGTGTTTAATTCCTGTAGGTGACATCTGCTGGGAACCTTTTCCCTGGTCTTTTCCCTTCCAGCAGAAGTCACCTTGAAGGCACTCAGGACATTATACAATAAAAGACCTGGCCCTGTCAACCTGGGCCATGAACTCATAGCCTCAGGTTTGCCTCCCTTCCCACTCCCTCTAATTTGCTCTACGCTGAATTATTCAGACAGCAAAACTGCCCAGCAAACAAGCTGGGACGAGCTGCCCTGCAGGCAGCTGACCCTCGAGCCCCTGCGTGGCTCTGGTCCAGTGTCGAACAGCAGCTATCGACCAACTTTAATTGTATACCAGGTTGTAAGAAGTGTTTCGGGCACAGGAACAGAAAGTCTGCACCAGCCAGGAATTGCAGCGTTTGCCCAAGGAAAGAGGAGAGACAGCAGGTAGATGCAACAAACTGGTGATGCGATGCTGAAGCTGCTGTGACTTGTGTGGGAGGTGACAGATGCTCCATGCCAGCTGCCTCGGCGCTTGCTATTTTTTGTCGTTTCGTGGGCAGCATGGCCCGGGGGAGGCTTAGAGAGATGCCGGAGCATGGCAGAGATGCGCAGCAGCCCTGGCACAACCCCAGGCAAACCCACTGCCACCCCTGTGCAGCTTCCAAAGGTTGGGAACCACTTGCTAGAGAGACTTCTGAGATTTTCTCTTTCCATGAGAGGGTGTTTGCAGGACAGATTTGGCACTGGAATAGCAAAACTGGCATCAGCAGCCTGGGTTTGGGATCCACAGCTGTGGCACCCACGGCTCCTGTGCAAGTGGGATGCGACCTTGGGCTGGGCTGCTCCAACCGGGTCCTGTTACGTGGCAGGAGTCAACACACGCTTGTACAACGTCTGCTCCTTATCCCAGCAGCAATATTATTTTTTTTTTAGCTTTCAAACACTGAAAGTAGGAAAAGAGGGAAAACTCATGGCACCAACGAACACCAGCCGCTCTCCCCTCTCCGGGAAGGGTTTTCACATCCCGCTTGCACCATGACTAAATTAGAGGAATTAACTTCTGTGGGCTGTTGGAGCTGAAGCTCCGTTTGCTGTTTCTCCTGCACATCCCTCCGCCTGGAGCCACTGCTTGGGAGGAAGCGCAAGGAGAGGTGCAACGTTATTTTTATCTCCGCACCCACATGCTGTGTGAAAGCTTAAAAAAAAGTGTAGAGCCTTTCGCAGCCAGCCTCCCTGAGAGGCTCTGACTCACGGAATAACAAAGGTGCACGTGTGAATGGAAGTTATATACTTTATTTAAAATGAAACACCCTCTGTAATCATGTGGGCCTAAACTAGACTAATAAAAGCCAAGGATGTGCCAGTTCCGGGGTTTTGCTCCGGCAGCTCAGCCAGTTGCATCCTTTAGCCCCCGCGGTGGCCCGGGCCAGCAGGCACCGCTGCCCCAGCCCGCACGGCTCATGTGTCCCCCATGCCGGAGGGAAGGAGGTCTGAAAGGGCATGAAGTGCCCACGTCCCACCGCTTCACCGTGCGAGTGGGCAGTGCCCTTCAATGAAAAAAGCCAGAAGAGATGCTGGCAGGAAGTTTGCTCTCACTATTGGCGTTTTCTGGTAACCCTCTGCAAAAGGAGCAGAGGTACTGGCAGTACACCCCCCTTCATGTCCGGTCTCCGGGGCTGGGACCCGTCCAGGTTCCCCAGCACGGCCCCATCGGAGCCATCCAGGCTGGCTGGAAAACAGGCTGCTTGCAGGATGAGGGATGGCTCTGGCCACAGCAATCAGATTTAAAAGGTTATGTTTTGGAAAGCAGTTTAGATGACATTAATTATTAAAGCCTCATAATGTTTGTATTATGGATAATAGTTTTCCCTGTGATTTATATAGACTGAAATTCATTACCAATCTTTTAATGATGTTAGGGTCAATCAGGCAGAATGCTGAATGACTTATCCCAAAAGGACCAGGAACTGGTCCAATGAGTTTCGGGATGCTCTCATCGCTGGCCTGCACTCTTTCCCTCCTTCTGCCCTTGCACTCATTGCTGGTTGTTTTTATAAGAATTTCTGATGGATTTTTCCTGAAATCACACCTAATCAGTGTCTCAGACATGGTTACACTTGTAGGAGAAGCAAATGAATCCTGGTAAAAGAAGAGTGTTTCTGGAGATGTCACAGAAAATGTTGACGCTTTAATGAAGTTTTATATGGATTGTTGTGGAGCGTTTTATATGGATTCGGAAGTCTCCTTGTTACGGGCACTGAGTTTTATTAAGTGGTCTGAATAGAGGAGCGACGTAAGGGGGGATGGGTCAAGTCCCCAAGGCTGAAAGAAAAATGTTGTGGACCAAACATTGGTTTGTAACCTGAGAAACAACTGGTTTGTGTCTGGGCTGCCCAGGTACCTGTGCTTCCTGGAGCTGCACGCCAGTGGCAAGTAGGGAATAAGCACAGGTTTACTAAAAGGCCGACTCCTGAAAACCAGACTTTACTGGGCAAACCCAGCAGCTGAAATACTCCTACAGCATCTGAGTGCCCCAAGCATCCCCACTCACCTGGGTCTGGGGGCAGCTTTGTAACCCACACGTACACCTGGAGCTCATACGAGTGGGATGGCAGGGGTGGGAAAAAGCTAACATGATCGAGGACAAAGCCATCCATCTTGTAGAAACAAGGAGCATTGCAAACCCCTCTGAGCAGCTCTGGCTCTGCCTCACTGTGGGGCAGCAGCGGTGAATTAGTTTTCATTAAACTAATGCAGGAAACATCAGTATGTGTACACAGCCTTCCAAAACCCAGCTCCTTTCAAAAATAGTTTTAACAGGAAAATTGCAGTAACCCAAATACTAGCCAGTAATTACAGCACATGCATCCCGTGCTCCTGAGAGGCAGAGTCAGGCCCCATTGCATCTACTGCAATATCCAACCACATGGGTCAAATACTTGACATGACATTAAAAGCTCCTCCACCAGCCCAGCAAACGGCCCCGCTGCCATTGCCTTTGTGGGGCAGCTGAATTTCTTGTGCTCCCAGCTGATGGCGAGGCGTCTGAGCCCTCTGAGGAAAGGGAAATACATTCCCAGCATGTGAATCACAGGCTCTGCTGTGGCAGAGAAAGAGATGGGTGATTTTGCCAGCCTTGTTGGGCGAGAATAAGATTTAAAACACTTCTAAGCAAACTTCCATTGTGGGGTTGTTTTTTTTTCTCACTCAGGTATTGCACTTTAAATTGGTTTTGGAATTTCCCCCCCCCTTCATCAGATTGTGCAACAACATCTCCTGAGGTGGGATGTCGGGCGCTGACTGAGGGGCCAGTAATGAACTCTGGAAGTGGCAGCTGGTGTCTGACACCGTCACCCTGGCAGTGAATGCGGCAAGTCCCTTGAGAAGGAGACAGCATTGACTCATTTCCCATGAGAGCTGCCTCATTTCACGCTCCTCCTTTGGGAAAAGCAGAAAAAAAAGCAAAAAAGAAACCCTTGCAGGTAACTTGGTGGGTCCAGGCTTGCCACGGACTGTTCTCCTGGACAGATCCCCATTTCTTTGGGTTTAGCAGCTCTTTGGGAAGGTAACAAGTGACTGATGCAGCTGGGGAAAACATCCCTTTGAGGACAACCCATCCACATGTGGCAAGAGCTTTCCTGATTTGGGTCCCTCATTGATTTGTCTTTGCTTTACCATGGCTCGCCAGGGCTTACTCGGGGTTTCTTTTGGCCAAGCGGTGAGGGTTGCCTTTGCTGAAGCAGGTGGGATTATAATTACCTTGTGGTAATTAATGCAGTCACCATTTTATCTACCCTAGCAGCTCTCAGAGGACATGGTTATATTTGCGACTCATGTACCAGGTCTGTAAAAATATTCTGAGATTTCTAAGTCAAATACCCAAATCTCTAAAGAGAAGTTGGGGCTGGGAGAGGGAGGATGTGCCTTCACTGCGGGTGGTGGCTACGGGTAATTGCTGTGATTTATCGAGTGCTGGGTGCTGGAAGTGTTCCTGACGGAGACGCTCTTGTGTACGGGATGCGGCCGGCATGGAGAGATCCGGCCTCTCCTGCAGAAGCCTTTAACTCTTAATTTTCCCAAGGACCACCAGCCTAATCTTGCCTGCTTAGAAGTCAAACAAAAATGCACAGTTTGTACAAATTCCCTCCCTTCCACCCAGGAGTCCATCTCCACCCCCAGCCGGGGCAGCAAAAGAGCAGGACCACCTGCAGCCAGTGTGCTCTGAAAGCATCAGCTCCTCAGATGCCTGTTACTGATACTTGTGTCAGGCTGGAGTAATTTTCCGCCCATGCATGCCTCCGCCAGGCTTGCCTTTCCCCAGGGACAAGTCTGGAGGGTGTTTAGAGACTCTCGTCTAACGAGCTGTGTCTCATGTGAAAACCCAACGACCCCGTGAACGGCTGCCGTACCGCTGGTGGTTTGGTTTGGCCGTAGCTGGAGAGGGTGATGCGTGTGTGCCCGCCGCCTGGGTGCTTCGCTGGCAGGGGGAGCAGAGATGAGCTATGAAAGGGGATTTTTTTTCCTTAATAGCCTGGTATTGAGACTGCAAAGAGTTTCTTTACCTTTGGAACAATATTTCCAGGAGGTTTAAAGGCTGCGTTGTGCATAGTGGTCGACAATGATCATTTGGGGCACTAGGAGCCTTGACAGGTCCAAACATCCCAGATCCCAGCTTCTCCTTCCCGGGGAGCCGAGTGCTCCCCTCGCAGCAGGGCCAACTCCTGAGTCTACCCTGAAGGCCACGGCTGGGAATGAAATCCCACCCAGCCCGTCTAAACAGCCAAGGTGATGGGAGATGCAGGTCTGGCAGTACTGAGCTCTGAGGACCCCTTTCATGGAATCATAGAATCATTTAGGTTGGAAAAGACCCTTAAGATCATCGAGTCCAACCTTTCCTCTTGCCCTGGCTGCACCGACTCTGCGTGTACACCAGCTCAGGGCAATGATGTCTCTGCTAACTCCCTCTTCTGCTCTGCAGAAAGCTCTCAAGGCCTGAGAAGAGACATACTCATGGGCTTCAGGAGAAGCTGAGCACATTAGATGCAGGCTGAGTAGCATGTAGTAGCCTGGAAACGCTGTCGCTATGAAAAAAAAATGAATTTCAACCATTCCTTTGGGCAAACTCAGCCAGACATTCCTGCAAATTAAACTAACCCAATTATTGAATTAGCATGAGATTCAATACATTTGAGAGCAAGCAGAAAAAGAAGTTGTCTGTCAAGTTGTCACAATATTTGTACATTGCTTTCAAACTTTGAAAATAAAACGATGTCAGCCTGAATGAGACAAGTGCCTGGACTCGGGGTGAGTACGGCTGGTGGGACTGGGAGGTCGTGTCCTCTCCTCCAGCAGTGCTAAAACAAGTATTTCACAGCAAAGGTGGGCCCTGAGCATCATTAATCACCCTGAAACAAACCCTCTTCCCAGGAAGAAGTGGCAGAGGGTGGAACGAACCACCCGGGGCTCATGCACACACGGGTGTGAGAAAGCGAAGTTTGAGTTTTCTTGGGGTCTGACTGCTAAGAAGGAGGGCACATCCCTCCACCAGCAAGTCACACATCAAGCTTTGAATCAGACCCTCCAACCTGAGACCTCGCTTCACTCCTGGGGCTATTTTTCCCTGTGGCATCCACACCTGAAGGGGCTCAGAGACGCTGAGCCCAGCCAGCAGGTTAGCCAGGGACCTGCTGGCTAAAGAGCCACGTGCTCACCTCTCAGCATGCAGGAATCCTCTTACAGACATATCTTTTCCCCTCTTAAGCCTCTTTTCCTCTTGATTTATTAACAGGAATTAAAAAAGAGCCCAGGTTAAAATTCTATGTATGAACCGAGAATGAAGGTCTGGATCTTGGTGAGCTCTGCGGCTGATCACACCGTAATCTCTGCAGCCGCCGGGCTTTGCAGAGTCAATTTTGAAATGAAATTTCTTAAAGGCAGACCAAACTCTCACAAAAGTAATGATCAGTATTTTTATTCATACACACTTGCTTTGAAACTACAATTAATATTTAACAAAAGCATTTCATGCAAACAAAGATTGAAGATATTGAGAATTAAGAAAAAAAAGATGCTGTAATTTATACATCAGTCTTGCCCACTATACTTCCAATGCCTTTTTTTTTTGTTAAAAGTGAATGGCCTCTCCAAATTTTCTGGTAGCATCTTGCAGATAAATGATAAGAAAATAAATAATGTTCTCCTCTTTATAAATACAAAATTTGGGTCTTAAAATTAATATTAAAAATATGAATGAGTTCAAGGTGGGATTACTCCTTGTTTAAAAAAAGATAACAATAAAATAACATGCAATCGTTTTAAAAGTTTCAGGTGTGCTCTGTACTGTCATGCAAAATCATACATGTGTTGGGAAATGCGCATTTTTTAAAGAGGCAACGAGCTTCATTTCGTTGAAATTATTTTTCTTACATTCATTTTAATAGCACATGAGAGAATAAATGAAAGGCTTTGTGGGGAACGAGCCACAGATTAGATTTGTATTATCACTGCAACAACATTTTTTTCTGCCCCAAGTCAGCAAGGCATCCGAGTGTGCAAGCTCTACTGACTTCCATGGGATGTGAAGCTGCGCTGCTCAAAGGTAAGCCCAAATGTCCGTGCTCTGCTGAACAGCAACGGGCGCAAGCACATACTTAATATTTTTGCTGAATTAGGGCTTACAGGCTTAGTGCTGCCAGATGCTGGATACTGCAGTCTTGGCTCCAATGAAGCACTAAGCACACAGTGAGCTCTAAGCATGTAGCGGTTCCACTGGATGCCTTGGAAGGGCAAGACAGGAGCACACGAACCTCTGGAAGGACGGAGCCATCGGCAGTATTGCCTCTCAGGGTTCAAACAGAAGGAAAATAAATACCACTCAAATAGTTCTTAGGAAGAGGTTTATAAAGATCAGAAACATAATTTTGTTTTCTATTAAAATGTTCCTCTCACCTGCTTATGATTATAAAACTAATGTAACATCAGCTGTAGACTTTCTAATGTATCCCATAGTGAAAAATGAGCTTCAGTGGAAGCAGGCTGGGGCTGGTTATCAGCGCTCTTGCTACTCTTCCTGCACATCACTGTTTAAAATTATTAATAGACCGCAGATTTTTTTTTTTTGGTCAACCGACATCAATGGAAGAAAACTCATAGGTTCTAGGGCAGTTTTCTTTTAAATTTGAACTATGGTGTCACACAGAAGGAAAAGAAAAGCATGAAGATATACCACACAGGAATACACTAACATATCAACGGAATAAACCTGTCATGGATGGACCAGCTGCAGAAAGAATATCGCTTCTCCTTCAATAGGAGTCGGTATGAACATTACTAGAAAACAGCTGTGCTGACTTTATTTACCCATAGGGAATCTCAGCCTACAATAATCAGTTCTGCTAAGACTTCCATTTACATGGAATTTTTAAATTGCATGTAGAAATCTCAGTGACTGGAAAAGAGGTAAGTGCAGCTGACCTACAGAATCAGCAAGCATCACTCCCCACCGCACCCTGACTCCAGTTAACAAAAGCTGGACTCCAGATTCCGTAAGAAACATATCAGATCTGATTTTATTTTTCTTTAAACGGTTTCAGCAGGATTACTAAAGTTCTATAAAAAGGTAGAAATCGCATGGTATATCCAGCAATACCATGTGAATTGAATAAGCTGATTTAATATTAAAAATTATAATAATACTTACACAACTCTTTTCAGGTTAAAAGTGTATTAGAAACATTAACTAAGAACTCCTCACACCTCCCTGTGAGGTAAGTAAGTATTATTATCCCCATTTTACAGATGAGGTAACTGAGGCAGAGAGGCTAATGGCTTGCCCTCTCTCTCTCTCTCGGTTTTCCTAGGAACAGGAGGGCTGTAGCGCCTTATGATTATTCATTATAAGGCTAATTAATTACCAATCGTTACTGGCACAGTTACTGGTATGGAATCGTACATGTTTATGGAGTCAATTCTTATTTAATTCTTCAACTGAACTATTTCAGATCCCATCTAAGAGTGTGAAGCCGAGGAATAAAGTGCTTTAGCTCGTCTACTTTTTTACTACTTTGCAGCTCAGTGCCTACCTACCGAACAGCACACAGAGGTAACGCATCGCCTAGAGCCGACACTCATGTTTGCAAAGAGACAAAACCTATGTACAATAACTTACGGTAATGACTAAAAGAACTGAAAATCACATTAAATGTTTCCAGAAGTTTCATGGCAGGTCAGAAAGCCCACTGTAAACTCAATACTGTACATACGCTTTCTACTCATGTCAAAGCTTTGTTATTGGATTATTATTCTTTCCAATGATGTGTTTTGCTTAATAAGGAGGATCTTCGCTCTCTGCTACCTGCATGCATCTCCTACAGCATTTATCTGGGACTGCATCCAGCTGCACTGAACGAGAAAACAGATATTGCAAGTGGTACCACTCGACGCCGGCCCTTAAACAGGTCATCTTTCCGGCTAGAAGACAAATTCCTCTCTCACTTGACCTTACTAATTTTACAAAAGCCCAGCATTATTCAATTGAATTCACCCCCCAAACCAGGATGGATTTCAAAGGCCAACAGCATTTAGATACGATGAGTTTCTTTTAAACTAACAGCTGATTTCCAGAAGAACTTTCTTCAGTTTGTAAAAGGAAATTCAATTGTATTTCTGGAAAGAATGAAGGATCAGAAAGCTAAATTGCGTTTCTCCTCTAAATTGGATCAAGGGGGAGTATTTTATTATGGGAATGTGCTCTCTCCTTCTCACGTGTGTGCAAACCTTGCTAAGAGCACCAAGACTGGCTGGCGGGCGACGTGGCTGTCCTGGAAACCCACCACCCCACTGAGGTGACTCAAGGTGGATAAAAATACCCAGATGCCCGAATAATGAAGAAATTTGCCTAGGAGCCAGTTAAGTCCCATTTGATCCCTGAAAACAACTTGTAAGTTTTATGTGGCAGACTTGTGCCTCCCGCGGCAGGAACTGGGCTGCTCCGGAGCCCCTCGGGACTTGGGCGCACATGGTATGGAAACATGGCTCCCAGAACTTCCACCCCAGCTTCGATGCATTATAATTTTCAATTTGGCCTTTAGACATCTTTGTGATAATGTGGGTGTTCAGATAACGGTTGCTATTGAACGCAAGTGAAAGAAAAGCAGCTCTAATGCCTCTCCCTCTGTTGATACATATTCTCCAGAAAACCAAATCTTGTGAAAAATATTATATAAATAACATCAGTATTTAAAAAGATACGAAAATGCTTGCTGGATACTTCAGGTTTTACTTGCCACTACAAATTTTTGGATGATAAGCAAGCCACCCGGAGTTCTCATGAAAGGGCTGGTCCAAGCGTGAGCGTTCATGTCTGAGTGCGTTAGGCAGAGCAGCGAGGAGTAACACAAATATTCAGTCCCTGCTTTATAGAATCCTGTCTTGTTCCTGCAGGATCCATGAGTTCACAGTACCTTTTCGTAAGTGTTACAGACACCTACAGAAGACGACATGAGATGTGGCAAGCCCAGGAACTTGAGGTAACAACATTAAAGAGGAATTTCTGCTTCTACATCAGAAAAACTGGGGAGCAAATGCACATGCCTAAGAAACTGGTTATGAGAAGTAGGCAGAAAACGAACAGCTCTGTCCAGACGTTGGACCAACTCTTTAATGCCGTGTTCTGGTGCGAACAGTACTGACCATCACAGCTGTGCCAGCAACAACAGCCCGCAACAGGACTTCCCTGCACTATTCCTATTTCATCAGGAAAAGCAGAACCATTTGGGAACGTCTACCCGTGGGATCTCCTGCCTGTTTCTGGCGTGGTTTATTTCTGCCCCCGTACCACTTTTCTTACTGCAAAAACCTGTGCGCTGGTATTTCGCCCTTTGTTTTCCTTTTTCAAAAGTCTCTTTTTTACTTCACATTCTTAAAATGCCCATAATGCTGCCTCTCAGCAGATTTACTTACTTGAGAGCCCCTTATTTATTCAAAATCTGAGCCTCAGTAATCCATCGAATCTGTTATCTTCTACAGCACGATGCCCAGATTTTCCTAAACTATGGCAGGCTAATAATATTCAGAAAAACATAACCAGTCATGAATGCTGCACTAGTCCACATGCTTTATGAATACCATAAGTTTTGAAGTATATAATACGCAAACAAGAAAATGAACTCCCAGAACATATTTGACACAGAATGGTTTAAAAATTTTACTCCTAAAACATTTTAAAAATTGTGAGTTCTGTTTATTTAGGCAACAATGTGAGTTCTTGTTAGTTGGTCAGTGCCCCTCGTTAGCGGTGTGTTTTCCCATGCCTCAGAACAGTTCGGTTTGCTCGTTAAAGCCTGCTCACTCTGACCCGGGGAGATGCTCCTTGCTTAGACCTGGGGCTGCAAAAGAACTACCACTGGGCAAAAGTCAAACCTCTGAAGCGTCGCAAATCATGCGTCCTAGGCACCAAAAATATGGCTTCTGAGCGCACCACGGGTGCAGAAGCAGGACACAGTTGCCGTTCGGATCCAACCATGTTTCACTCAACAATCGTCCCGCTCCACCACGGGTCACCCCTGTAAGTCAAACCCATCCACTTGGCTACCAATTTGCAGGACCAGATCTTTCTAACAGAATCTTTGGCACAGGTTCCATGTTTTATTGTCATAAAAGATGATTAGAAAGTAGATTCCCCTCCCACCCCCCAGTTACATATTCTAGTATAAATTTAAGTCTTTTGTGGCAAATATCTTACTTTTGGAATATGTTTACATGCTGGAAAAATTGTAACCAGTCTGCATGCAGCAAGAGAGACATCATGCTTCTGGCATCGTCATGCACATCTGACAGACAAAAGTGCCTATGGCTGCTAACATTAACAAGGCAGAAGGGAAAAAAAAAAAAAAAGGAAAATGCACTGACTACTGTTTTACATGCTGTAACAAAACCAAAATATGCACAAAAAATATTTACTGATATCTGAATGATTATCTTCTGGTAAGTCATAAGAGGAAATATCAAAATTTTTTATCTAAGTGATAGGAGAGGAGAAGATTGCATTAATTACAGTGTTCATCATTGCAAATAAAGCCTATTTCCTTCTCTGTAAGTAATAAGCAGACGTGAAACGAAAGCCTAATTGAACCTCGTATAAAACCTGCAGGTAGCAATTATTGTTTAAAAGTAGATCTACTTTTAAAAAAAGAGATTATACCCTAAGCTATTAACAATACCCAAAACCTAAAGTAAAAACCAAAACAACAGCAATAAAACATTTAGCTAAATCTAAATGATGTCATTCAGAACAAGAACTTTCACAATAAAGCACAATTTGTTTTATAAAATTTTTATAATACTCTTTATGCTTGATACGATTATGTCAATAATATAGATCTGCTTATTAGTAACCCTTATTATTAAGAGTTATTATTAAATATGCAAAATTCATTGCATGAAGCATACGTAAAATGTATTAAATTCCATTCTAGCAATAAAACAAATTTTAGGTGCTGCTTCTTTCAGGCTTGATTATTCTACAGCCCCAAGTTTTCTGAATTAAACCTGATTATTTTAAGACTAAATCTCACTTGATTTTCATGAGTTACTCTGGTGAAATCAGGAAGTCCCTTGGGGCTGCATTTTTTGTTAATTTAGTATACATAATGCTTTCTTTGATTTACTGCCCTATACTGCAGGCCATAAATAAACACACGTAAATAAGATTTAAGGGATTACAGTTTTGTTTTACATTCCAGGTTAACAAATTTCATAGTAAAATATTGGTATTAGAACCGGTTAACAGTAAACTTGAGGAGTGGTGTAAATTAAATTAACTGAACAAACCATGGCACCCTGGATCACAGAATAATCTCATGGAGATTAAAATTCACAAAAATATTATTAAAATTATTACTATTATTATTATTATTAATGACAAAATTTTACCCTTGAGTTTATCGTATGCTACTTCGCAAAGATCCTAGAGATCTGGCCACCGCTGAAGTGTGTTTAAACTTGGTGTTGCTTACAGGACGGGTTCATGAAGCCTCAGGGTCTAATTTGATTTTATCCCCCCTCCCACCCACTCCCAACTTAGAATATCCTGAGTTGGAAGGGACCCACAAGGATCATCTTGTTTCTGTCATATTTTCAAAACAACTACTTTCAACATTTTTTTTTTGCAATGCCTCTCCTCCCCGGTGCCGCTGCTGTTTCAGTCTCTTGTGCTGCTGATCTCCCCGAAGCCACTGGAAGAGCAGTCCCTCAGGGCCGAGCGTGCCTATCTCCCAGCATCCGCACCGAAGTACTAAATATTTGAGGTTGGTTTTTTTTTTTCAGACCATGTATTAGATTATTTCTAACACATCAGAGTGGAAAAGGGAGCAAAAGGACAGTGGGAAGTTACAAAAATATATAACGTACCAAAAAATGGGTAAGTTTAGACGAGTCAGTGGTGACTTCTAGAAGAATAAGTGGGCACCATATACTAATTTATCTCCCATTAAGACAACATCGTTGTCACAAAGCCAAAATCCTGAATAAGTGGCCTTTCCTCCATCTTACACTTTCTAACCCTACAATTTCCAGGCCCAAATGGAATCAACAAGGCAAAAGCCTAAAAATTGTAGGGTTAAGGACCATTCCCCACTGCAGGATTTGTTCCTGTTCTGCTGTTTCATGCTACATTTTGTAAAAGGGGGTGTACGAACTGGGGGTTGACATAAGAGAAGCCTTCAAAATCTGTTTGGTCTATGTTAGCAATGACCAGCTGATCCGGAGGTGTTAACACCGGCTGTCCTCGTGTAAAGAATTTATCGAAGTTTTCGGCACCTTTGCCACACTGCAAGAAAAAAACAAAACAGAAAAAAGGCTGAAAAAACCAGCAATACCTTGGCAATTCCAGCTTTTTGCAGATTTTTCAGGATACATGCAAGACTTCCCCATATTTCTTATGAGTAGTTAAGAGAAAAATTTCTTTTCGGATATTTTAACAAAAAATCCCATGCAAACAGAGAAGTTTTAATAGATGAATTCTGATGAAAAACAGAGTCAGAGAAGTTCCTATCCGTCAGCATGAGGTGACAAGGTAGAGAGGCTTAAATATTCAGAATTACTGGGATAAAAAAGGAAAAAGAAAATCTTTTATGGACATGTATTGGCAAGAGATACTTTATCTGTCAAGTCATTTCATTCTTCTTAAACCCTTTACGATGCAAAATTAAATTTTTGTCTTAGTCTCTGTTTCCTTCATGATCTGCAGAAAGCTTAATGTAATTCATTTATATGCTTTGATTCTTCATTGTACAGCCTATAAACTCTTGTAAATTCAGAAATGGCAGCAGAGCTTCAGTCCTGGGGACTGCAGGAGGGAGCCGGGGCAGGGAGCGCATCTTGGGAACAGGTCCCCATTACAAAACGTGCTATCACAAGTTTCCTCCTTTTTTTGTCTAAGAGAAGAGACACGTCATCTTGTGAAGCCCAGCCGAGAAGGGGGGTTATATATAGCTACATGCTGAACACAACTCATTCAGAACAGAAAACAAAAGAAATCAAGTTTGCAAAAAGGATAGTTTTGAGTAATGCAGAAAACACTTGAAAGGCAGGGAAGTACGATTAGAGGCAAGTTAAAAAGGATAAAGGTGGGACCAGAACAAAATTAGCTTGGGTGCAAGAAAAAAATGCATATTTGAGGAAAACTAGGCATTCAATATTGTGGAGAGATCTAAAGGAAAGTGGTAGATCTGCTTATCTCAAAACTATCTACTTGTAATAGATCTTCAAACAAAGCGTGGTTGTATGGTGAAGGCACTGAACGTTTCTGCCCGTTGTCCCTGACCCTTTCCATCCCTACAGTATATCTACATGTGGCTTTAGAGGATAACATTACACTATTATCTTCAGACTTAGAGGATAACTTGGAAAGGGTAGAATATGGCTCGTACAATAGACCAATATTAAACATTGATTCTTCTGAACTAATGCAACATGAATAAAGCTGCACATTTATAGGAGAAACCACCTGAAGAGGGGCCCATTAAGAGAATGCGAGGGTGAGGTGTTTGGCTATCTTGAGAACAGCTCAGTCACAGTTTCCAATCTTCTTGCAAAGCACCTGGCACGTCGTGGACTGGGACATGCCATCTGATCTGAGCTGCAAAGAACTTTTGCTGCCTCGGGCACAAGTTGGTTTATATTTCAGATGAAAAACGCATGCTCAGGTACTGGACTGCAGTGCTCACAGAAGGGCACTTGTTCAGTCTTGGAAGAACACAAGCAGAGGGACACTTCAACGGGTTAAAGGCTAATGGTAGTCTGCTTTTTTCACCCAGGGTTCTGCACTCACCGAATACCCTGGTGCCCACTGAAGCCAATGCATTTTGGTACAGAATCTCTGGAGAAAAAGAATGGACAGAGCAGAACTTTGACAAGGGGAAAACTCTCCATCATTGGAATGAAAGTTGATGTATCCCCAAATTAACAGTCAAATTTATTTACAGGCAGTGCAGTCAACTCAGAGCAGCAACAAAAGGGCTTTTTATACACGGAAGACTTCTGGCTAAAGAGATGTTCTACAGATACGTGTCATTCTTCCATAAAATTATGCTCCGCCTTTTTTCTTTTCTTCGTTTTTTTTTTCCGAGGAAGTGGAAGGTAGTAAGAAAAGCTGTATATTGAAACCAAAGTGCCTGACTCCATTAAGCCTCTCACTACTGCTTATACTAGTAGAGGCTGAGAAATAAGTCATATGAAATTCAGTTATTTTTGGGGTGCGAATGTAATCATTTATCAACAAATTTGTATCTTCAATTATGTATTTGACTTCACATTAAAGAGTAGCAGTGCTATCAGGAGTGTTAATGCAGTATTAAAGCAGAACTGAAAATACAGGACTCCTGGAACTCCCAAACTTACAAATGCAAGTAAAATGTCCTTCTTGCCAAATAATCAGTCCATGCCTGTAGCCTGTGAAATGTCAATCTGGAAGGGAACACATTATTTAACCCGACCAACTGCTGACCCAAAATCTGTGGCTCTGTGCATGAGTGAGAACCATGCCTGTGTGCAAAAGTAGCAGGATTATTCCTGCAGCAACACGCTTCCTAGAGAAGACGCACCTAGAAAGGCTTTCTGAAAAAAACCCACCCCAAACACAGCCTATAAATACTCCATTATCTTCAAACAGATTAAGGGTCGTGTGTTTTTTGCTTTCTAGAATCCATATAAATAGAATCAGCAATCACAATAAATGAGTTATACATAGGGTATGTAAATATCAGGCTTGGATTTTAAATTCTTTTTGTCTGGGAAAGTTAGGCTGCACGTGAATACGCCTTGGTATATTTTAATAGCAGCCTGCATAAACAAAGCAGGTCATGATAACCATGGAGATAGAGCACAGCTGCTCTAAACAGGAGCCAGGATCTGCCATGAAACATGCTATGATGGAACCAGACCATACTTCAAGCTTTTAGTACTTCCATGCTGGTGTTTTACCTTCGTGGAGGGTCTAAGCACTCAGTTCCTGAGCTAATAAAGCTTACAGATGTGAAGGTAGATTTGCTTTATAATCAGCTTTAAATTTGACTCAGGAAGCATGTAATGAAAATCTTCCATAAAGCACACTTTAAAGAGGTGCAGCTCCCCTGCGGACAGACAGCTCTGGGGACTGGCCAGGCAGGGTTGGCAGCACCATGCATGTTCTTTACTTATTTACACGCTTCCCTGCATGCAAAATCCACACCATATGAAAAGGATATTTCCCCTAGCACAAAACACTCTTCTCAGCATACAACTCTCCTCCTGGTGATGTGAAAAAGTAATTCGTATGCAAAAAGACAGGAATATATTCTGCCACGGGGTAGTGGCCTCCCTCTGTTCGTTAGTTTGTGATACCACCCTAGGGTGCCTGTATCAGTAAATAAATCAGTGTAGAGACCAATGATCCTGTACCTGCAGCGCTACAGCCAGTTATGCATCTCAGTTGAAACAAAAAAAGTTTTAGAGAAGAAAGATTCAATGTTGAGACATAACAATTTACAGCTGTTCCTGAAAGCTTGTATTCTTGTGTGCAAATACTTTTCTTTGTCTGTCAATAACGGACAGTACACACTGAAGGAAATTCTGTATCAACAAATACAGCTCTTCAAATTATATTATGCAAACAGTACTCACAGTAAGGACATCTTTCACTTGTTCGGATTTCCAAAATATTCCTACAGATACATGTGTGTAAACCAGTAATAAACATTAAAAATAAATCAGGGATTATTCTTGCAAACTCAGCAGATGGGGGTTCTGTCACTCCAGGATGGGGGGAACGCAACCCCCCTGTGCTGTGTAGCCCACCATGGTTGAAATTCACCCCAGTAATTCAGATACCTTTAATTATTGACTTTAGATGTTGTTCAGAGGAGACAGTCGGGAACCGCACTTATTACGGGTCTCAAGTGGCTAATGTGAATATGCCAATTTTCCCTGTTTTCCACTTCTCACGCAGTGCGTGACCGTCCAGTCAGGACTCAAACCACTGAGAGACTTTTTCACAAGGAACAGAGTACACTGGGTTATGCTACAGGGTGCCAAAACATTAGCAGATTTACAGACTGGTCTGCCATAATGAAATTGCCTTATTTTAGAAGTGTCCCAGATTTGCAGCACCATCAAGCCAGCATTAATCTCACCCCACAGGAAAGCATGACTGCAGACACATTTAGCGAGGGAAGTACTCGGCATCTCACTCACCACTTTAGGTTTGAAAGGTGGCTGAATCTCTCTGTTTTCCAGTTTTTCCCAGTCAATTCTCCTGAAGAAAGCATGTTCCCTGATGTCTCTTTCACCTTCAAGGCCACAGCCAAGGCGTTTTGCAGGATGTTTAGTCATTAGCTGTTAGGAGGAAAACACCAAATGATTAAATTTACCACTGGAATGAAAGTGAGACAGACTTTCCCCAGACTGTGATGCTCTTGCTCCTCTCCTGAAGATGCAAGTTGCTAATAAAATTGTTTTGAAGAGCTAAGATTCATTTTCTGAGGATGAGTTTTTTCTTGTTTGATCACTGGAGACAGCGCGTCAGCAGCAAAATCAAGGCTTGCACTTGAGAACTTTTTCCCATCCAGCAGAGGTTGCCGCTGGAGGTGTGGGTGGGCAGGCGGTGCCCGGGGCACACTGCCACCCTGTTAGTTCACAACTCATTCCTGAATTTTGCCTTTGGTCTTTCAGTTCAGTCTTATAAGTCTCCAGAACAGCCTCTGCCCTACCTCAACAATCAATTAAACTTAATAAATTCCAATATACTAAAGCTGTATGAAGTACACCCCACCCTTTTCTTTTTTCTGGGCTTGTTCAAGACATCTCATTACAGAGCCTACAATTTCTTGGCACCCAGCTGACAATATCCAATCTGTGTTTCCTCCCTTGCATCCTTAATGACATCTTGGTCAATACTACACCCAGCTGCATAGATTAAGCAGACTTGGGAAAAAAAACCCCAAACCCACCAGCACTGCATGCTTGGGAACAGTAATACGCTCCCTAATTAACAAGCTCCTCAAAATCTTTTCGATTGATATGTACATTAGGAATTGAGCAATGCAGCCTTCAACTCTCATTTCCAGTATTGTGGGGGCTTTTTAAAGCTCTTTTACAAATTATATATGATTAATATTCTGCTGGGAGTGATACCCCAACACATCTTTTTAAAACCTCAGCTGTACCGCTTTAGTCTTCCTCCAAATGTTGAGTTGATCAGATTCCAATTCTGAACCTAAAATAAAAGCGACTCTAAGCAGACTTTGGGAAGTCGGCTGTGCGCTGGGCTAGGAATCACATCCTTCTTCAAGCTCAACAGCAACTTTCCCATTTTTGTTACCTTTTCTAAACCCCTTGCTTTAACAGTAGGTGATATGAGAAAATGTGAATAATGATTCTAGCAGTTTTAGTTCATTCTGTTCCAAAGTTACTGCATTAACCAAACCCAACAATCAGTGGAATAGATGTCAAGCAGACAATTCAATTTCAAGAGCACAGCAAGCACATTCATCTTGCCCGACGGTGCACAGTCCCAGGATTGCTGAGCTACTGCTGACTACAAGGTTCAGAAGCCTTCTCATATTGACTTCTTAGCTCAGGTTTAAAGCTCACTGAAATTTGGAATTAATTTGTTAGTTTAATACAGACAATGAACGTGTTATTATCACAGAGACTTGACCTTAAACCTAGTGGTGCAATGCAATTTTAGCTTTATGACCTCCTTTTGCATAAGCACCCAGCAGAACAGCAGCAAGCAGGAGAGCTGAAAACACAGTAATTAGATCAAGTTCAAACTGTGTTGTCTGAATATATGATTTTCATGACAAGGCATCAATCTGCATGTACTTTACGAAAATATACCATGTTTTGTTTTCGTTGGCCAGCACGTCTACACTGGGATAGACTCCAAAATTAGAGTGGTCTTTCCTTTTACCTTGTTGTTCGAAACAGCTTTTCTTTTCTTTGATGATTTTTCCTTAAAGGATTAATATCCAGCTCATGTACAATACTTCATAAATGGTTGCAAAGGAAAGGAGGAAAGTAAACGCCAAATTAACTGACACTAAGTGCAGTGATATTTTATCAGTGTAAGAAAGACATCAAAGTAACGCTTTATAGATGGTGGCTTGGAAAAGTCACAGTACTCTAGGGAATCACATGGAGTCAAGGGAAAGTCAAATGAATTCTTTTTTCCTGAGCTAATCCCCTGAAGTAAAATCTATTATTTTCCTCAAAAAAAAAAAAAAAAAAAAAATTAACTTAGAATCTAAGACAAATTTTAGGCCACACAGGTTACAACTGGGTCAGGATTTCCCCACAGTTTCCTTGCATTTATGCTAAAGATTTTCACATAAGCTCATCTTTACCTACATTTAAAAATTATTCTTAACTCTTTTGCTCTGCTGCTGTCATTAGACATGCTGGGCTGAGGACTGCAGCATGCTCGCTGGAGTATCTGGTATCCATCTAAGCTGAGATATCTGCTCACCTTGCAAACTGGGGTTGTGCTGCCAAGGGCTGCGAGGCAAGGTGGGTGGAGACGCTTCATACCATCGTCCTGTTTATAAATTCTGCTTTGGATTTGGCAGCTACTGATTCTGACATTTGTTCTTACCATAAAACAAGCAGGCACAGCGGGAAGAGCTGAATGCTTATCAGTGACACCAAGCGATGAGCACTTCATGACAATATAGCTTAGCACAGCCTGACAGAAGTTGCACTTAAAAATACTGCAGTGCCATACCAAAACCAGACAAATTTAGTTACTCACAAGGATTGCCAAAAAGGAACTTAATGATAAAGAAGCATCTATCTCACCCCCTTGCAGATGGAGACAGCTTCTTTGGACAGTGATTTTGGATAGGAAACATTATGCTCCATTATGGACTGGAAAAGTTCATCTTCATCTTCTCCATCAAACGGAGGCTGTTGAAAATAAATCACAGGTAAGTTACTTTTTGGTTTGCTTTGGTTTTTTTGTTTTTGTTTTTTTTTTTTTAAATTCTTCACTTTTTATGAAATGGCATCACAATACTATGGCCACACTGGGTCAGGTCAAAAGTGCATCCAGCCCAGCAACCTGCCTCCAGTCAATCATAGATGCCCAAAGAGATCAGTATACGGCAGTGGTCCTTGCCCAGGAATACAAACCAAACTTCCAGCCATCTGCAGCTTGGGATCTTCTGACCCAGCAGTTCAGTGTTCATCTGTCTCAGGTAGAAATTGAGGAGAAAAGTTCATTTCTGCCCCCAGCATGGCAGTCATGTTAATGAAATGTAGGTGATGAGGAAAGTGCCTGTGGGTGAGTCCCCAGGATACGGGCACTGTGGAAGGCTCAGCTGATGGTAAATCTCATTTTCTCCAAAGCATTCAGATGCCTAATATTTGCAATGCAGACTGTAAGTGTTACCAACCGCAACTGCTACACTTTAAAAACTTTTAAAATGTTGTCCGGAATTTAGTAGAGAAACTATTAAAGGCATTTGTTAAAAAATTATGTTTTAAGTTTAGGAAACGCATACCTTTAGCTAACACTTATTGAAAGCCAGTTGCAGAAATCTTTTCCAACTCAAGACTAACAGAATTCCTTAAAGTTGGTAGTTATCTGCTGTTTACTGCAGTACAGTGTTGCTTTTCTACTTCAGTGACTCAGAGAGCAGCATCTCCTTAGCTGTGCAGCATAAGGGGTCTGTAACTGAGCACATTTCAAGTGGTGAGACCCATACTTCACCCCTAGGACACAGAATACAAAAACCGTATTCTTGTGACTTAGTTCCAATGCAGAGCATATACATGCTCTTATTATGTCTCCCTGTGGTTTCAAACTACTAAATGATATTTCTTCCATTTGACATGCATTTTCCTGCTCAAGTATCTCCCATTCAATTTTGAAGATGGCTATTTATAACATTATTACAGTACAAAGAAGCCATATTCAAAGGCAGTGCTTGATTATGTGGGTGCAATATAAAGAGCTTAAAGCCTAAATACATTCTCAGTGGAGTCACTCAAGAGTACAAGGAGATAATATCTCTATGAAAGGCCCCAGTCTTGTCCCCTAAGCATCTAACCCTTTAGGGAGCCTTGAAACAGAGCAGCGTTGGAGAGGCGGGAGGAGGTCACAGCCAGCACAGGAGCGTAACTCTTACCTGGCCAGCTAACATCTCATAGAGCAGCACTCCGTACGCCCACCAATCCACAGACTTCCCATAGGGCTGGTAAGCAATAATCTGTATAATAGAAAATAAAAAAACAAATTAAAACCCCCTATGTTAACTAACACCCAGTCTTGTGACATATTAGATAAATAGTGACATGCAGAGATGAACATATTTCCTTGAAAAAGCCCAGAAAGACAATACTGAAATCCTCACTCCAGCTAATCATTCGTTTCAGCGGGAGCTGGACTGTTTTGCAAATGTTAGTCTAAACCCGCCTGCGTCTTCTGGTACTCTGGTATCTTGGGAACTGTGGCTCTTAGGAGACCTTGGGAAGTGCATTTGAAGGCAAAGAAGGAAGTACAGCAGCACAATGTAGGATACAAGGCAAAAATCTTATCCATCCATTTTTGTCAAAGCTTGAAATCATGAGACTCATTTAACTTGCAGATGATCAATAATTAAGCCTTTCTTTTCTTTTCAATATTTATATTTTTGTTCTGCTGTAAAAGGAATCAAAATTTAAGAAAAGAGCAAAGCCCTGAAAAGCTCAGTTACATTTTCCCAAGTTGCATGATCAAGAGACTCTTAGTATGAAGCTAGATACCAGCTACACCAAAAAGGAAGGGGTTTCTGCTGTTCAGCCTAATGGAAATGTCAAGTATTTTGCATCCTCTGGGTTCACATCTGACTCACATAGAAGCACAAATTGAGTTCTGACACAACGAAAGGCTGCAAGTGCCAACAGCACGCAGGTCCCCTCGTGCGTCATTTTCTTTAATCGAGGCCTCTTCAGAGATCAGTGTTAATTTATTTAAGAGATGCATTTGGGCATGCTATAGCGGAGTTTTGAGGTGCAGACATTCTCTCAGATCTCCTTCTAAATAACTGTGAAGGGATATTGTGAATCGTGAAGCGATGCAGGACATCCCAGCCACTGTCCATCCACATCGGGGAAGGCAGTATCAGAGCCTCCAGCCCCAATGCCACCGCTCCACTAGAATAAGCAGAGAACGGAGGCAGTCATTACTCCAGATGGGCTTGCATTTATTTTCCTGTTTGCATGCGTTTTTATTCTTTGTGAAACAAATTGCTAAGACAAGTACACATCACATAGCCTAGATTTTTTTAGTTGTCTGAAAGAGAAGTTGAACCGGCAAGTTTTGTAGTTTCTCAGGAAAAGAGTGAGTCACCAGTTCAATAAAGCAGGACTGCCTGGCTACCAAATAAAATTATAGTCTCTATGTGAATATATGTTTTTCGCTGGGATAACAGCAGCACATGAATTAAAAATTACTGCAATGTTTCTAAGCAAAGGGTTTCAAAATCAGTTGCACTTTGAAATATATTACACAACCAGAGGTAATAACAAGATTCTCAGCTGAAAGGTCCTACATGAAGGCAATCTTTATTAGTTGTCTTTTAGCAGTCATATGGGCTTTAAGAGATATATTTGGGACATTCATTTCATATTATAGTGGTTGATGTACTTGGTTACGGTCCCTTTAATTTCTACCACCAGTAAGTTCCCAGAAGTCTGCCGGAATCAATGTTGCTTCCCGAAAGACCAAACACTTTCAAAATTTTATCCAGAAAAAATACTGGCCTTTACACACAGAAAATGATGAAACACTTCATCCTCAACCCTTTTCCAACGATCTCTCCTTGCCTTATGGAAAAGAGTATTGTATCAGGGATATTTTTCTGAAGGTCTTTAATTTATAAGGGCAGAACATTTTGTACAATAAGTGCGCTTCATGTAAGTGGTTTTGGTAGGAACAGCTTATTTCAATTAGCAAATGAGAAAAAGTTGGATCCATAGCACTCAGAAAAAAAATGCTGCTACACCATCATGGTTCTCAACCTGGCAGTCAGGTCTGTCCAGGAGGCCACAGTCTACTTCTCTACCTATTGTGAAAGAGTTTGATGGGATTACTGAGGAGAGGAGATCTTTTAAATACGGTAATGCAATGTCATGAAATGAAAGATGTAACAAAGCACAGACTCAGTGACGCTGTTTGTTTATCCAGCAAGAGGTGAGTCAAGATTGGGTTGTTCTCTAAATAGCATTCTCATCAGCAAATGTAATCTGCCCCAATTAAATCTGCCTTTGTGAGAGAATATTGAGCAGAATCATCAAGCGAGAGAGAATTAACATGAAAAAAGCTCCCACATTTAACATAACATATGGTCAGAGCCACTAAAATTTTTGTCCTATCTCATTGGCTGAAGTATTTATTTGATGCCACACGTCAAGATCAGCAGAAGCATGTGATGAACAGACCAGGGCCCCCTCCGAGCTGGCACACACCTCCCTTGCCCGAACCAGACGCGTGATGGAAGAGTGGGATTTGAGAAATAAATACAGACATCAAGTTCCACTGGGGCTGGAAGGGTCCCACTGCAGAAAAGTCCCACTGCAAATGCAATGACCACACTTTTTTCATTGAATCTATTGCAACGTAGGAAAAGGTGGTACTGTCAATGTCTGCTGCTGTACACCGGAAGTTTTTTCCTTTAATCCTAATTAAATAGACCCAGTTTGAATCACCAGCTTAATCGTGGTAAGGATATGATACAAAAGAAACACAGAAAAGCAATCTGCCATGTTCATTCACCACTCTGCGTGTCATGCACGGAAACCGGCGGTTATACTCATAATATTGGGAGCTATTCAAAGCATTAATTGGAAAATGTAAACGAGAGGAAAGAACGCTCACTTCAAGGAAGGAAATACATGTGGGAGGAAGCAGATGAGTTTTCAATGTACAGTCAAACATGCATTGGTACAAAGTCAGCAAGTTCTAAATGTTGTATTTTCAGTAGTTCCCTCCTCCTCATCCAGAAATCATCATGTATTACCTACCAGCTGCTGCCCTCGAAGCCATCACTGGCTGCCTTGCAGCAGCTGCCAAAATAATCCTATCTGCATGTACAAATTCTGATATCTTTTAGAGTAAGTAGGGGTACATTAACATGACCTTCTGTCTCACCGCAGTGTGCAAGGCAGACCCACAGAGCAGTGAGGGAGTTCATGTGCCTAGAAATGAAGACCTGTACCCTCCTCCAGCTATGATTTCTGCTTTCTACTGGCCAGGGAGGAGTGGGAAGTTGATAGAACCCTTCCCTTCCCCTCCTTCTCCATCACCAATTTAAATGATTGCCTTTTTCATCTCCTTTTGCATTTCAAATGTCCCATTTTCCCTACCTATTACTGTATTTTAAGAGCTCTGCCTTTTCAGATGCTGTGGATTTGAGAGCTCAGGAGGAATTTCTCTCATCAAGCCAAACTGGCAGAGAAATGTTGATTGCTTTTTTTCTTTTTTTTTTCCTTTTTGCCTCCAAGGAAGGCACAGTTAAGAGCAGGACACAAAGATTAATACCAGCAATTTGTAGGAATGTTTAGATCATTGCAGCTTGCGCCTGGTAGCCAGTTGGGATGAAAAGATTATATCCCAGAGGCAAGACAGAAAGTCTTCTGTGAACATTTCTTATGTCTACTGGAAAAGTTAAAACTCAGTTATTAAAAGAAGTAAATATTACTAGCACAAGAAACGTACACTCTCCAAACCTTTGCAATACCTATTAGCCTCCCATAATCCTGGCAAATGCAAGGTTAGAACTTAAAGTTTTGAGGCTATTAGATGGAGAAGAAGGGAAACAGAGTTTCTAATTTAAATTCTGAAATTCCAAGTCAGTGCTCTAGCTGCTGCAGGGATGCTGATGGTGGGGTTCAGTACTGCACCACAGGCAGTGGGCTGTGCTGGCACAATCCCTTCCTGCTAATCCTCTTGACATCCATCTCCTTCTGTCTCTCTTGACTGGTCAAGGAAATACAAAGTATTAATTCATTTCACAGCTATTTTACCGCTCTGACCATAAATACTTAAGTTCAGCACATCAATAAATATTCTTTACTAGATAAGCACTTTCTGCTTGACAGAAGTGGTCAAACCTGGGATTCTACCAGTTTAACCTCTGCATATTTCTCAAATTGCACAGGATAAGAAAATGAATATTAATTCCAGTGCATTATATACCTAAGTAATAACAAATGCTAACTTTCCCAATCATTAAAAAAGGAAAGCATTATTTTACAGTACAGGAAAGTGTGCAAGTCCACTTTGCTGAATGCAGCAGCACATTCCCCTGCTTTTCTGTCCGGAGATCATACGTGTGAAGCCAGCTGAGATGTCCCTGTACGGTCCTTCCAGATGTGTTATCTCTGAACTATGCCTGTGGGTAGTTCATGTAGAGGCAGCGTGTGCTCCTTCAGACCCCACTATAGTCACAACATTATTTCCCAAATACTGATGAAAAGAGCTAATTCTCTATGTTTGAGTGCAACACACTCACAGGACTACTCTACTCTAGATACCTTCAACAGTTTATTTAGATTTAGCTCATTTATCTCCACCCAGCAGGGAATGGTACTGTGCAGATGCATCCTCATTATAATCTATTACAAATTTATAAATTTTAGCCCATGGAAATATGCTGAAATGCTCCTGCAAGCAAAACATGAACCTTACTTTGAAGTTTACCACAGACCTAGTTAGCAATTTGCCAGTCACAATAATGTCTTCAGAAATGAAAGAAAATCAGCCAACTAAAAAAAAAAATCTGTTTGTAAGATATTAGAAAGACTAATTTCCTCCCAGTTACTGAATGTTTTGGTAAAAGGTTTATTTCTTTATATGAAATTTCCAAATAAAGTAAAATAAATCATTCCAACGCTGACCCATATTGAGCATTTTGGCACTGACAACACGTTCTTTGGTATTAACTGGCACAAGACTATTGCCACAGAAAGGACACTTTTTAATTTGTAATATTGGCTTCATTTATGTTTTGACAGGAGAAAATTAAATACTGCTCTGGTTTTTCTGATATCCTGCTGCAAGCAACAGCAATTTGTGAAAAACCAAGGTTTTACAATACACAATATTTCACTCTGAAAAGCATGAATTAGCAACTGGAAAAAACCAAACTATTTTTCATTCCAGTTTCACAGAGATGACAAAATTCACCTTAGACACTAATTTACTTGTCCGTGTATAAATCTCCCATATTCCAACAAACATTCAATTACAGCCAGAAATGTTCCAGCCAGAGCTGCCTCTTGCCCAGCACTCAGTGAAACATTGAGTATCTTGGATCAGGATACAGCCTCTTGCATTGAATTTGCAGCCAAAGAAATCAAGACTCTTGAAAGCTCAGTACGCACAAATACCAGATTTTAATATTCATATATTTGAATCATTTCCAAATCACCACATGTGCTTGTTTTTCATGTTTTATACCCAAACGACTGAAACACAAATCATATCCAGACTAAAACCCTTAAGTCTAAGCTTGAGTTTCTCACAGTGCTTTAAAGTAGAACTGTGTTTCTCATGATCAAATTTTCATTTTAGACCCACTGCAGTTAGGTTCGTGTTTGAATGTGATTTTCAGTGGCTTGAACGCAGCACAGGTATCACCAAGTCACAGAAAACTCAAGGCAAATTATGGATTTATTATGTCAACTCTATTCAAGTCCTCATCTTACAGCTTTGTTGAGGCTTTCAATGGCTGGAGCTTTCCTGAGATTAAGAGCAGTAACTCGTGACACCTGTGTACCATTTATAAGGCATGGCCTGGAAAAGACTACAGTAGTTTTGCAGGGAGGTCAGTGAAAAGCTTCAAGACCTCATGAGTCCCTTCCCAAAAATCAACGAGTGGTTTGTGATTTTCTGAGAATGCCAAACAATCCTTTAAATATATGTATTTTGGCAGCTGTGTGAACCTATGGAGAAATACATTAAAGAAGCTATGTTTGCTCCTAATAAAATGTTTGCTGACCTTATCACCAACCTCAGCAACACCCATGAAGTTTCTATGACTTCACAAATTGAAGCAGAAAGTTTAGCATAATAACATTCCAGGCTACAAATTTAAAACCACAAGGTGGTGGTCCTGCTTTTTTAGTCTTTTGCTAGTGTGAACAAAATCTGAAGCACTGATCTCATAAAAAGTTAGGTTTTCAATCAACTAGATATTTTTTAAAATAGTGAAGTCTTATTGATAAAATTGTATTAATGCACAAAGTTACTCAATATACCTGCAGAAGTATAAATGGTACCATCCACAGAGTACCCAGAGTTACGGCTATGAAAACTTGGTGGCGTAAAATGTGCGTAGGGACAATTTTCATTTGAGAGACTAAAAGGTTCTTGAAATGGTAAATATTTACCTCTGGTGCAATGTAGTCTGGAGTGCCACAGAAGGTCCTGGTTGTTACTCCATCTAACATATGTTCTTTGCACATTCCAAAATCGGCAATTTTAATGTGTCCTTCTGAATCCAACATCACATTATCTAATTTCAGATCTCTGTGAAGAATCACGGTAATTTAATGTTAATGTTTAGGATCAGCTAGGACCAACTTATCTACTTCTGAGTCTAGGTGAGGAATATGTGTAGCTATCTGGGGGGCGGAGGGGACAGGGCTGCACATGCACGGCAGTCTACAGTCCAGACGAAGCCGGGCACCTTGCTGCAGATACATAAGAATGACCATAAGCCCTGAAATTGGACAATTAATCAAGAGGTAGAGGTATATGACCACGAGCACACTCACACTGAGACTTCTGAATGTGTAAAACTATTAAACATCACACAGGAATGCACAAGGTCAGGTTTTACATTTTCAAGAGTTTTCAGTTGAGCTGGGCAGAGCACAGACACCAGAAAAGCTCAGGTGAAGCAGTGGCTTGGGTTTACAGCACACCAGCACCAACACAACAGAAAGAACACTACAGTGATTGCTTTTTATAAAATGTTTTAAAAACGCACTGAAACGTTAAACAAACGGATCCTTTCGGGGGTTTAAAAATAGTTCAGAAATTACTTATGTCAGATTATACTCACCTATAAATAATCCCTTTGTTATGGAGAAAGAATAACCCAACTGAGATCTCAGCTGCATAGAACCTGTATGAAAAACCCCCCCAACAGATTTCTTATTGCCTCATTATTTCCTTCTGACAAAATATTTTGGAAATGCATCATGGTAAAGAATGGTAGTATAATAGCATATAAAGTATATAATATATAGTGTGTATGTATATATATTAAAGTATAAAAATATATATGACAGGCAGAGGACATAAAGGACACCTTACTCCAATTTGACTTTAACAGACACATTTCGAGTATTTGATGATAAAATAATGCAGAACTAAAAAAAAAAAAAAAAAAAAAATGNCAGCTGGAGCACAGCACTTTGCTGCACTGATCTGAATCTGCCTGTAAAGGTCATTATCTCCGATCACACATCAATGCTGAATTCAGGATGCGGCTCAATTTACATTGCAATTCCTATGGCATGCAATAATTTGCAGAAATAGTATTCCTTTATACAGGCTGTTAATGGATTAATTACATAAAGTTAATTAAAATGATTACCATATAAAATATAATTGCTGAATGTAGTTAAAGGATATATAATATTGATGGATGTTTGAAGCCAGTTGCTGTGGAACTGTGCAAATTATATGCAAGAGGATTATTTAAAGATAAGATTAATTTTTAGGCCAGCATAAGGGAAAGGAAAGCTTAGCTCTGAAACAGTTGATCAGAGGTGTTTGTGAACGCGTGTGCTGGAATATGCTCCACAGGCATAAGCTGTCATAAAGCACCATAGTTTGCAACGGGTGTTGGCAAGTTATGTTAGCTGGGAGTCAAGGATGATCTGACACCATCTAGCTTTTATTTAGCAAGTTGTTGAAATTTTGTTTTATATCTCAAATACTTATATTTAGAAGGCCTCTCGTTTAAACAAGCCCGGATTATTTAAATTGAAATGAGAAATTATTTTAGCTGAATTCTTAAAACAGTTGGTCACACTTGATTTCAAAGTTTCATTGGTAAATGATTTATGAAACACTAGTAAATGATGAGATGTTATAAGCACGACTAAAATGGTATTGATGGATCTATTCATATTTGAATATGCTACAGATCATTAGCAGTTGCTCACTGATATGCCAGATGTACCATTACCTCAAAGGGATCATGTATATAAACAACGTCTAATCATTTGTTATCTCCTCACAAATGAAACTTCTATAAAAAAGTAGGATCACAGAAATTCTTATAAGCTATACATTGAATTTATCTTGTACAAGCTATAATTTGTATTGTGATGCTGAGTCTATTTGTATTGCCTTTCCCTATAACATTAATTCAGACTGAAATGTTCTACTCACTTTTTTTTTTATATTTGCTTTTAAAATCAACACCAGAATACCAAGTAACATGTTTAATTTCCTGTTGCCTTGTTTAAATTCTTGTCGCTTTTAAAGTAGGCATTGCATGCCTTTGTTTGTGCTGTATTTTTTGAATAAAAAGGCATAGCTACCTTTGGTCTATGTGTGCAAACAACATTTTAAAAATAAACTTTAGCTTTTGGGCCTTAAAAAATACAGTCAAAAGAGGCCAGCCTAGACTTCATACTGAACCTGGGAAGATGCTACTAGATAGCGTGATCATGAAACCTAATCCTCTTACAGAATAAAAATAAGATGATGACATGATTTAAAAACATAAACATGAACACTCACACTGCTTGTGGCTCCTTAAATTTTCCTACTTGCTGAATGTGATACATGAGATCACCACCATTCACGTACTCCATAACAAAATACAGACGGTCCTAGGATAAAGTATTAAAGACGCACATAAATACATTAGAGAAAATATTAGATATGCATTGATCAGCAAAAAAGTCACTAATAGGTTATTATAAAGCTTTTAAGATTATTGGGACTGGTTGTACATTCCGGCAAAATTGATAGATCAGGAAATGGAAGTGGAATGTTTTGTAAAACCTGCAAGAGTAAATGACTGATAAAATCTGTCTAGATTTGCCAATTTTAGTGACGCACTTTTATATGTTATTTGTCTACAGTGGTTCCCGTAATTATTCACACATAGTTCTGTCTAAAAAATCTGTCTCTCTAAAAATAAGTGTAAAAAAAAAAATTAAAGATGGTTGAAAATTCTTGCTTTGAGGCCATTTCTAATCCTTCCTAATAAGTTTTCCTTCGGAAGATAGGAGGTATTAAAAATATATTATTTTAATTATTAAAAAGACACAAGAAGAACAGTAGTTGTAGGGTTTACAGAAGTATCTGGAACCTTTGCAAGTGACACTATATTACTTTCTCGCAGGCACATATTTCACCTAGAAGAAGATAGCAATAAGGTATTTTGGAGGGAGATTTTTCTTGCCCAGTGAGGACTTTTAAAGGCCATATCCAGGTATCTCAAATCAAACATGACCATAACATATTTAAGTGCACTTAAATAGTATTTTCCCACCTAGTGACCATCAGACGATAAGACTGAAAACAGTAGGTCTGTCCCCCAGTTTTCAGAGGGCTCAACCAGCTCTTCCAAGTGACTTCACTAAGAACCCATTGTTTACGCTCTACAAACATCTTTGATTTAGGATGGATGATTTTGGCCACCTCACATTGAAAATTCTGGTGGACAACACTATGGCAAGCTTACTTTCTGCAGTTATAACATGATCCAGGCAGCATGTAAGATGCATTAATAGTCTTCCTCCCAGTTATGGAAGACTGATTTTCCTTTAGTTATTTTGGACAGAATCATTATCCTGAAGTATTTGTAGAAAAGTTCTGATCCAATATTCTGATGGGAAAGAGACCCACTACTAAGATGCTCTAGTTCAATCTCTACTCCCTCTCTTTCCTTCAGGAGCATGCATTGAAAAAGAAAGTGTCTAATCGTCCAGTAACTAAGATTTCAGAACATTAACATACATTTAAAAGCTGTGATTTCCTAAGCTGGGTCTAACAGACAAGCCATGGGGAAAATGTTTAATCGGCCAGATCAGACTTATAAAATCTAGATTTTTGTATGAATTATCTTACTGTAAAATCCATGGCAACACAAGCCTGCAGCTAAAAGCACTAACAAAAAATAATCAGGTTTTCCTATGGTCACACAGTTTATGCCTTTTCTTCTCCTTCATATACAATTTCTCATTTTTATAGCTAATATTAATCCTTCAGAATATTTCATAGCACCAAGTGCAAACCACTCAACTCTTAGGAAAACATTAAGTAAATTAGGCAAAGGTGTTAATGATTTATCTAGGCCTTTATGTAGCTCCATTACTCTTGCACATGATAAAACAAAAAAATTATACGGTAAATACTAAAACCTCCAACTTTTTTCCTCCATTCCCCTTAGCCAGAAAACACTAGACATTTGTACTTTTAAGATTTTACATTTAAAATGTAGTTGCTCAAAAGAAAGGTAAGATTAAACAAAGTGGTTTTTCATTTACTGATGACACTAAGCTTTTGGGTTACTAATGAAGTTATATAACAATAAAGAATTAGAGGGAGACAGAAGTCTATTTCTCACTAAGATGTCTCTTGTCTTATTACAACGATCTTCATATTATAAGTAGAGGCAGAAAAAAATATTTTAGAAAGCAAGAATTACCAAGTGCAATAGTTCCCAGATTCACGTTTTATTGTGATTAATTATGTCCGCAAATCTGTTGCGTTCAGGCCATTTTCTGCTCGGAGATTTGCAGACATTAAACAGGGTTTGAAAATGCCTCTAACAGCACAGACAATTATGGTGACAGGATGACGTGGCTTGTTTGTGGAATATTACAATGTTATTACTTCCAACTAACTGCCTGTTATTTGTTTGTTTGTTTTCAGATTAAAAACCATCAACAATGTAACAGGTAAAAGATATGGAATAGTCAAGTGGAAAAACAAGAACGCATGTCCTTTCATCACACTGTTAAGCTACAACCCACCCCTGGGGCACTAGTTCAAGGCCATTGTCGTAAGATGGCTACAAGGTGAGACAAGAGGAGCCTTGATTTCTTGTGAATAGAGACCTCTACCCAGCTTGGAACATCTGGAGCCCGTTCGCTAGTGTCAGAGTGTATCCATGCCCACTCCGAAAACCAAAAGCACACTGAGCGCCGTCTACCACGCAGGTTTCCATGTCACCCAACAGACTGGTGTGGTGCCGCTGGACTGCCAGATCCACCCTGCAGTCTGTCTCTGGGAGATGTTTTGCAATGTAACGGGGAAATGTCTACTTCACATATTTATAAGGAAGGAAGAAAAAAACTCCAATGCTTTCGTCTGTGCCAGGGGTGCCAGAAAACTAAATTAAATCCATCAACATTGATTCATGACTAATCACGTCACGATATAATAACAGCCATTAAGACTTTTCAAGTACTATCCTCAGATCCTTACAAGTATTTAGGAACCTTTGGAAATCTGGGCTTAAGGCTCTGACCTAGCAAAGTACACATTATTAAATTTATGAGTTGTCACACTGGTCTGCTTGAATTACTGTATGAAGAAAAATCTTTAAACCTAGATTTTATACTTAAAATACAAGGGGTAATTACATGCGGTATCTCTTTCTTCACCATTTTCTATGCGCAGAAGATGTGATGTGTAGGTTGGATGATAATAAATGTTATTGAACTGATAAAACCCATGATCATATAGCATCGAAAACATCAGGGTGGCAAGAAAGACAGAGCTCACGTACAACTGTTTGGAAACAAGAGTGAAGCTGTGTCAGGAACGGTGGTTTATCTTGCAATGCCAGGACTCGTTTTTCAACCATTGTACATTCAACATCATCATCCTGAATCACCACATCTTTTTTCAGTATTTTGATTGCATAGAGCTCCTCTGTCCCCTTCCTGTCTGCCAGCATCACCTGCACAAAGAGAAACAACAGGGTGAAAATCTTCCTACCTGCCAAGGAGGGAAGGTGACTCATATGCCCGAAGATTTGTATAGATGGCAATCCAGCTTTTCCTCTTATTGGTATAGACTAACTTGATCAAAACTCCAAAAATATCATCATTACTCACCCACAGCAATGAGCTGTACCAGTCATTTCGGGCAAAGCCTGTGCCAAAACCCTCCGGTTAATCACAGGCACATTGCCAAAGGGCTGATAATAAAATGTTAAGACCCAGGGGACTTCTTCAGTAAAGGGCACTTTATCATATAAATGGTTGTTCAAACAGACAGAAAAATGGCAGTGTTAGTTCTTTCAACTAACAGATTTCAAATATATATACACTATTCCTGTTTTTTCCCCGATATTCAGCCTTACCAATGTTGGTGACTTCCAGAACTGGCAGAGTGACCTAGGTAGTAAAGCCAGAAAAGTAGACTTAATTTCCTTGAAACTGCCGAGAAATGAGGATCTAAAAGTCAGCAACTGTTTCTTACATCCTGCCCAACAGCCTGAGGTTTTTTTCAATTTTTATTTTTCAAGAAAACTGCCCAATCATGACTGAAGCCTACTAGTCCTTAGGGAATCACCCTACTCCATGTTAAGAAATCCTCCCTCAGAAATGCACATCCTTTTGACTGTTTGGATTTTGCTTCTTAGAGAATTATTCATTCATTCTTCCTCAAGAAAAAAGAAGAGAAAAGAATGAGTGTGGAATAGTTATCAAGAATTCCTACCTTCCCGAAGCTCCCCTTTCCAAGAACCATGAGAAAGTTGAAATCTGTCAGCTTCACCCTGTCCAGATTGTTGGATGGCACACTTGAGTTCTTGTCTTCTGTTGGAGTAATGACTTTGTTACCAGCTGGCCCAAGTTTGGCTTTCTGAAGAACATACACACACATACACACACAAAAACAGGAAAGTAAGGAGAGTAGCCTGTTTTCTTGGCAGAATGGATCATTGGGTGAAGGTTAGAATTGGAGATGACCATATTTGAGGCAGCATTCCCAGGAGAAAGGCTACATAACAAAATTTGCACAGACACAACTTCAAAGACTCATTCCAACAACACTTTTGACATTATTGAGTGAATTAAAGTGGAAAACTTTTCATGTATAACCAGATAAAAGCAAATATACTTATCTGGTTAGAAGAGCAAAACCAAAGCAAAAACCAAAGCCAAAGAAAAGAAATCACTTATTTTCATGCCAAAAGCAGGCTTATCTGGTGTTTTTGTTTTGAAATACAAAAAATGCTTTTCAAAAATATCATGCTATAATCTACATCGGGTATTTTAGGATATAAACAGTATCTTCAATACATTCTCTTTTAAAATGTAATTCTTAAAGTCACTGCATAGCAAGAGTTAGGAAATCTTTGACATGCATTAAGAAAAATAACCTACATTAAAAAAAAAAACACAACACAAGAGAATTAATGCAGATGAACATGGCCACTTTCAAACTAGCAATACAATCAACTTTGATTTTCAATCAAGTGTTGATCTGGAAAAGGGAGGAGGGGAACTATTACATACAAAGGCTCCGCCTTTGCAAGACAGTCTGGTTTGCAGAAGGTTGCAACAGCCTCAGTATTTCATATGAGACACCATATAATTGCTCAAGTAAGTTGCATTTCAAATCTCAAAGTTAATAGAAGAGAAAAAAGTAAGACTCACCAAAAGATAATGCAGGCTACAACATAATATCCCTCTTTCTCAAAATAATCCCATATACCAGCAGAAGCAAAGCCAAGAAGATTTAATAATACTTTGGGATGTAAGTGCTTTCCCTCCACCCATCTAGTGTGTTGGTCTGGTAAATAATCTCTAATGTGGTTAATTTACTTTGTGCCATTGACATATGCTTGACATTCAAGGATAACTACTTTCCTCACTGCACCACAAAAGGACAGTATTTGCATATTATCACTGTTTTACAGATAAAGAAAATTATAGAAATTAAAGTTTATTCGAAGTCACACACTAAATCACCTTAAAAGCCTGGCCTGGCATATACCTTTGGCGGCCTCACTGGAAACCAGAAGATACAAACTTTCCCCTCCCCAGACAAGTTTAAAACCATAAGATTGAAAGGGACAACTCAGTTCATAGACTCCAGCCCCCTACTACTGCAGGCAGTAATGTCAAGTAGGCCTCTGACAAAATAACCACACATCACTTGAAAAACATCTTCAGACTGGATAACTCTTCCTGCAACTTCATAAATGCAGAAAGCCTTATACCCTACCACAGGGATATGAATTTTGGCAGTTCTGATCTCTTTTTTTTTTTTTAATTGTAATGCAGCTTAAAACATGGAATTTCTTCCACCACTATTATTATTTCCTTGCATGAAAGCAGCGCTTGGAGATGCTAATCAGGATCATGTGCTCTGCAAATGTTTAGGAAGAGCCAATGCTGGGTGTCAGCCTAAGTCCCTGATTCTGCAAGGGATGGCCCCTCGGCAGATCCGGCTGCTGGGACAAATCCAGTGTCTGTAATGGAGCTCTCTGTCGGGACAAAGCTCCTTTCAAGGCCACAAGACAAGACTGAGCCATAAGCAGAACAAGTCAAAAAAGAAAAATCCTAATATCCTTTATTTGTACAAGACGAAGACACGGTTTAAAGGAGCAGCTTTGCTGGCCATGTCTTTGTGATGCTCTCACATATGGGATCTCAGCTAAAAGATCCTGCTCTTGTGATACAAGAAGCAATTTCAATATCCGCCTTTTCACCAAGTAAGGGAGATCCAAATCAGGCAACGAATGGAAAACACTAGTTTTATTTCTTATATTTTAAACCTACTGGGTAGGTTGTTGGCAGCCTGTTTGAAAAATGTATCATTCAAAACAACAAATGAAATTTTGTTCCAAGGCAGTTTGTTTCTTTGGGTACAAACCTGCCGTTCAGGCAGGGAGCGTTTTCTGCAGTGCTGCAATCCCAGGCTTGGGGGGTGAACAGTACTTTTTCCGAAAGAAAAAGAGCGGCAGATTCATCAGCAGGCTCCTGTGCCCTCTGCCGGTTCCCAGAGCTGAAAGCACCACGCTCGCTCGGATCAAACACATGTGAGATGAAATTGTCAGGATCTGAAGGTGGTGTCTTAAAATAATATACGGGAACCAAACCAAGGCCTCTCTGCACCCCTGCAAGAAAACGCTTACATTCAATGGGCTAGAGGTATGCTCCTCTACTTCTATTTTTTTATCTTTTTTAAATTAGATGTCGCTCTCAATTTGATAGTTTCTTTTTTCATATGGTAGATTTTTAAGGAGAACATCAGGTGCCTCCTCTTCGCTCAGGTGGGCTTCTGTGCCATCTGCTCCAGGTAGACGGCTAACGCAGGCAGGCGCTTATCGGGCTGTACCTCAGCTGTGAGCGATCCGTGCTGATGGGAAGGTGACAATCCTGGTTATCTCACCACTAGCACTGAGCTATCTCGGTGCATTAGCGTGGACACTGGTACGTGTAAAGAGAGAACCCTGTTGCAAACCGTATATAGGAAAACATAGGAAAATGGCATCTATGCAACGCTCCAGAACGACCAGGCTGACTCAATGCAAGCACATGGACCCAACTGTAATGGCCTAAGGACCTTATTAAATTATCATAACCTTATCAAAGGTCCACACTGCCCTTCAGCTAGGCCACTGACCATTTGTTCATGAGCATGACAGAAAAAGTCCTTCACAGGTAGCATGTGAATTCCTTTTACTGCTTTTTGGCTCACGGTCCTAGTGAAAATATAGTGGGAATTTCAAAGCTGGCAAACATGTACTGGGAGGGGGAAAAAAAAAAGGAAACAATAATAATCCAAACCAAAACATTTCACAGATGATCCATTAAGAGCTTCCCAAAATACTGCCACAACATGTTTTAATTATGACTTTGCCTCAGCCATATCATTTTGTCGTTGTCTTAGTACTATTTAAAAAAATTTCCAGAGCTACTGGAACAAAATTAGGCTATGGGTATGGAAATAAAATTAAACAAACATGGTCAAGCCATTACAGATGCTACCTGTGCCACCAAGTTTTTGATGGGACAGTAAGGCATCTTTATGAAATAAACCCTGAAAGATCTAGTACTTATTACCTGTCTTCGAGAATTAGCTGCTGTGTATATTCCATGCTATTTAATTCATCTTGAAGTATAAACCTAAACCAAAACATGTCTTAGAAGCCTCATGGAAGTTTCTACACTCAGCAGAAACATCACAACTCATCACTAATAATTGATGTTGATGGATCTAATGAAAGCCTTTAACCTTGCCCTTTTATTACAGAACTTAACCCAGAATATGCGGCAAGACAAAAGTAGTTCAGAAACTCAACTACCGACTTCTGATTATCACTAAATGATTAGGAAAATGTCTTCAAATATCAAAATTGCTTTACACTAAACTACAAAAAACCTACAAAGTGAGCAAATGTCATGCCTTATTGCAAGCAATGGGTGAAGATACAGGGAAACAATCATTTGCTTACAACATTTAGTAAAGATTTGGAGAAAACACATCCAAAGCGTGCTGGGCTCAGTGTGCATGTGGAGAAGACCTCATCCACCCATATGCTGTGGCCATTTCCGCAGGGTTTCTGGCATCTGAGTGGGCCTTCATCTCACCCTCTGGTTGAATATTTAGTTGGCCGTGCCCATTGGAGTTGTTTAATGACGTTATATACAATGCGATGACTTGCAAACCTTCTTCACACACAGCAATGTTATTTTCCTGTTATGACCCACATGGGAAATCACTTGCTGAACAGATTTTTTGCTAGAAAAACACTTTTCCTCAGCTTTTTGAATACCTCAACATGTGAGACATTGTTTTTTCAGATAAAGAACAATTTATATATTTCAGATACTTCAGATAAGAACTACAAACTAAAACTACTGTTAAAATACAGTCAAGGAGAGGAGCACAATAAAAATAAATATACTAGAGAAAGCATTACATTACTGATGCATTTTAATTTCCATAAATGAAATGTAAAAGCACACACCATTACTTTCACCGTCACCTCTGCATCCAAGATTCCCCACGATGAATAGCTTTACTGTTTATTAGAAGGGAAGCAAACCTGTTTGAGGCTTATGCTCTGTTAAGGCCAACTTAAACACTAAAATTAGGACAGATATTGGATAGAAGAGATTTCCAGAGCTCCTGGGAATGCTGTTTCAACAACAGGACTAACCACAGAGGAATAAAGAGACCCAGGGCTCTGTTGGATAGATAAACTGTGTGTAAGGAGAGCAATTTGTGATGTAGAGCTTTACACACACAAAACTGAGGAGCTGGGCATTGGACCTGAGACACATTCACAGATCAAGGCACCCAGATGTGGTATCACAGACAGATGTCTTGTTCCCTAAAGCTGACCCTGTTAAATGGTGTCCAGATCTTTGTGGATCTTGCACAGACCCATCATTTTTCTCTTCAAGCTCTGGCCTTATAAATAGCCCCAAAAAAGTATTTTCTCAGGTGTTTAAACAAACTCAGTTTCTTGAAGATGAGCAGGTTTTCTTACAGTTGGATATGGCTAGAAAAAAGGAACAGTACGGAAAACAGCTGGACCAGACAGAGAGGTAGAGCTGAAAGGAGGAAGAGCTAACCAGAGTCACAGCCTACTGGCTGCTGTCTTAGAGGAAAGCATATTTCATAAAAAGCAGTTCTAATAGATTTACTTAAAATGTTCCATATTATTTTGGGACCTAGTCATCCTTACAGCATTACAAATATCACAGTTCAAACCATTTTATTGATTTTATACATTAGGGTTCTTTTTTTTTAACAATAGCAGGAATGCCTTAGACTGCTTAAAATTGTCCACAAACTCTTTTACAATGAAGAACTGCTTTTGTTCAGATTAGTCTAATGTAGGGTCCAATGACTGGTAATACTTATAAACCTTCTTTTACCGGTTGTAGAGGCAGAGCACAAAAATGGGTATTCTAATTTCTGTGTATCCACAGCCAATGCATGTCAGTGTATTCTCATAAGGTCAAGAGCAGGAAACGTTTTAACATGCTCTTACTGAGCTCTACCATGAGTTTTATATCTGATATGCCTTGAATATCGCAGAGAGAAAATGTCATGCAACCAACACACTCTTCCAGATTCCCGGAGCAAAACCAGTTTTGCAACTACAGAAGGGACATAAATTCAAATGATTCATAAAAGTTTATTGAAAAAGAACAATGATATTTTGCCTCTTCCGACCATGACTAAAGTTGAAAATAGCAGAATTCTACTTGAATCCACCTTTATTTTTTATGGATGTTAAAACTTGCTGAAGTTGAAGGTGGCATTCCAGGCACTGGATTAATTTTCAATTTACATTCAGACTGCTTGGCTTAATATCTTTGATAAAAACACAAAATTGTTACAATGAAGCCAGCTTGCAGCAAACAAACCAGGAAAAGAGTATGTTAAAGAGAAATTAGTCTGCACCGGTAGCAGAAGAGTTAATCATAAAAGAAAACAAGACATGCACATCATCTTACTTCCTCTCGTTTGGACGCACCTTATCTCGGCCAGTCCTTTTACCCTGAAACCACAGGTGAGACATACTTTATATATTCAGCCCAGATGCAGTTCTTCATGGAGTGTTACAGAAGTTATGGTGTGTTACACTGGAGAGTCTCTTGGAATTTGGTATGTGCTTTTTGGAAAAGATATCTCAGGTTTTGCAGTAAGAATGCTTTCAACTTATTTTTAATCTAAGTGTAACAATTGTTCTTTTAATTAGATATGGGGAAAAAAAAAAGTCTTCTCCAAAACCTAATGAGAAGTGTGATGCAAAGAAGAAAAAGAAGTGATTTAGGGAATAGTGATCCATCATTACACTCAATTTTCAATCACAATAAATGTTCTTATTGAGTCTTTTCAAAACTTTCTGATTTTTTTACTGTGAAGACAGTCTAATAGGACAAAACAATAAATCTGAACATTTGCATTTCTGCCTTCTAGTTATTAACTATAGTTCAGAAACTTCAGAATTACAGAGCAAAAAGACTGAATCAGTCATTTTTCCCATTAGCCAATAAATAAAATTTGTGAAGAATTAAAAAAAAAAAAAAAGCTATGCAATTCACATTCCTACCCTCAATCTCTTTAGGGCAACGAGCTACATATCATTATGTTGGTGCTTTAACACCTTGTATCGCTCACCTTCATTAATTCTCTTCTGCTGCTGTTTGCAGTATTCAGCTCAGTAAGATTGGGTGTGTTCCCAAATGGAAAATGAACACTGGGTTCCAAAACTGCCTGAACTTGCTGCCGCACCCTGCCACCCTCCAAGCACAGCTTCACAAGGGAGAAACCCACATCATTTCCCATGAAAAAATATTCAAGCCAACAAAAGGCCTTGCGACGTGCAGTTCACTAGAGGATGTATTTCTTGGTTGTCAAGGCAACTTGCTCTTAGCAAGTTCACAGATGCCCAGCAGGGAGTTCTATCGGTAATAAATTTTCAAGAGGAGAAAGTGATAAATGAAAAAATATTTAACAACAACGCTGAATTCCCATCACATGTGCGGAGGTATATACACACACAGCGCATGCAACTTTTGTTTGGAAACAGCACGCTTATCGCCACATTTCATCTGTTACTTGTTGGCTCCACTGACACCTACCGGGAAAAGAAATCAAGAGCTTTGTTCCCGGCAGCGGAGCCTCCTCGAGACTCACAGCTCTGCTTCGCATTGCACACCAGCATCCTCTCCCCTCCTCTATAGCAGTTTCCACCTAGCACCGACTGCTTTGCCTTGCCCACGCAGTCGCATTCAGCCATAGATAGCAAATGAATGATGTGACAAAGAGCAGCACTGGCTTCAGTCTCCATTGCAAAAAATCACAATTTTGATAGCGTGAAGGTCAGCAGTCTAAGGACTGACCGAGCAGGCTTGCTGCAGGCTTTATCTCAGGTCTCAAGACTTTCTTGAGATCCGTGGAGCAGGAATGTCCTCTTGCCAGGATTCAATCCCTCTGTGAAACTCTAACAAAAAATCCCTGCTTCTCACACTGCAACAAGTTCTCACCAGTTCTTTGCTAGACCCCAACATGCTCTTCAAATGCCACCGCGTGATGGACCAAGCCATCTCACGCTAGCCCGCCTTGTTCCCAGTGTTTCTGTTCCTAATTCTTAAGTTAACCCAAAGCCACAGTAGAGCTTCAGGTAGCACTCTGCCTCTGCATATCACTTAAAGAAATGGCAAAATAGGTGGTGAGAAGCGAGGAAAAGAAACAGTCTGAATAGTAACGCTCAAGTTTCACTATCACAGCCCAGGAGGCTTCGGCTGCAAGTGTGAAATTAATGCTCAGTTAAGTCTATCACTACCTGGACTCTACACAAGCAGCATCAGAGCAGCTCAGATCTCAGACAAACCGTAGAGGATGTCCCTGACAGAACTGGCAAAACTCGTACTAAGGACGTAAAAAAGAGAAACTGAAATAATTTATCAGAGTCTCAAGGAAGGACAAAAAGCCCTACTCAGGTTTCCAGTCAGGAAAGCTCAGTGGGGATTTTGATCAACAGGTTGAGCCATTAGCAAGCCTTTAATAAAGTAAATAAATCCAATAAATTTCAAGTCAAAATCTGGAGGAAAAAACCTCCCATTCACTGAAATGTTCTCCATCATTGTGGCAGCTTGTTTCTTACATTATTGCATTTCCAATTCCATGTAATTATAGATGCTATGAAGGACTATCAATTTCCTAGTTTATACAACTTAATTATCAGGATGCTGAGAATTTGAAATGAGAAGATACCATTTCTAAGCCTCAGCAAGACCTAATACTTCACCAGACTGAGTTTTAAGCTTAATACCATAACCTAACGCAAGCTTATAATTCATTAGCGGAGAGTTTTGTAATCATGGAAACAACACAGGAACGAGAAAGTTAGAGCCTAAGCTCCGGATGATTTAGCAGCCCAGCAGCTCTAACCGGAGAGCGGATGGCACAAGCGTTACATCTTGGCCCAGCCTGAGCTCGTGTCCTTGCTGTTGCAAGTCAATGGAGGGAAGGAACTTCCCTGGCCATTTTACCTGTTCCCCTGCAAAACATGTGCTGAGCAATCTGGGGAGACGCTTTTGCATTAAATTTCCTGTGGAACAGGACAAAAGACACAGTCTATGGCTCTTGTTGTTTCTTTTCTTGCCTTAACAAATGCTTATGAGGAAGGTGGCAACACACGGCTTTTTCCCATCTTACTGTGCATTCTCACTGATTCTTATTTGCTCCTTTCAAGAACAACTAACTGATGAACTAAATTACAGAAATGTATTGCACTAATGAATGTATACGCACATATTTATGCACATAGAAAGGAGCATGCTTGGATTAGACTGCAGCACACTGAAGATGCCTACACGAGACACTGGAATACAGCAAGACACCCCTCTACCAGGGAGATGCGCTGTACCACGGACATTGTCAAGGATTTGTGAGGTTTACACAGATCGTTTTTCAGCCACGTATTCCTTGCTAAAATTGCATTCTAGCAAAACTTCTTTGCAGCAAGGAGAACACTGAAAATACGCAAACATGCAGAAAACTGCACTCATATTTATTTTCATGATGGCGATGTCACTATGGTGAACTATGACGTAATTAGTAAAAAATGCAATATATAAAAATGAAGTAAAATGCATTTTTACTTCAATAGCTAAAATAGTTATTGAACAAATAGATAGAAAAAAATTCTTATCATTCCCATTGCTAGTAAAAAGGCACCAAGGCAAACAGGATGTTTCATAAAAAAATAGATGGGGAGTATGGTAAAACTCTACCTGGGAGTTAAATATGGACTATTTTACGTCTTTACTTTTCCCCTCATCCCCTCTCCTCCTCCCCTTAAGCTTGTGTCATATTTACCCTTTTGGTTAGTAATAGTAAATTTATTTAAAGGATTTGCCTGAAGAAAAATTGTGCCATATGCAAAAAGGATTAAAAATGCCTTTTTGCAGAAAGCATGTCCAAGAACACAGGAAACCCACTCCTGAAGCCCACCCACGTGCTGTACTGCTTTGCTCATCATGTAGGAACGATGATATCAGAGTGTACATGAATTAATTTGGGTTACAAATAAAAGAAGAGAAAGCAGTGTGTCCCACAAAGAATTCTGGATGATTAGTAAAACTGAGTTATTTTGCCTAATCCTAGCACGAGCTGTGCGTTTGGAACCCATGCCTCTTCTAACGCCTTGCAGGTTCACAAAATTCATGAGCTAATTTTACTTAGTGACTCAGAGATTTCCATGGAGGTCCATTTCTCTCACCTAGCATATAAAGCTGAACACGACGGAGGCAGGTAATGACCAAAGTCATGAGGCACCCGAAGGTAGAGATGAACTGAGCAATAGAAAGGTGAGCAGAGGCAGTACTCGCTTTTACAGCTGCAAATTATTAAATATTTCGATTAGAGGAAGAATTATCAGTGCCAGTTAAAAATCTTGAATGAAGGGCTGTATGAAAAACATGATACTGAATTTTATCAAAATAGCAGTTTAATTTAATGGGTTTGTGTCTTTCTAAATGTACACATACAAACAATTTGCACTATTTCATTTCTTTCAGGACTTGAGACAGCTTTTCGCTTTGGGACCTATTCTGTGTTCTTTACTGACCCCTTGTGGTTTCTAACTCCGAGGAGAAATTATTTTCTCGAGCTCAACATTACATTAAATGGATGTTTACTTAAGATAAAGGCAATAAGAGAATCCTAAAGGACAATACAACAGTTTAATACACCATGCAGCATCTCAACAGAGCTGCTTATTTTGGGGGGTTTATAATCACATTCCCTATTCAATTTTTTTTTGTTATTCTTATCTTTTGTGTTGCTGTATAGAAGTAAAACTGTATGAAGCACTTGAATACACGATTTCTAAAAAATCCCCCAGTTTGCCAGGCACAAGATTAAGGTAACCATATCCCCTAGAAAATGTAGACAATGAAGTCAAACGGCTATGAAAGACAGTCATTTGAAAAGGGATGTATCTATCCCAAGAATAGGAGTTTCAGGGGATATTGCCCTGGGCAATGAATGGCTGGCTGTGAGCGGTGAAATCTAGAGAGGGAAGAGTTTCCAGTTACCCATTTGGCACTGTCAACATGTTTAATCTGTTTAATAACCCTGTGGCCACCTGAGTCTACTTTGTTTTCTGCCTTTATTGCCAAACATGCTATCCCCTGCAACAGAGCAGTGTCTAACTAGATGAAATGTAATTAAAGAGGCTGCCTAGGAATAATATTCAAGAATTCTTGCAGAAATATCCTGTGATAGCTGTAATAAAAAAACCCAAACAACAAATACGATGCTTGAACAGCAAATCCCTAAGTGTCAAAAAAAGAATTGCTTTTATATATGCTCCTTCATTTTTTAATTATGCAAATTACTGCTGATTTTCAATAATAAAAAACCCTAGAGTGTAGAAAATGCTTTTAAGCATAAAACTCATTACAATATGGACAAAAATAATAAAATTCTGTTCTAAAATCATCTTTAAAGACTTCATTTCTACCTGATCTTAGCGCAAATCCTTGTGACCAAACACAACAGCCATGAAAAGCTGCAGACTAGAACCGATTTTAAAACCTTGGGATTCTGTATCCAAGTCTTAACACGCTCTGGAATTATTTAATACACACAAACACACACACACAAAGATGAAGGTGTTTTCTGCATGATATTACGAAAATAATCTATTTAAATATACACTTTGCTGGCGGAACAAAAGCAGCATAAATGCGTGATCCTTCCCAGTATCTGATAAATTCATAAACAAGTATTTATGCTGTTTGACCTTGCTCACAGCATTCTCAAATTTGCTAGATATTATAAAATCATTTTTGTACATTTTACTGGTTTCTAGCTCAGAAGTGTTACATTATCCTCAGGAACACAGCCTTCCTTCTTCATCTGCTCCTGCTGTTTCCTTTCAATTCCAATCTCGTAAACTTGGGAACATAACCTCCCCAGCAGTCCCACATAAACTGATTACTTACAAAATTATTTCCAAAGACATGCTAACGTCAGTGGTGATTAGCTTGCAGAATGCAGCATGCAGTGACGCTTCTGAGCTTAGGTTAGTGATGCTAAGTCAGTGTCAGCAGCAAGCAGAACAGGGATTTGTAATAATTTAGAGAGAACAGACGGACAATAAACAAGGAAGCATTTTTTTCCATGAAAAACTGGAATTCTTGAGTCTCCTCTTCGCATCAGAACAGAGTGCGAACTTTCTTTGCTGGAATTCATGTTTATAACTCACAAGGACTAAGCATGAATTTTACCTATGAAGCAGCAGCTGTAGGAAACTTCAGCTCTTTTTTTAGGTGCACTCCTATGATGAAAACACGAATCAACCAAGGTCTTTTGTCAGTTTACATCAGTGCACTTCAAGGTCTGCATTTTACGGTGAAGTGACAACACGATGTTAGACATAACTTCATATTTATCCCAGATGCATTTTTTCAGGCTGCTTTTGTTCTGGTTTAAAATACATTTAAACAGAGAAACTTGCAACTTCCCTGCATTAAACAAGTTTCATCAATGAAACCACCATGTGATTTTATTTTCAAATCAGAAGAGGTGTAAAGGATTGAGGAAGGGTAGTCCTCTTCTGTACAGGCTTTTCTGAGATAAAGATACCAGATAAAGAATCAAGGTTAAGAAAAAATAAGTTAGTGATTGCATGACAAATGATGACTGCATTAGGAAATATTTGGCAATGACAAATGGTCATAGTCTTTGTTTTCCTGGTTCAGTATTAAAACGTTTGGTAAAATCTTGCATTAATAATATAAACAACTCTTCAAAAATAAAATTTTATTTTTAAATTAAGTATTTTAAGCTTTGAGCTATAACATGTAAACTGCTCTAGGTCAACTTAAATTGTAAAAATACTATTTGAAGATGATAATGGCTTCAATAACCTTAGATAGATTCCTAAAACACTTTACAGCACAGGAGCTTCACATTTTAATTTAAATTGTAACTTAACCAATGTATGAAACGGAAAGTGTGATTTGTGTCGGTAACCTTTGCCCTAATAAAGCAAGATAATTTGTTAGAGATACATGCAAACAAAAAACCACACATGTATGTTCTCAATGCTGATATATGGCAATAATTCAGTGATGTGATGATTAATGAAAGAAGTAAAATGGGAAGTAAACAGGTGAACTGGTACTTCAGGTATCAGAGCATCTGTGCATATGGGTAATGTCTCTTATGATATAGTATACTCCAACTAACATACAGCAATATATGTAGTATATTATATCATAAAACATGCATGCTATATTATGTAAATTTATCTATTTAAATATACAGTGAACATAAGCATTATTTGATTTGTGGAAGTTATTTAAAGTTCCATGAGTGTCTTTCAAATTAAAGATGCACCATTTTCCATTTTCCATGAGAAGGTGGCATTCATTTAATCAATTCCTTCAAAAAGAAAGGCACGCTGCATCTGCTGAGGGTTGATGGTCCCTTTTTTGTAAGCCAACTTCTAATCTGGGGAGTACTTTGTGACAGATTATGGAAGATTCATACTTCAATTTTTTTTAACCATTAAAAAAGCTTAAACTGGGGAAAAAACAAGTGCATCCTTAAAACACGGTGAGAATGAAATTGAATTTAATAAACTTCAAACATTGGTAAAGAGGGTTGTGTGAAGAGAAAGGTGTAGGAGAACACCAAGGAGAAAACTACCTTGAAGAAGTGGATATTTACATGACAGTCCTGGAAGAGACAGGAAAGGGAGAAACACTGCTTGGTTAGTAAAGGGCTTGCAAAGCAAAGCAACAACAATTAGTAGCAGAAGTAGACAAATAAAGACACAGCAGCGAGAATACAGAAATGGGCACATCTGTTATGCACAGAAAAATCACGAAAAAGAAATCGTGGTGTTTATCACCCTAACAGTAAGGAGCGCAGTACAGCGTAGCACAGTGAAGTACAGGTCTTCACGCAACTGCTCTTCAGTGTTAACCTCAGTCTTGTACATACATACGCTTCATGCATGAAACATTCCTGATGTTGTTAAACCACTGCAATGCATAAAGCTAAATGGATGTACAGATGTGTGTAGTCTGAGCTCTTAACAACTAATGAGCACTGTAGAGGGGTGACAGCACAAAAGTTATTTTTTATTTTTTTTTCTTTGTTTTGAGACACACATTTAACCTTCATATAAGGGATAAAGAAGTCCCTGCTAGCAATATGATTTTCTACATACATTCTTCACCTTAAATCAAAACACATAGACTGAGAAAAGCCTTACAGAAGTCACAAGCTGATATGAACTGAGACCAGAGATGTATGTCATCTGGTTAAGAAGTTTCAAGTTCTCTAGTTTCAGATATGGTGAGTGGATGGGAAACCTCCAGATAACTGCATATGGGAATTCCCCATGCCAAACTATAGTATAGAACAGATGGAGTCATCTAACAGCATCTCTATCATGCTGCAAACTATTCTCTAATGATTAAATATGCACAATTTAAAAATAGGAATAAGTGCCATGGCCAGAAAAAGCAGCTCTTCTTTTTATATCTCTATACACATAACGAGCATGGATTGATGTGCCAGTGATATTTTGGCTGGTCATGATTTCAGTATAGCTTAGTGTCTGCTTCCTGAAAAGTAAATTTAATCTTTTTATTTACAATTTGAAGTGTCAGCAACGTTATTTCTCTTTTCCATGTCACCTTTGCTGAACTGCCTGAAGTTATAGTTATTGCTTTAAAATGGGAATGCATATGGGTTAGATACAGCTACGGCAGAGATCATATCTTTTATTTATTTCTAAAAAAAAAAAAAAAAAAAAAAGTAAAGTAGCTGCAGTGTAACAGCTCCAAAAACATCACCATCTTTCAAAGACTTAAAAGAAATGTCTCCTTCACAGCCCTTACAGGAGTTTACACAGAGACCAGAAGAACTTAACTCACAATTTAACAAAATCACAAGCTCCTCTACAGTTTTTTTTGAATGAAAATATCATATTTAATTAGAAAACTCACTGGGTTCTTAAGAAGGTACTGAAACAGTCCCTGGAGTCTTCTGCTAAGGCCCTGGCTATGCAACCCCAGCATATTTACCCAGCCTCCAGCTCAGAATTAGAACTGCTCTAGGATGTCCTATGCCATTGATTAAAGGAAAAAAAGAGAATGTCCTTTTGACCTAAAACTGATGTGAATATCAGAAAAATGCCAGATTAATGCAGAAAGTACCGTCCTTTCTAATAAAGCAGCCAGAAACTGCTCTAAAGAAAATAAAACTAAAGGGAATGTTAAAGATCTAAGAAATGCTGTACCTGCGGTGAAACAAACCGAAACGATTTACTGATGTTCAGAAAGGGAATGATAAATAAATGAAAGAGGTTTCTTTAGCGTTAGACTATAACAACATCGAAACTCGTCAGAAAGCTTTAATTGTGCCTTGAAATCTGCGGACATTTTCCAATACTGTTTAACACCAGCTGTACTGCCACAGAGAGAGGCCTGATGGTGTAAATAAACATTCGTTCTGTATGCAACAGATATATACACAGACTGAGATAGGTTACTTGTTCGTAAATTCAAGCCTGCACAAGGATCAACACACAAGTTTGGTCAAACAAAACGCCGCCCTGCATACTGGAGGAGTTCAGTAGCACATCAGAAGCAGAAACATCTACAGCTCCTGCGTCACTGGAGAGGTTGTAGGTATTTATAACCAAGCCTGATGGCCAAGCACCGCATTGTCCCTGTTCTCATATTTAAAATGGTAAGGCATTTTAAAAGACATTTTCTTTAGGATCATAATAACAGTTATGTTTGGAAGCACTGAGATGTCACCAAAATATCACCACTGACTGTACACTTCCAATTTTCAGATACAGTACCTACCCTGCTCTGAAGTCTGTTCCCTCTCTCCTTATGTTTCGACCTGTTTAGTCTGCAAAAGGAAACTACAGGTCTAGCTTCTGCATAGCCTTCGTCAGCGACTCCACTGGCACAAAGCAGCTGAAAACGTTAACTCATGTAGTGGCAACCTGAGAGCAGCCAAAGCAACAGCGCGGGGTGCCCAGCCCCGCCAGCGACAGTCCTTGGGAAACACTGCAAAGCCGGGTCACGTCACTTCTTGGCAGCAGAAAGAGCCCACCAGGCAACTGGACAATAATAAATAAGAGCTGCTGCTGGATGGGTTATCTAGTACCTGGATCAGTCCCAGAAAGGGGAGACTGGAAATACAGCATACCACCGGCATGGCCACATTCCCTGGGTACACTGCCTGGCCTTCCTGCTACACATGGATTTATGGATCTGGCCCGCAATGTCGACTAATACATGAAAATGGTACCTGCTGTTACTAACACTGACTGGTAATTATTTTGCAGAAAAAGTACTTATCAGAATAACGTCATCTTATCGTGGAGTGATTTTATTGTTATTCACTTAATTAAATGGAATGGTACAAAACTAACAGCCATGAAAAGCCACTCACACCCGATGTCTCAGCTGAAATATCTAACATAAACACAATTTAAAGCTAGCGGCCTCTAGTAGATGTGGATGTACGTCCCCAAGGTTGCACCTCCCAAGGTCCACCAGAATGGTCCCGCATGGATCGCCACGGTGGGGACAGTAGTCTGAGCTCTCTCTCAGAAACTAAGGGAACAATTTTGTTTTACTGAAACCCACAGAGAGAGCTACACTAAAGGAAATAATTAGAACAGAAGAAAATGTCTGATATCTTAAGAGTATGTACCAGGAGGACCGTTACATATCTTCCCCACAGATGCCTTAAAATGAAGACTATATGAGCAGTAACTTATTCCCTTGTAACAACTCGCTTGGACCACTTCAATTAGCAAAGCTGACTGTAGTGACTCAGATTGCTCCCATCACTTAATACACCTCATACTTGGTAAATGTATCCATGTGTAAGGATTATAGCTACTCTGTTCTTTTTAATTAAAAAAATCATTGCTATGGACCATAACAGCTGCTTTATTTTTAATAACGTTTTCTGTGATGGTGATGTGGAAAGAAGGGGACAGACAGAATAATTAACCAGCCTACTTTCAAACCAGTATTATTCTATTATTAGTCTAAGGTCATATTTAAGTATCAAGAAGTGCTTTACTAAGCAGCAAATTACAGGAAACAGGGCTTGACAAAACTGAAATAACTTCCTGCAACAGAAGTTTTAGAATTTGCACATTTCTTTTCCCAAAATAAAAAACCAGAACTGCTCAAATCATAACCAGGTATGAAAAATACAATAAGGTTGCATTGTTTTGATATTCTGCTTTTTTCTTTGACTAGCAAAATACTGTAACAGGAAAATAAGTATATAACAAACAGCAGATATTGCAGATTAAAAGACTTGCTAGTTCGGGTCCATGGAGCCACCTGGGACTGTTGGGAGTTCCCATGGCAACCTCAGCACGGACAATTATGGAGCAGCTACAATTATTCTGAATATGCCTGTTGAGAACGGAGTTTCGTTTTGAGATGGCCACAAACAATGCCATTCCGGAGAGAAAATTCACAACCGAAGGCTAAAACCAAATGAAAAACAGTGACAGATTTTATCCTGCCTCCACTTCCTACAGGAGTATATTTTTATCTCTAAATATTAAGAATGATGTGTCATCTATAAATCACTGAAGACAGATTTGATCATACTGCTAAATGAGCAGATAATTGATTCGTCAGTATTGGCGATAGGTGAGATCCAGAAAATATGTAGATTGATTAAAATTTGTTGTATAGAAAATACTGTACTGCACCTATGCATAATATACCTCAATTTCTATATACTGGACAGCTTCATATAGATAATACATAGACAGCATATAAAAAGAAAACTCCTTGCAATAAAATCTAAAAATACTTAGTGAGGTCACTGCGTGATTCCAGTAATGAAACCACCGCCCTCCTCAACTCTTCTCCTTCTTTTCCAAATTTGGTCCCGTTTGTTGGATAGGATCCAAAACTACCGGGCACAAGTCAGGTGTTAATTTTTCAACTGGTTTAGATCGGGCAGAATGGGCCATGACGAAACTTTTTCTCATGACAAACAGTTTTTACTGTTCAATTACAAATGTAAGTGAAGAGAATGTATGAATTTATTATTTATTTACTTATTTATAATCTCGTATAGCTATTTTATGGTAGATTTACATTGAATAAATGACTTAAAGAATCTGTGCCAGAACGTTCAGCAAGTAAAGCAGCATACCAATGAGATTGGTGTCACTAATAACCATGTTTAAATAAGAAGTCTGGGTTGTTGAAGTGGAGCTAGAAGGATGTGATAGGATTGTGTAAACAGTTTGAAATCAATGAGAGCTTGAGGGCAAATCTTAAAGATGTCTGCTGAACTATAGACGCAGGCAGATATTTTAAAAATTCTCATTGATTTAAATGGGAGGTAGCTCCTAAGTGCTCTTGGAGATTCTACCAAGCTCATTTCTAAACTTTAGTCAAAAGGGCAAAGTCAGTTTTAAGAACATCTTAAGACTTTTTTTTTAAGACCAGAAACTGGCTTCGGAAAGTTTACATCTACCGGTTCTCTGATCTTTTATAACCTGAAAATATTCTTATTTTTTCTTAATATTAAGCAATGAAATTCTCATCCTAAAGTTTCCCTATTCTCCTATAGCTTAGGTTTGTATATAGCTCTTTACTCTGAAGACCACCATTATTCACTTTAAGTATTTGATATTAGTAGTGCAATACTTTTGTAGAAATTGTAATTTTGGACTCAAAATCAAATCCGTGTAGCTTAGATATCAATCACAGTGTCATATATCAAAAAGTAGACCAAGCACCACAAATGTAGACTTGATTAGCAAGCACTCTGAAGTTACTCTTTCCTATAAACTGATAAATGAGAAGATAGCCCAGTATGACCTCTGGGTCTATCTATATTCTTAATCTTCCTGACAAATACACTCCCCTAGTAAAACGGCAGTCAAGATCTGCAATCTTCTTCCTGTAAGGTTTCAAAGCTGATTTCAGAACAGTGGAAATATTTATTTAGATGATGTCATTAAATCACAAATAGCAGCATATTTCTCAGTGCTATCTACTTGTTCCTTAGTATAGGGTACCTAAAATAAAATGACTATGTAAGCCAAGATATAAATGATAAGAAAAACAATGTAAAAGATGATCAGAGTCAGCACCACTTATGTACCATACCAGAATAGCTAATAAGTTAAATACCACCATTCAGACATCTGTACTGTTAATTTTTATAAGCCTTCACAGTAATATCCCTTGAAACCAAGTAAGAACGTTACTTGGAAGGTGCTGCTTCCCTCTGTTCCTTCTCACAGTGGTAAACTTTGAGAGAGAGTAAGAGGTTGACCCTAAATCCTTTTACCATGTAATACTGCATGACACTAGCCTTGGTCTAGTTACAATTACACATTTTGTTCGGCTACGAATATTCCCATATATCATCACTACATTTTAAAACTGTTCATTATGCAACTCCGTAAACGATATTCCTGGAGACACTGTGTTCACTGAAAACCTATTCCCTTTCCTTGATTAATTCAGACCACTAAAATAGCATCAACCAGGAACAGGGAAAGCCTCAAATACACGGTGCTGAAGCTGAACTAATTAGACTTTGAGACAGACTAACTACTTCTGAGGCAGAGCTGACCCTATGTGAAGCTGCTGTTTCTGGGACCCAGTCCAGTAGCTTTACACGAATGAAACCTCTCAGGATTTCTACTCCACTTCATTGCAGGACACAGAAAAACCCTGACTGTTCATTCTGCAACCAATATATTTACAGTAAGCTTAAGAAAAAGCCCTAAGAGATAGTAAATTCAATATGCAAACATACTGCATTTAATAACTGTCATTTTTAAATAGACAATTTTAGTGACTTGTCTTCATGCTGTCTCTGTCCTGAGAAAAACCAGGTAGATTTCTACACCTATATCACCAGCATATACATATCCACCCAATTCCAGACTCTGTATTTTGCACAGAGACAAGTAAGGGGTGAAAAGAATTACTTTTGAAGCTATTCTTTCCAGGGAGGATAAAAAGTAAATATGATCTTGAATAGAAAATGACCTAGTGCAGCAAAATAAAATCACACTGGTCAGATCACAGTTGTAAAGAAAGGAAAATGGAATGGAGATTCAAATACTTCTCAAATGTATAACAAAAATCATAGTTCATGCTGCAGACAAAAGTATGGTAGCTGATCCAAATGTGTTCAGAAGAAATTGATGCACCTTTTCTTTTTCTTTCTTGAAAGTTGAACATGTGCCGTTTTTCCTCACTTTCTTGGGTTAACCCATCTTTTATAATAACAATGTAGAATTCTGCCTGATGGTGAACATAAAAAATTGCCATTTCAGGTTGAAAGGAACAGGTGTAAGCGTTTGTTTATGCACAATAGGTACATTAATTACTTTTTGGATAAACAGCTAGACTAAAGTTGTAAATGTTCAACCAGAAAAAAGAAAACAATACTGTAGATTGCAATATTTCAAATTCAGTGTTGTGTATGCAGCTGGAAAGAGTAGTCAAGTCAGATGAGCTGAAACCAGTGCAGCCATTAGCAAAACACCTCCCTCCCCAAACCATACCTTTCCTGTGGCTGGGTTTAATGGCCAGCAAGTATTTTGCTGTAATATCGGCTGTAGTTGTCAGAAGAGGCAGAGTCACTGGCTGAGTCTGCTTATTAAGAAACAACTTTGCACGGCACGGTGAGACCGTGCTTGTGACTACCAATCACTCCAATTTGCACCACAGAAGGCAAGATGACTGCAGAAAGTATCGCTTTTCTTCGGTGTTTCTTTTCTGTACATAACCAGCAATACCTCTTACTCTTAAAAACTTCCATACCCATGTTAAAGATATCAGAATTTCAAATGACAACCTTCTACAAAGATTTTGAGGCTCCAAATAATCAGTAATTAACATTGTAAATATTTTCTTAAAAAAAAAAAAAGAGGCATTTAGTGTGAAACATTCTAAGTATTAAAATACTGTTGTTTCTGAGAATTTCATTTGTCAAATAATGTAGATACTAGTGATAACGGCTGGCAGATTTTGCAGCAAGTATTAAAAGACATTGAAATTATTACATACACTTGACATCAAATATTTTTAAATACCAACTTATAAGCGTCATAGAAGAGAAGCTGAACTGTCAGAAAAATGATACCACTACTGAATTAAAACATTTGGTCCAATCTTCAAGAAACCGAAAGGCACATACTGCTGTCCCAGGCAACAGAAATGGTAGCACTCTAATATATACCTTTTAACAGGCTTTTTTTTTCTTTTGGTAATAAAGTGAAAAATGTATGCCATATATAGTTTCAGCCATTTGTGTTTAATCCTCACCTCAAACTTCTGCCGGAGCTCTGCATTTCCATCTTCATCAGCGTCTGGAATTGGAACATTATAATATTCACCTTCTTCTTGATTCAGCAGCTTGTACCTGTGGAACATTTAGGAAGGAAATGGTGACTTTACAGTTTTATTCCTGCTAGATTTAAAATCTGATTTAGTTGTTTGTGTGTGGTTTGTACCAATGTCACATGTATGTAAAGAGCTGCTTTCAAAGATCTAAAGCAAACTCAGAAACAGAATATATTTAACCTAAAATTAGACCTCTAATCCCAAACTATCTGCCAAGGCAGTTTAATGGACAAAGAAATTCTTCCTACCCATCCTATGATATGATGGGAGACACCAACCGTGAAGAACCTTTGTCTCCCGTGCTTCTATAGCCCTAAACAATGATCTTTGATGAAATGTACTTTTTGAGCAGATGTGATGAGTTCTGCCCCTAGCTTGGTAGGTAATAAGATGATATTTTATCAAATCAGTTCCCATGTACTTTGAATTTGCAGAGCTATATATAACATGATACACTTAGTAATGAATATATCATATTTGAGATAAAAATAAAATCGTATCACAAGACTATGTACACAGAATTGAGTTTGCAGCAGCTATTGGCTCCAGCAGAAGTTTCATGAACACCATAAAAGAAAAGCATTCCCTTTATTATCCTCCTCTGCTACATATAGCCTATGTTTCCTAGGTTTAGTTTAATTTTCAGAAAATTTGTAGCCCGAGATACAGTGAAAAGCTCCAAAGAAGGTAGATTATATTGAAGAAAAATACTGGTTTTAAACTTCTTGCAATTTATTCTCTCCTTCTCTCTTTTCAGAAACTCTTACCATCCACTGGCTGGCATTTTCATAAGCTCTGACACCCCAAATGAAAGAGATCCCATGAAATCATTTCTGGTTGTTCGATCCCAGTCCCAGACCTCTACGGATAACCGTCGATCTTTGTCTGTAGGTTTTAATTTACTAAAAAGGAGAGAAATAGAGGAGTATTCAACGCAACACTGAGATAGATGATTCAATACATACAAAGATACCACATTAAAAGCCGTTAAACTTACAATGTGAATGACTCATTCCAGTCTGGATTCAGAGTAGAACGGATGGTTTTTGTTTTTTGTTTACTTTCATTCTTAGGATCTGGGATGAGCTTGAGTTTAACGTAAGGATCTGAAAGTCCATTTGGATCCATGGGAATTAGGTTTTTTGCTTCTCGCACTGTCAATATAAAACACAGCTAATGTGTATAGGATTACAAATCACCATTAAGAAAGCAATAACATGTCAAACCAGAGTTATCGAAACATGTTGAAAAATACAACAAATAAGACATGAAACCCACTTGACAGACTTGGCATGGAAGAAACTACTTGTTGTAAAGTAAGGTTGCGCTTAGCGATATTTATAAGAACGGTAGGGAGAAATGACAGGAGAGAAGAGCAATTCACAAATGACACGCAGATTCCAGGCAGCTCTTCTCCTGCAATGGAATGATTAAATGTCCAAACCCACCTCTATAAATTTTTAAGCGGGTAGCAATTCTTTGTGCTTTTACTTCCTCATCAGTCTTAGGTTATACAACTACAGGGCTATCAGCCAAATACTATAAGGTCCAGATCACAATAGATTTCAGAAGATAGATTATTTGATACAATCCCTCATTGGAAGGTATCTAACACTAAACTTCCCTTGGAGTCATGGTTCACTAGTTGTCAGCTGGAGTTGCTGTAAGCATTATGTCACAACAGCAATCGAAGTAAAAGCGCAGAGAAGACAAGTTTAACTTCAGCTTCACAAAAATGTTAATGTAGCTTCTATTTTTACAATGTCAAAAGAAGGCATAAAGTGAGTTAATACATCTCATGTTGCTACCGATCCCCAAAGAGAGAGAGACAAGAATAGTCAGCAATCTGCACAGGGTGCCATTCCCTGCAAGGCCACATCCCTACGTGGAACAAGGCAGGCAACAGTGGGTTACGAAGGCATCTATTGGGGGCTCGGCAGCTTTCCGGGGCTTGGCAGCTTTTGGGTTTCAGTCTGGCTGGAGTTACTGCAGCAGATGTGGGGTTCATTAAGGAGTTCAGAAGTCACTGCAGGGGAGTGCAGTATTCCAATAGATGAGCAGAGACAGGACCTCCTCCCTCTTCTAGAGGACCAGCATAACACCCGTCTAACATTTATATGACATGCAAGGTTTTATTCTGTGTTAACGGCATTCAGCCATCAGCTTCTGCTGAACCTCAGAAGAAGAGGTGAATTTTCCTCATGCTGTGAAATCCCATCCCACCCTGCGGCTGTGCTGCAATGAACTGCAGTGATCGAGTGGGAGATGGGGAATTCAGAGCTCATAACTGGGCATCTCAAAACCTACTGAGAGCAGTAATCCTCTGGGCTTGTTTTGGACAGAAAACAGTTTTCATTCAGTAATTCCTTTGTGAGATTCATAGTTTAAAATTAGAATTGCTCCTGGAAGGAAAATCTCAAGAAGCTTTGAGGGTGACATAGTTCCTAGGGTATGAAGGAAGGCCAGCATTTAAGAGTGAGTCACTAGAGGTGCTATCCCGGATTGACAGTGCCTCAGCTACTGCTTTCACAGTGTCAGCATCAGAAGGGCTTTTTAAATTTATCTACCTAACTGAACAAAAGGAATCTCAAAGGAAATTTAGGACATATCAACCCTTAAGTCACCTAATATTTCTTGAAGGAAAACATTTCCCACAAAAATTTGAACTTTAGAGTCACTTAAGGACTCAATCAGAGCTAATGCAAAACTTGTCAGGATCTTCAGCAACAGATAGTTACTATTTGCTCCAGGCACTCTCCTCCTTTTCCCCAGATTTAAATGGCATTTTCATATTGTGAACAAAAATTATAGAACTTCGCAGGATTCCAACCTGTTATTTTGCAGCATGGAGGCTGAAAGGCACCCAAGCAACACAGATATTTTATAATGTGTTGTTTACCCTCATTATTTACAGAATAAGAAGAGGACAGTTTTTGGGCAACAGTCAAATGACTGGTAAACCAGCTGAAGTACATCTTTTCAAAATGTCCTTTGCTCCCCCTTTAGAAATAAAGGCAGGGCTGTGGTGGATTGACAACTGTGCACTACTGCTTCCATAAGACAGAAAAAGACGCACAACAAATGTAAAGCACAAGACAGACATTATTGTGCTTTACTTAAGGACAGTGAAATGCAAGATTGTGGTGTTGACAACACCCTCATTATAACATAGAACTGAAGGCGATTTACAGAATCATACAACAGTTCTGTTCCCTTTCCTACACACCAAGTATATTCACAAGTTGATCTAACTAGCTCTAGGCTGACATTTTCCATTTACACGATGGAGAGAGTGGTTTAGTGCTCATAATGATTGTGTTCTTCCAAATGATATAACTGCTCAGTAGTGCTTTAATGCAAATCTACTGCTTAGCCGCTGTGTCGTTTGATTCAAGCTGTAGAGGGAAAATTCTTGTGGGAAAAACCAGCCACTGCCACGGAAAATACGTAATTTCAAACAGTTTGACCTGCTCTGTTTATTTAATGAGAGAGTATTAAGTGTGGTAGAACAAGTTGGAAGAGGGAAACACCACATATAACTGGTACCTTATACCCAAAATAGCTGTAGAAAGAAGGTGGAGTACAGGAATGCAAGCTACTTCTTTGGAACACACTAGTTTATTTGTCAAGATAATTCTCATGCAGAACAGATACCCTGATGTAAATTAATTATTGAAATTAGATCATGGCTGGAAAGGAATCACATTACCTTGAACCAACAGTTGATACCGATTAAGTTAGTTTTCTTAAATTTGTGTTTTTAAAATGAGAGACAGAAACTAGCTTATGGGCTAGTATTTTAAAATAAAATGTAATTCTATTCACTAACTATATCACTCAAATAATTGCACCAGAAAAAAAATACACTGTGTTTTAAAAGAACAGAACAGAAACAAGCATCCTTCTTGCAGAGCATGTCATTTCTAGTTTTCCGCAATCCCTGTAAAAAGCTGTCAGGGCTTTGCAATTGAGGAAACGAGAGCCTTCAGTCCAGAGAAATTGTCTTCACTCTCATTTACTCTGAGTTTGCCCTCTGAGGGTCTCCGCAATCAGTGGTCAGCTGGAAAACCATTCCTGTTTTCAATCCGTAAAAAAAACCCCCACCCAATATTAAAATTTAGCGCACTGAACATGATCTTCAAATACTTCTGAGGAATAACATCAAGACTAAATAACTTGTTTTAGTTAAATATTTACAATCCCAAAGGGACTAAGAACCATAAAGTGAGTGAAGGATGAAGCGACAGCCTTCAATGCAAATTGCTCTCTCCCTCATCCTATATTTGGTGTTATTTTCATTGTGGGTTTTTTTGTCTTCTTGTGCATGGCAGTTGTGACTGCACTGCTAGGGCTGGCACATGAGCTATTACTTCAAAATCCACGTTCTGATTTTTATTTCTATACTGTAGTTTGGTGTGAGGAGCAGAACTCTCTACATGTTCTACAGCTTCCCAGAAATATACTCTAGGAAGTTTTTCATTAAAATTCCTTGAACAAAATTGCTTAATTTTAACACGGCATCTTCAGACAGATCCTTTACGTTTAAATTCCACCTGGAGGTGCTCAGTGTGAAACCAAGCTGAATTTTGAGAGATTGGCTGGGTGGATGCCAGGCCATTCTCTGAGGCTCAGCTATGGAGAGCTCCCTGGAGAAAGGCGTCCCTGATTAGCCTTGGTACGTGCTGCCCAGCCTAGAAAACAACACTGACAGCAGGAGGACCTGGCAGCGTGTGTAAGACTACTTCTTTCTTTTGCAGCAAACACAGAAAAAGAAAAAAGCTTTGAGAAGCTCAAAGATTAATTGGGAAGAAAAGATGCAACATACGCTAAATGCAGGCTGCCAAAGGAGTCATTATCTCACTCCTTGTTTTAAGATATCTGGGCCATTTGTACTTTTGTCTGCGTAATTAGTACCCTTAGACATCTTTTTTTAAACTGACATAGCATTTCTTTTCTTGAGGAAACAGCATGATGATACTTGTGCTAAATAGTGCTTATAAAGAATTATCATCTAAGTGGTCCATCTCTTTAAGGCCACCGTATTTTTTACGAGACCGGTCAGATTTCTCTAAGAGGGCTGACAGGAAGAAGAGATTTCCACCACCACACCACCCCCCCCCGCAAGGCACTGTCTCTTATGTGTGGTTGAAAAAAGATAAATTAAAAATAACTGCAAGAAAATAAATCAACTTACTGTGGCTGAATTGTGCTATAGCTGTAATGATAGCAAGCAATCTCGTATTGCTTTATAATTATTAGTTAATTAAACTCAACAGTGTAATAGAGATGTTTACTCTAATTTATAGATGGTTGAAGCAACGTACAGTTCAACATCACTCGGCACATAACTTGGACAGAAACCGAGAATACTACTTGCCAGTTTTCTGTCATAAATATTAAGCATGATAATGACCTCTGTACTGAGCAAAGTAGCTGGTACAAGTTAAACTTCCTAACATTTTGTCCAGATTAGACTTTTGACGGGGACTGAGCAAGCACACAGAGGAGAAGAGAGCAACGAGAAGTATATATTGAAATTTCAAACCTTGTCCAGGTTTTCCTTCTAAAAAACAGAAACAGTTGTCAACCTGCCATAGAGAAAAAGTGTACCATTTTCCTCCTCATGGTTCATGAAGAGGAGATCATAAATGTTTAGTCAGCAGAAAATACAGACTATTTGATGGCTGTCCTATGGCTGTTCTATTATGTGCTACTTATAGTCCAGCAGTATCCGTCCAGAAGCCATGCCTAAAACTGGGACGCCCACTTTTCCAGGAATAGTATAAAGACATAAGCAAATACAGAGCTGGTTCTTGGGTATTCATACTTTAAATAAATATCTAAATAAGACAGAGTGGGCTGGCAGAGAACAACTGACATTTTACGTAAAGAGAAGAAATTCAGGCAGAATTTTGAGGAATTCAGAGAGCGGATGACAAAACTGGAAGTTTTTCCGTGACATTGTATAGGTCAAAAGTCGCAAGCCATATGCAGTTCTGGATTTATAACTTCTTGTGATACCAGCAAATAAATTTATTAATGGGAATGAGTAAATAATTCAGCTTTGTTATAGGCACAGAAACATTTATTAGCAGCACGAGTTTACTCAGTTCCTTTTCAAGTGAGTCACAGCTACCTTGTTCCTGAATTCCCAAATGTTGATAATAAAAGAGTTTACTAATCACAGCAACCATTTCTTGCCAATCCTTCACTCCCTACAGGCAACTTAGATGAGCAGAAATCTCTCAACTGCATGCGAATAGCTGCTTTTAGAAGAGGCTTCAAGTCTCAAATGGTCTCATCTGGCAAGCTATCTAGCAAAATGAAAGAAAAGGGAGACCTTTGTTAGCTCCAAAGCATCGTATAGTTTCTGTCTTCCCACAATAAAGCATTAGTAAATTATTCCATAATTCTCATTGCTTCCTGAAGAAGATTCTGGTACGGATTCCAGGGATCTGCCCAGTTTACAGATGACTTAGGATGTCATAGAAGACAAGAGGATCTTGTATTCCCAGCCAAGGAACTTCCTCCCCAGTACCTTACCACACTCCCCTTAATCGCAGTTTAAAAGATTTACCTATTACTGAAAATAGTCTTTCTTCCAATTTGTGTATTTGTACTCTCTGTATGCAAAATCCAAAGCTGCCTCCAAAACTGCTCAGATTTCATTAAAGATTCATTATAAGATTTTATTAAAACTATCACTGAATGCTTGCTTTCTGGAGCTGGTTGTGACTCACATGCACAACTGGCTTCAAAACAAATCCTGCTTTTCAGACAATTTCCAATTTCTATACAGTTTTTGGTCACTAAAAGGGCTTTTTGATGAGAGACTTTTCTCTATTCAATAACCAATGTTGCATGATACTTTATTCCTCTGTATTTATTAAGATATTCTCTCCTACTAAAAAAAAGGTACCATAATCTCTAATGCTACTTAATCAGTACTTGTGCCTGCAATAGGTTCTCTGGTTTAAATTTCAACTGGAAATCTCATAGGAGCAACTGTATTTTATTTTTAAAATAAGATTACAGTTGTAAAAATTACCATCATAAAAAGCTACCTACTACTGGGTAGGACAACTACTTAATAAAACATAAGTCTTAACACAAGATGTATCAAAAATCTCTGAAAAGGGATTCAGACTATTAAATTTCTAATTCTTATCTGTTTATTCATCTTACATAAATACATAGCATTTTAGTTAATTTGTTTGTATGCATGCAGATGGCCATTTATGAAAAACTAATGTTTCTTTTGAATACTATGCATTGCCTATTTCTTCATGGTAAGGTTAATTTAACGAATGAAATGGGAAGCATTCAGTTGCTACCGGGGTTGGCATTTGTTAAAGGCACAGCTCTTTCTACAAAGAACGCAGCAACCCTGCAGATTCTGGGAATGCCAGAAAAGAGAGAAGATACTAGTGAGATAAAACATGTGATTCACATTCTTTGAGACATTAAAAATGTCTCCCACATGCAAGTAATTATTTGGGATCATTTTATAGGTATTTGGTACTAAAAGCTGGTCAAATAGCCAGAATATTCATATATGTTCTCTTCTAAAATCAGTTGCAGAATATAATGAAATTAATGCTAACAGACAGACACTAACACTGACCTAGACAACCATAAATAAGATTATTAGAGTGTGTGTGTGGTCAGGTCTTTTAAGGAAACAATTTTTATGAGAATCTACAATTGTGCCAAAATTCTCCAGTCTGTGTCTCAAGCTTGTTTGGGCAGAGGCTCTTACCCAGCTGTCCACAGCACGCAGTGTGACGAGACATTAATATGCAGTGCCATAGGGTGGCTCAGCATTCATACGTTCATAAATAATTTGAAAAATGTACAGCAGGGAGTACAGAACTCCTAGGGAGATTACTGTTGGAGAGCCTGTTCTGTGCTCCCAGCCTCTGCAGAGATCACTGCCAGGTTTCCTCCTCTTTTAAATAACAGAAGCGTCACTGAAGAATAAACCCAGATTTTCTATATTCTTTCAGCTAATGAAAATACATTTAAACCCCCTGAAAACTCTGGGCTGTGTATATATGTATTTTAATAACTTTCATGTAACAGTAGGGTGCATTAGCTGACAGCAAGTCGGTAACACCCTGCCTCCAAATTGGTGCCCGTGTCGGGAGGGCAGTTTGTTATTGTCAGCTGCTGTCAAATCCAACTCCCAGCAACTGATAGGTCACAGTTTAGAGTCCCAATAATGTGGCAGCTTTTTATATGTCAGTGCACCAGATGGGGTTATTTTCTCACAAAGGTTATTGTTTACTCACTAGAAAAATAATTCACAAATAAAATAAAAATATCAAAACTGTGATTCAACCACCTACAAACTCACTCTCAAGAGCCCCAAATTATAAGATGGGTCAACAAGTAAATGTAAGAGTGACAAAACTTTTAATGCACATCAGGAGGAAGAAAATTCAGTGCAAAAAGCATAGATTAAGAATAGCAAAAACTGCTTTATGATGCCTAAAAGCAGAATCTTCAAGTCAGTCCAACCTATGAAAGGGTCATGAATTCAGTGATTTCAGAAAAAAGCAATTCAAGACAGTCCCTATCAAAAGAAAACTAACAAATTGATTTACTGCAAGTGCAATAAATTATTAATATGCAATGCAACTCTCAAGCCTGTAGCTAAAAAATAAACCATTGATATTTAAGAATTGCAACACAAATGAGCACTGAATGTGGCACATTGACTAGCACTGGGAAGATGGCAAAGTATACCAATACAAAATTCCTACTTATTTGTGAAAAAGTGTTGCAGAGTCTCTAACATTCACACAGAAAAGACTGTATGTCTACCTTTAAGCACCCAGATTGAAGATCTGACCTAGTAAACCTGAGTTAAGTATGTTTACATATAGGACTGAATCATTCCCACCATTAGTTTAATTCAAACCCTGCCAAAGTACTTAGATATTTTAGATAATCTGATTGAACCACTGGCCAACTCCATCTGGCAGTACTCTGCCTTGCGTCTTTCCTAGTATTCACTGGGAAATAAAACGAGTACTATTTACAGTATTTTATCGGGAAAACAGTAAGTGAGCATGTACCGTAGCCTTTTTTGGAAGCAAAAGCCACCACAACACCCTCAAAGCAATCACACAGAATTAAAGACAAATTGCAACACAGTCAACAGTGTCCCCCCAAACACCTGTATCTTCCAATTGTCATTAAGCGTGCTGCATCCTCAATAGGCTTTCCTGGCTGGAACCAGGATGGTTGAGTTGCCCGTCGAAGGTATTTGCAAGATGCCAACCAGAGTGGCAGGTCTCCACTTAGCAGCACAGATGTTTTGCATGCTATCAAGGCTGGCTATGAAAGAATCAGCAGGAACTAATTAACAACCGAAACAGGATGCAGAGCAGAGATATTAAGGAATTCAGCTGAAGGAGTTCAACACCTACAGAGTAATTCCTTTGAAAAAGATTCAGTCAAAGGATCAAACCAAACAGCCAATCATTGATTATTTCTCCTGCTGTTCCTAAACCTCCTGGACATTTAATTCACCTCCTTTCCTGAATCTAAAGGCAGCGGTATCGTGCTTGGCAGCGCTGGGAACTGTATATTCTAACAAAGATTTTGTCAATAAATATTTTAGAAGCAATTCTGTACTGGGAGAAAAGGAGCTTGAGATCTTTGCATAGCAATATGTCCATGAACTGACAATTGCTAACTTCCTTTTCAGTTAAAGATGCACAAAAGGTATCTGAAACTTCACCCAATCTGGGCTTACTCTGTATAGTATTTTCTATTAAAAAAAAGAAGCTTACTTTCAGGGCTACTGTCATTTTTATTTAAAGAA